>MU227340.1:4231083-4254440 GCA_018584345.1 Thuja plicata | reverse complement strand
TAGTCGCGGGGAGTTAACTTTTAACTCATCATTTATCTCCAGACTACGCGACAAGCCTCTTACCTTTTAACATGATCTCTTTGGTCGCTTAGTCGGGAAATCCACTTAACTTAATCTTTTACTGAAATCATGTGCCCTTTTCTATTTTTAGCGACCTCGCGACATACCTTAATCGCTTAGTCAGGGGTACCTTTTACCTGGGGCACTTTTATCATGAGACAACGCGACCACTGTCAGATCCCTTCATGTGTTCATCGAACGGCTGTCTTTTAATCACTTTACAAATTCACATACCCTTAAAATATCACGAGACTTCACGACTGAGGGTATAATGACTTAAGTCTCCTTATCGCTTGATCCCTTTTCTTCATCAAGCGATCACACGACTACCAATAGCACTCTGACAGATGTCATCTATTACCTCGTCCACTTTATGCATTCTGGAAGTCTGACTCATTACTTCTGTTCTGGCAACATCCTGACTGAGGGAAATCACATAACATGAAACTGCTAGTCGCATGGTTGTGACTGTTATCTCTTAACCGTCTTTTAATCATGAGACCACGCGACTGAAGAGAAACTTTAACTGTTTGACTATCCTGATCCAGCGATCAAGCGACATGAAGAAAGGCACAAGGTCGGAAGACATTTTGTTGACTTGCCTTTTCCTCATGCGATCACCCGACTGAGGGTGGGTCCCATTCATTCTTAAAGCTTCATAACACAAAGATTAAGCGACAACCCGACTGAAGGAAAATTGCTAAGTCTCGATACACTTAGAGAATATTTTGTTTTTTCACGAGACTTCACGACACAAGGTAAAATCAAAGTCAGGAGATGTTTTGGCATATTCGTTCTGATTCACGCGATCAAGCGACCTGACTTAACTTGTTATATAGCACATGCCTTTAGTGACTGAAAAAGGTAATGAAGAAATAGAAAGACATGGCTAAGGGTTTAAAATGCATCGTTTAATACCTAGCCTTAGGGTTTTTTCAGGGTTTATCAGGAGTTTGAAAATTTGGCAAGGTATAGGCATGAAAACCTGAAAATTTTCAGAGAGGATGGCAAGGAGCACAGCAAAAACACGAAATACAACCAACAATCTCTACATTACCCCTCTAGGTTCTTATGATGTATTCCTTGGCATGGATTGGCTATATGACTATAGCGGCAAGATGGATTGTTTTCAGAAGAGGGTTGAGTGTGTTGATGATCATGGTACTTCTATGGTGATTTTTGGAGTACAAAGACCTGTATCCCTTCACATGATTTCTACTATACAACTTAGGCGGTGCATGCAGAAGGGATGTCAGTTATTTGTCATCACCATTAGTAATAGAGAGGAGGATTTAGAGGGGGATCCTTTGCTTGAGGATTATCCTATTCTTTAGGAGTTTGTAGATGTATTTCCTACGGAGCTACCTAGTATGCCTCCACCTAGGGTAGTTGATTTTCACATAGATCTTATACCAATAGCCAATCCCATATCTAGAGCACCTTACAGGATGACCACACATGAGCTCAATGAGCTCAAGATTCAGTTAGAAGAGCTCTTGGAGAAAGGGCATATCTGAACTAGTGTATCACCTTGGGGTGCACCAGTGATTTTTGTGAAGAAGAAGGATGGATCACTTAGATTGTGTATGCAGTTGAATAAAGTAACAATTAAGAACTGATACCCACTCTCCAAGATTGATGATTTGTTTGATCAGTTGCAGGGTGACCGAGTGTTCTCAAAGATAGATCAAAAGTTGGGGTACCATCAGTTACAGATTGTGGAAAGTGATATCCACAAGATTGCTTTTTACATGAGGTATGGTCATTATGAGTTCATAGTACTGCCATTTGGTCTCATGAATGCTCTAGCTATGTTCATGAGCCTCATGAATGCAGTATTTTGTACATTCTTGGATAAAATTGTGGTAGTGTTCCTTGTTGATATTTTGATATATTCTCGCAATGAGGAGCATGAGGAGCATGTCAAATAGGTTTTGTAGCATTTGAGAGAGAATCAGTTATATGGCAGCTTGTCAAAGTGTTCCTTCTTCAGACCCAAGGTGCATTATCTTGGTCATGTTATATCCAGTGATAGAATCTTTGTAGACCCATCAATGATTAGAGCCATTATGGATTGGCCAGCACCAACAGTGTCACTAAGGTCAGAAGTTTTATGGGCTTAGTAGAATATTATAGATGCTTCATGGTAGGATTTTCTAGAGTAGCTCATCCCATCACCTCCCTTTAGATAAAAGGGAAGAAGTATGAATGGACAGAGAAGTGTGAGAGAACTTTCTAGGAGCTCAAGAGAGCCCTCACTAGTGCACCAATTTTAACAGTGCCAGATCCTTCAAAAAAATTAAATGTATGTACAGATGCTTCATTGGATAGTTTAGGAGTAGTCCTTATGCAGGAGGGTCATCCTATAGCTTTTGAGTCTAGGAAGCTAAAGACTCATGAGCTTAATTATCCTACTAATGAACTAGAACTTGCAGCGGTGGTTCATGCCTTAGTGAGATGGTGACACTTCCTTCTAGGTCACCGATTTGAGCTTCAATCAGATCACTAGGGCCTACAGTATATCTTTACATAGCCCAATCTTAATGCTAGGTAGAGGAGATGGATGGAGTTTTTGTGTGAGTATGATTTTGATGTTCATTACATCAAAGGGAAGGAGAATTTAGTTGTAGATGCCCTGAGTAGGAGGTGACACAAGCTCTCATCTATGACTTCTAGTACAGATTTGAGGAAGCTCATTTTGCATCACTTACCAGAGGATGGATTACATGTGGAGGTTTGTTAGTTTATCCATTCTCAGAGACCCCTTGAGGGGAGATTTGTAGAGTATTCTTTAGATTCTAATGGACTTCTACGTCATAGGGGATGCATCTATGTACCTTCTACGAGTGACTTTTGAGAGTTTATTGTGCTTGAGGCTCACATAACACCTTATGTAGCTCATCTGGGAGTTAAGAATTTGCAAGCTGATCTGAGATAGTTGTATCATTGGTTGGGCATGAGATTGTAGATTGCCAACATAGTTGCTAGATGTCTAGAGTGCCAGAGAGTGAAGGTAGAGCATAGTCATCTAGGTGGGCTCCTGCAGCCACATGAGATTGCCGAGTGGAAGTGGGATACTATATCTATGGACTTCATTATTGGTCTCCCTATGTCTTCTCTCTGCCATGATGCCATCTTGGTGACAATCGACACATTGACCAAGGTTTCTCACTTCTCATCTGTGCATACTACATTCACAGTATGAGATGTAGTTCAAGTATTTTTGTGGGATATTGTCAAACTTCATGGCATTCCCTATAAGATCATCTCTGATAGAGACTCCTTGTTCACATCAGCTTTTTGGAGAGAGTTACAGGAAGCATTGGGCACTAGACTAAATTTCATTATGACATATCACCCTCAAATAAATAGACAGATAGAGAGGGTTAACCAGGTGTTAGAGGATATGTTACGTATGTATGTGATGGACCATCAGGTCAAGTGGGAGGAATACCTACATCTGGTCAATTTTGCCTATAATAATGGGCACCATTCTTTTATAGGTATGCCACCATATCAGGCCTTGTATGGTAGACCATGCAAGACACCACTGAGTTGGGACAAGATCAAGGATAGAGTATCTATTGGACCCCAGTTGGTCAAGGATATGGAAGAGTAGGTAGTCTTGATTAGACAGTGTCTTAGAGAGGCTTAGGATCGATAGAATAAGTATGCAGATGTGAAGTGGGTTGATCATGAGTATATGGTTGGAGATAGGGTCTTCTTGAGAGTGCGCCTGCATAAGAGTCCAATCAATTTTGGAAAGGGCTCTAAGTTAGTGCCTCAATTTGTTGGACCTTTTGAGATATTAGAGAGGATAGGACCAGTTGCCTACCATCTATCCTTGCCACCTAGCCTGTCATGCATCCACGATGTGTTTCATGTATCTATGTTACAAAAATATATTTATGATGAGTCTCACATGATAGATTGGGATGCCTTGCAGATGGAGTCAGATGGACAGCTTTCACTAGAGCCCATTTGTATTATAGCCCAATAGACCCTTGCACTTTGAGGCCGAGAGCTAGACAAGGCTAGGGTCTAGTGGGATTGTTATGATGAGGTCATGGCTTCATGGGAGGATGCAGCATAGATGAGATCTTAGTACCCATATCTTTTTGATGAAATACAGGAGGAAATTCATGCCTAGTGGGGGAGGATGTGAGGCCTCACCCTGACCCATTATAGCTTAGTTGATACACTTATTTTGATACATTAATACACTTTGATTATCCTGACAGAGACTCAAGATATTATGTTTATGATGATGATTATATTGTATGGATTACATTCTGATATGGATTAGACCTAGAACATGTGGTTGATTGTGATTTTGATTATAAATGTTTAGATAGGTGAATTGATGAGAAGATCAGATCATGATTAGACTTGATTATTTCATGGATGTTATGTCATGATGATTATGGAATTATTATGTTTTAAACATTTTTTTATGAAAATTGTAATTAGGAATTTAATTATTCTTATTGATTAATATTGCTAAGTATGAATTGAATATGTATATTGTATGTGATTTTATTATCTTTGACTACTGATGCTTGAGTTTAGTGTGTAGGAAAGAGAACCATGGAATCATTTAGAGAATCAGTAACCAACCATATGTGCAAACTGTAAAGCCAAGGTTGAACCTAATGAAGAGGTTTGAACCTTGTTGTTAAGTGATTTTATTCATGACCATAAAATAGTATGTATGTATTAGGTGTTTTCATTATGTAATTAGTGACATGACAATGTTGTATTATGTCATTTTATAGTATCACTTGACACTCATTATGTATTTATGTAATGACATGTCTACTAAGGTTCTAAGCCTAACTGATTCATTAGGAACCTAATTAAACCTCTTGTTGGAGATACTTGCAAAATTTCACCAAATTGATCATTTAGATTTAATTCTTTTCTAGCCACTTATAGAGGCCAAAAAGAGGTCCTAAGGGTCAAATTTAGAAAATTCTAGTACCTTAGTGATAGGGGTATGGGTTAGAAATTTTTTTAACACATCTACAATCCCCTAGTGGCCTTGGTGACCCATTTTATGACCCATTTTCCACATGCTACGAAAATAGAGTAAGTCTTGACCTTTTACCCAAACCCACACTCCTTTCCAATTTGGAATTTATGATAGGGGACAAGGAAAATCTAAAGGAATTTAGGGTCAAATCTGAATTTAATGTTGGTGGGTGGGTAGAAGTTGGTCATTTTAGAGGCCCTTGGTAGAGTTAGTGGGTATTCACCCACTCTCTACTTTTAGAGACATTAGGGTTTGGATGGAGAAAGAATAAGGGATTGTGCTCTTTTTAAAATTCATTTGCCATAACACATTATGAAGGCTAGTCTCCATTTCTATGAAAGTGCTTTGTTTTGTTGCAACTAGATTTGTATAATTCTTTTCATTCTCTTCCATATGTGAAATGTATTTGTATTTGTATTGTCAAAAAATGGAAGCAATTCCATTGTAGACTTTTTTATCCTTCCAAGTAAGTGGTTTGGGGTCATGAAGAGCACCTTGAATGGGTTTCTGATCTAGACCTGGCTTTCCCCCAATTCTGTCCCTCTTTCCACTTATTTCTAGCCTGATTTCCGCATTCTGGACTACAGACCTGAGATTCTAGACTTCAAGCTCAGGGTTGAACTTTTGGGTCTATGTCAACCCTGACCCTAACCTAGGTCAAGGTTGACCTTGACCCTAACCTAGGTCAAGGTTGACCTTAACCTTGACCCAGGGTTCAAACTCTGGGGTCTTGCAGTTTTTGGATGTCGGTCCTTGCAAAAGTTATTTCCCGCTTTCGGGTCAGCTGTTTCAGGTTTCGAAGCGTCGATTCCTAAATTATATTTAATATAGGTCATCTCCTAGGGGTAAAGGCTTTAATGGGGATTTAATTATCCTATTTCAGCCTCCTTAGAGGATTTTGACCTAGTTTTATATAAAAGGGAGCCTTCCTGTCCTCATTTTCTCTAAGTCCTCTATGGAAGCCTAAGCATCATCAAGCAATTGAGAAGGATCTTCAAGTGTGATTCAAGCAAGCTAAAGAGCAATATCTGAAGAAAGTATTAATCCATTCTCAAGAATTCAAGAATCCATTTTCATGAAGGAGATCCATTAGAGGTCATTGAAGGATTCAAGCTACATAGTGCCCTTTTGGCGATCTCTCCATCCACCTTCTTCCAAGCCTATTCCAAATCAAGAACCCATTCAAGACTTGGTGTTACAGATATACAAGTAATTTATTGAAGACATCCTACATCCTACACTCTAGATCCATTGGTGCATACATACTTGTAGATTCAAGGATCCAAATCCTCCATAAGGACTTTTACAAGCAAGGTGAATTTATGCATTTACTTTGTTTACTTGTGCAATTTTAATTACATATATTTGAGGTTAATTCCAAAACTAAGATTTGACCAAGGAAAAATCCTCTCCCAAAAAAAAAATTCTCCTTTTCTTGTAGGTATAGGTTTAGGAATGTGGATTTGGACTCAGATTTAGATACCCTTTTCGGCTTTCTGTCAGGCTCCGCGAATAGATTTTCTGTCGGACCTGTGCAGGTTAAGGTTGACATTATTGGGTCAGGTTGACATTTTTGGGTCAAGGTCAACCTTTTTCATAAGATGGTGTCGGATTGGAAAAATATTTTTGGGTTTTGTTCATCTTTGTGTTATGGTTCCGAATCATACTTCAGTTTTTCCAGAAACAAAGTACAAACCTCAAAAAACAACATTCTTTGATCTGCATTATTTTAAGGTTGGTTCTTCCTCCTATCCTTTTCAATTACTATAATAAATCATATTTACTTAATAATTAATAGAATTTAAGATCCTTCTTGTTATTCTCTTTTCCAAATAGTTGATTCATTTGTGTATTATCCCTTCCTTTGGGTTGATCAACTTGGATCCTCCATTTATGCATTTGAGAATAGAAGAGGAGCATCTTATCTTCTCCCTATTCACAATTGCAATATACAATCAATCAAATTCAATTAAATTTAAAGTAGGGTTAAGGAACTCAACACACTCTAAGAAAATCAAACAACAATTAAGAAACAATATCCTTATCCCCTTTTCTTCCTCTTTACAGTATTATTGTTATGTAAGGGAATGGGATTTTGGGTTTTAATTCTTTCTCATGATTTTATCTTTGTTTTGAATATGAGAGTTTTGTGAAGGGTGTGATAGAATTACTCACCCTTGGATAGGGAAGAAGTGATCATGTATGGGGGAAGGGGTTAGTTGGATTCCATGATAGTGTAGAGTATCTTCTCATGGAGAGAAGAGAGAGAGAAAATGCAAGGTGTATGGGCCCTTGCATGCCATTGTATTTGATCCTAATTTTGGGGGAGATAAGGAGAAGATTGGATGGAAAGATGTATGTAGTTTTAGCCTTGAAGAGGCATGTTATTTGTATGTATAATTTTTTCATTCTCCCACATGGAAATCCACCTTCACCCCTTGTTATGGGTTCATGGTGAATCCATTTGTGCAAGCCTTGGGAGGGTGTTCTCTGTTGTTGTATTTATGTATGTGGATGTGTGATTGACACCCGTTGGCTACTTATTCTCCTAGCTTAGGGGTGATTTCCTTGAGACCTAGGATGGGAGGTGAGATTCCCATGGTTCTCCTCATATATTTGCAGGTTTTGAAGTCAAGATGTTGTGGAAAAGCTTGGGAGAAATCTTTATTTTGGTGTAGTTGTGTAAAGAGCAACTTTAATGTTGCATGGTTACTCCTTTGTATTGAGATTCATTTCTTGTTAAGTGTTGTAATGTCCGTATTGAAAGCTTTATCAAGTAAGATGTGAAGAGCTCTTATTCATTATGTAATAGTTTTCATAACATATAAAATTTTGTGGATTCATGAATCTTATAATCTCTATAATGTATTTGATTGTAAGTTTTCAAGTTAAAAATACTCCATTCTTCCTTTGGAAATCTATATTCCCTTTCAATAGGTTCAACACTTTACCCTAAAATTTTTATTGCAACCTCAATTCTTGAAAAGGAAAGATCAACTTGATAACAATAGTAAATCAACAAGTTAGTATATTAATGTACAAATCAACTAATACTAATATTCAATTTATAGTTTACATAGTGTATTACACTAATAAAATAATTCAAATGCATACAGTTAACTATTCTAATAATAAAACCAAGAAATCAATATAATAGAATCTAAAACCAAATAATACTGATGACACTTCCTATATTTTTACAGAAAAAATACTCTCAGGAATTTGTATGGGAAGGGATATAATTCTCCTTTCCATAGAGAATATTCCCTTCTCGAGATGCTCTTCCTAATTATAGTTAGTATACTAACTCCCTAATAAAAACTTGTTGTTAATTACTAATTTATAAATAATAAAATATTTCTTGCATAACTTGATAAACACTCCTCTTCCCATAAATGGGCGCAGGTATGTGTGTGGCAGAGGTCACATTAAACATCAACAAAAAAAAGAATGATTTAAATGCAAGAAAGACTTTCTTTTGATTGCATCCTCATGTGTCCCACCCACATACTCCTTTCTTACCTTCTTACCTCCATGTGTAGGATGTGGGCTCACATGACATTAAATTTCCTTCCCAAAAGCTAGCCTCCCCACTCCATGCGTACTTGGGCTCTGACATGAGGATCTCATCATATTCCTTGGTTTTAGCACCACTCCTTACCCTTTATCATGTGAAATCTCTTTGCCTCCTTTTGTTGACTTTACATTAGAACTTCATCATATTGAAATGAGAAACCTTGATGTGGTCCCCACCTCCACGTTGAATCATGCGCATGCTTTTTCAAAAAATCTTCCCTTGCATAACACTTGTGCAAGCTTTAGGGTAGGTTTGGGTTTACAACAGCCCACCCACTTGGCAAGTTGGCCTTGAGAAATAGGGGGTGATGTGATATGCTGGTAGGTGAATATGTCTCGATTAGTAGGGTTAGTTAGATTAGTTGATTAGGATTAGTAATTAATAGACTTTTTTAACATGTTTAGATTTAATTAGTATGGAATTAGCTTTTTAGAATAACGGTCTATTTTATACAATGGTTAATTACTTAAAATGGATCAGTACTATTAGGTAGTTTTTAATAAAATTTTATTATGATAATTAAAATATGTTGCTCATGTGTTCAAAATAGTTAGGGGATTATTTAATTTTCTACTAGAGGTTAATTTAATTATTTTTTACTAGAGGTTAATTTAATTGTTTTTATTAGAGGTTAATTTAATTTTCTATTAGGGGATTAATGGACTATGGTTGCGTGTGTTTTCTTTTAAAATGGGGAGAACTTAATTAAAATTGATATTAGTAGGTTAGAAATTAGATTAGATTTTAATTAGTAGTTAATTTGGTATAGTGAGTTTGTATTAAATTTTAATTATGTTAAATGGTAAATGTTTCATGTATGCTTTGTTTAAAAATTAGAGTATAATTTAATTAGTCCTTATATTAGTGGATCTTTTAATATATATGTTTAAGTGGGTCCAAAGATAGTAAGAAATGTTATACATATTAATTTTTTTAATTAATTTAGTTCTCTTTTATGTATTTAACTAGTGTGTGTTAAATAGTTATATCAGGATTCTTTTATAGATGTTATGTAGATAGGGTTAATTAACTGACTTTAAAATGTTTTAGGGCTGAAATGGTTTTTTTTGTTTAGTAAACTTGATTGACCAAGGACCATGTCAAAAGGTTACTTTAAATGTCGTAAGTAGCTAAGGTTGAAAGGGAATTGGTACTAGATTTAAATGGATAAAGTTGTGATCTAGGTCAAGTATTAAAGTAATTGCTAGGTCAACCTAATTCAACATATGTTCTTAATAATTAAATTACTATCATGATACTACATGTGGTTAAACATAAAACCATAGTTAATTCAACCGGACCCAAGAGTTCATGTAACCGATGTAACAAGTTGATGCTCCAACTTTGCATTCGTATGTGGCTTGACCCTAATTCAATCTATGAATATACCTTGCAAATCGAAGACTAACTTCACCATGTATCACTTTTCCACAAAACATCCATTGTTAGTCAGATGTACTTGTGTTTAAAAAAATAAAATTGTCTATGTGTTTTGCCTTAGTTTTGGTCATTACATAGCCATCTTGTGACCCTTGTTCTGATGGTAATCACAAAATATGGATTCATTCCACCAAGATGGTCGAGGTTGCAGATCAAAAGAATGTGAGTTATCCCAAGGAGTGAGTAAATGGTTGTCCAAGAGAGTCTTTTAAACCGCATCAAGAGGTTCTCCTAAAGGAGTGAACTCACACTTGGGTCTAGGAGCCCAAGGTTTAGATCTAGAAAAATGTAAAGTACTTGGTTTGGATTCTTCTGTATCCTGTTCAGTGGCTTTGACTACCTACATTATGGTAGTGAGATTAAAAGAAGCCTTTGAAGGATTGGGAGTCACATTGTTTACAACTCCATCATTCACAACATTCTGGTTCTTATTGGGAAATTTGAGTTTATCTTTGCTTGAGGAAGAAGACCCTTATTTATTTTCCTTGTGTAAGGTCAGTTCTCCTTTCTTGACCATAAATGTCTTAATTCTCATAGCTTTCTTAATCATGTCATTGAAGGTTAAAGGACCTTGCACCTGTACTTGGTACCCAAAGTTGGGAAGAAGATTGTCTATAAAGATGTCCAACTTTTCAAATTCAGGTATCTTGCAATAATATCTTGTATAAAGTTGTCTCCATCTTTAGAGAAATGTAAAGAAGGATTCTCTATGATTTTGTTAAAATTTGTAAAGATCTCATATGTGAATCGGATGTTGGATGTTGTGAGAATAGTGTTCTAGGAACAAATTGGCAATTTCGTCAAAAGTTTTGATGCCAGTTGGTAGCCTAGAGAACCACTCCATAGCTGACCCTCCCAAACTACGTGGGAAGAGACACATGAGGTAGGTTTGATCATGTATGAAATCCATAGAGAGAGCACCAAACTCTCTTAGATGATCCTAGGGATCAGAGTTACCTAAGTATTTATCGTACTTGGGAAGTTCAACTCCTTTAGAAAAAGGAGGCATGCAAAGAGTCTTATCAAATGGGAATGGGCATATGCTTTCTAGCGTGAAGTGTGTAGTAGGTTTGTCTTTCTCCTTCAAGAGTTGAAGAAATTGTTCTTGCATACTTTGAACTTTTTTTTGTAACTTGGAGTTTTTGGTTTCTTCCTCTTGCGTGACAAGGGTCTCTACATTGTAGTTAGAGGGTAACTTAGCCCCTTGATTGGCTAGTTCGAGAAGGTATTTCTCTTTTTCCTTAGCTAGGAGTATGTCCATCATTCTATGGAAATATTTATTGGCACAAACTTTCATGACATCTACTTAGGTTATTTTTGTTTCCTCATCATTAGGGGGGTATTGAAAATGGAATTTACCCCCAGTTTTAGAGAGATCATCTCTGCTATGTTCACCTGATTGGTCATGATCTTTCATCTTGCTATAAGGCAAGTGTTTAGTGTGTAAAGACTTAGTACAAGAAGGTTGACTATCTTTAAAATTTGGATCCTCTTGGAACAAAGGGTTTTGAACCTTACTAAAATCCATTGGAAATGATCATTTGATGTAAGTTTGAAGTACCAAAGAGGGAGATCGAGATTATTCCTCACTAGATGTAGTTGGCAATGGTGTGGAAAGCACATATTCTTCTTGATTGATAGGTCTACCCCAACCTTTTCTAGCAATAGGCGGAGGGAATATTTTTCCACTTCAAGTTGTAATAGTCATAGACAAAGATTGTACAAGGGATGTAAACTAGGACCTCACTTGAAATTATCTCAAAGTAAATGCATAGAAAGTGCAAAAAGGTGAAGTATACTTGGTGCAAATCATAAAAAATGAGCCTAGAATAGCCGAGAGATGACTATTGTGACACAAGATATGAAGACACAGTAGAAATAGACCAAAAGATATGAAACAAGACCATTTTAAGCAAGAATCACATAATTATCAACCCAAGAAATCAAGTTGTAGATTGTGTGCGGATAGAAGGCAGATAAACAAACCCAGAACAAAGACTAGATTTAGCAGAAAGACACTAGACAAATAGGAAATTGCTCGTTGTTTTGAAAAAATGTTAGAGATTTGTGCGAAGAAGTACTTTCTCACGCGAAGATTCTCATAGGTGCGTCCGAAACTATACATTCCCGTGCAAAATATAATGACAGACTGGTGAATAAAATAGCAGCAGATTTGCAAAATGTTGCGTGATGATTGACATCATGTCATGTGAAGTTTTTCAAAGAATGGCGTGAAGATGGCAGAATATCACACAAGATTTGGTAGTGAAAAAGTGAAATTCTACAAAATCAGATAGTGAAGACCAGATTGTATTTTTTGATACAATATCATGTTGTTTTCTAATAGAGTGTTCAAGTTACAGATTATTTTGGAAATGTTCAAGTTTGACAGTTTGTGTGATTTGACATTTGTTTTGATTATTTAAATGATGCACCCATGCAAAACACATTAAGTAGAATGTGTGTAGTACCAGAATGGACACATTGTAATCCTAGGATAGCCAGGGAAGTATTTGTTGAATCCCCACTTGAACCGAAGTTCAGCTACACTTGCTCATAGTGAACAACTTAGAAGCTTGGAGGCATAGGCTCCTCCTTATATATGCACTCACTTCTCAGGCACACCAAGCTTCAAACCCCAAAGGAATTTCTTCACAAAGGGTTGTTGTCTCTACTAAGAGCCATAAAAATTTGGGGTGTCTTAGTCGGTCTCTGACCTTCCGCGCCAATCGATAGAGGGTTTTTTGGATACTATAACAATAGTTTGTAGTAAGGACATCCGTTCAAGTGGTTGTGATCAAGTCATTTTCCCAATAAAGGGAGCTCTCCCAATCCTTTCAAAGAAAGGCTTTGACCTTAATGATGTTAGAAATTTAATGCACCACTAGGGTGATGGAGGAGATTTTGGTTGCCATAATGAATTCACACCTGTCCATTGTGAGATTAATCATAGTGACATTTTTTATATATCAGTTTGGAAGGGCTTGGCTTTAGCCTATTACCAGTTGGGAAATCCACTCTCACCAGCTCTGCTAATGCTCTCAATAGGTAGCCACACTAGAAGAATCTTATGAATTTGTCTTACACCCAAGATCCATAAAGGCAAGGGGAGAGGATATGTTCATATAGTTCTTAGGAATTATAAACTAGAAGACACTTTAATATGTAAGAAAATAATTCATTTTAAGCACCAAACTGAAGCATTTTCTAACTACTAAAAAATAGACATGAGATTTTTGTGAAAACACATAGGTCTTCGATAAGCATCCTGCAGTCAATATGTTAGTAGTTTGTAATTACCTTCTTCATTTCAAGCATCCTACAAACCACCGTAAATCTATTCCAAAAATAAAATTAGACAAACATAGATGTCAGGAAACAACAGATGGTTTGAAAACTGAGATAATAAATAGAAAATAAAGGTCTTTGGTGTCAAATTTTGCACGATGATTCTCATAGTCTTGCGCGAAGAAGTACAGATAATCACATGAAGAACTAGAAAATTTGTGTGAGATGCTATAAAATTTCATGCAAAATATCTGACAGAGACATATGGACAGAGCAAAAAATTGAAAATAAGTGCAATAAAGTGAGGCCAAACCTGATTATTTCAGCCCCAAGGTGGGTGCCAAAAATGTATATGCTAAATGTGGCCTTCTTATTTAACCATACACTTAAACATAGTCCCTTTTCATCAGACATACACAGAAATGAATATGATATATTCATCATGCATACCTATATGATTTGACCTATTTCCTTCTATCTAGACAAAGTTTTGAATGACTCTCAAAATGAGATTCTCACAACCTAGACCAATCCAAGAATGAAGGATTTCTCTCCATGAATGCAATCCAATGTAATGCAAGATTAATCTAAGAATGTGAAAGATGCAAGATTAATCTAAATGATATAAACTAAGACATGATGAGAAATATGAGATTAATCTAAGAAAATGAAGCTATTCTATTGCAAATGAGCTTGATTAAAAATGAGATTATGAGCTAAAATGTAGCAGCAATTCTTTATTCTAACAATGCATTTCCTTGAATGAGAAATGGGAGTTCTTTTATGGACTAAGAGTCTGCTTAGAATAGAAAGTTTCCTTTTTTAAAATAAAACTGATAGAAAAGCCAATTCAAATTAGCAAGATTTCTTTAAAAAAAAACAATCAACTATTTTCTCTTTGTTTTTAACTGTTTTCTTTTTAGTTTTAACTGTTTTCTTTAAAGCACAGTTAATTCAAAGTTTCTATTTCTGAACCGAAGAGAATATTTTTTAGAGAATATTTAATTAAATAAATAGAATATGACCTCATAAATGTGTTTTTCTCAATTATTTGAATATTTAAATTCAATTATTAAAATGAGGATATTTATTTAATAATTAAATATTATTTAATTCCTTTTTATGTGTTTTAGCTAAAGGGGTGAATTTAATTTAATTAAAGTGCTAGGACTTTATAATTAAATTAATTTAATCATAGGGTTTGTTTAGCTAATCGATTGATGTTTAGGAATTAAATATAAAGTATGATTAATGCAGATTTAGGATTTTCTACATTTGACACTTAGGTCGAGTAGAGTTGGTCAAAACTCAGAATTGCCTAGTACAATAGGACTTTGATGACTCAGAAGAATGACAAATGCAAAAAAATTGGTTAGGGTTGCAAGATGCCAATTTTGGGGTGTTACAGAATATATGTATCCTTTCTATATTTGGTTCTGATGAACTGCAACTGATTGTATGTTTGAAGTCATCTCTTGATAATCAACAAAGTTAGAGAAGTGATGATAAACATTATCAGTTAATGTATTGTCATTGATGTAAACTTATTTGAGTATCATTATGGTGGAAAAAATTTGTTATGAATTGAAGAACTAGAACAAATAATGTTTATCTAATCAGTAAATGAAGAGTTTCATATACACTGAGAGATAGTGAACACTGATTAAAACATAGTGTATACCGAGTACAGTGATAACCAAGCTAGGGATCGCTGACACAACAATTGACTGAGCAATTTAATCAAATTGAAGCCAACTAGAATGATGAGCTGGCAATTGATGATTTTGAGGTAAAAGTTGAAGCTTGTTATTTTGATCAAATGAGTATGAAAATTCAATGTAGATCAGATGACAAAGATTGTAACATGTTTTTAACACAACTGCCAAGAATGGTTTAAGCAGAAAAAATCAATGATAGAGATTAAGCGGAAAAATATTAAGGATGAAAATTAAATGAGCCATGATGTCTATATAAGACACAAGCAATTCACTATGAATAACATGATGTTATGATGCATACATGCAAAGTTTATGCATGACTGATCAAACTGGTTAAAGACAAAACTGAGCATTTTCAACAGACATCACTGAGTAAACAAAGCAAAGAACATAACCGAGTAGAACAAGTATGAAGTATGAGATGAACTAAAGTGAAAAAATTGATTAGAGGTATTATGCACTTAGCATAGATCTAAAAATATGCAAAACAAAGTTGTATTTGAATTAGATCATTATTATATCAGTTTAACCATTGTTATAGATAATTTTCTTAACCAAGTAGGACAATGAAAGTCTTTATTATGATATTCTAATGAATGTTGAGTGTTTTCTTGTTGACCCCATAATGAATGAATGGTCAAGAGAGAACTGTTAGTTTTAAATCCTCTAACCAAGTCACATTTAATAGTGTGCATTGTAACCTTTAATAGGGTTGGCTCTTCACTAAGCTCACTTTAGAAGAGTGAAAATATTTTAGGTTACCAGTCCTAGGTGGTTTTTCCCTTAGAAGGGTTTCCACATTAAAATTCTATGTGTCAATGTGCATGAATTTTGTGGATTGTTATTTTACTTTATACTTTACTTTATTGACCTAGATCGGTAATAATAGTATTAATTTATTGATACACGATAAACACTATTGACTAAAGGTTGAGATTACAAAATAATTTTCACCGAGTTAAATTATATGTTTGAATTAGTTTTTATATATATCTAGAGGAATTTGGGATAGTAAGATAATTGGGAGATAACTGATTCACCCCCCCCCCCCCCCCTCTCAGTTATTCTAACAATTGGTTTCAGAGCATAGAGTGCTTAGAAGAAAGTTTTGAAGGACTTAAGCTAAAGATCACAAGATGTATAAGAGAGACGCACCAAAGCTGAACAAGGATAACTTCTTGACATGGAAAAGAAGAATGAGACTATACCTATCAGGGATTGGAGACAACATTGTAGATTATCTGGATAATGAATTCATTCTACCTAGTGGACCTTTGACTATTAATCAGATGAAAGAGAAACATGAACATAACCTTATCATAATGGAGATTGCTTCTTCACTTAGTAATTCTGAATTTGAAGATATCGAGACATGTGCAACTACCAAGGAGATGTGGGACCAGATTACACTAGTTTATGGAGAAGATGTAAATGTACTAAGAGCTAAAGTTGAAAGTCTTTGAGGAAAATTTTATGGCATGATAATGAAAGAAGGTGAGAATATAACACAGTATAGTACCCAACTTAAGGAAGTAGTGAATGCTATTAGAGGAGATATTTGAACTATTAATGAAGACACTATTGTGAGTAAGATTCTTATAACTTTATTTCATATATATTCTATAAGAGTCTCTGCAATACATGAAATGAGAGCAGAACCTAGAAATAATACTACTATTGATAGTCTTGTTGGAAGACTGATTTATTTTGAGCTAAATTTTTTTGATAACATTATTGTACCTTCTAAGGAATCCACATTTATGTCTACTTTGAAAATTGGTAAATCTAGTTGAAAACACATAATCAGAAATAACAGTGACAGTGATAGTGATGAAAAGGAACTTGATGATATTGATCCTTTAATGGTTAGAAGATTGCACAAAGGTAAAGGAAGATATAAAGGTAAACTACCTTTAATATGTTTTAACTTTAAAGAGATTGGCCATTTTGTTGCAAGTTTCCCTAATAGAAAGAATGATGATAGAAATGATAGATCTAATGACAGAAAGGATGACTCAGACTACAGAATCAACTGACAGTATGACAGAAGAGACAACTGAGATTTCAAAGATAAAGGCAAGAAGGCTTGTTACATTGCTGAAGATAAAGATAATGACAGTGGTTCTGATAGTGATGAAGATATTGAGACAATGTTTGTAGCTTTGAAAGTTGATTCAGATGAAGATGAAAGGTATGTAGAAACAACATTTATTTTTAAATTTAGTAAGTATGACATTTGGGTTATTGATTATGGTTGTACACGTCACATGACTAGAGATAAAGGAAAATTTGAATTTCTTGAACATTATGATGGTGGATCTGTTAGAATGGAAAATGATACACCTTGTCAAGTGAAAGAGAAAGGCACTATTATGTTGAACAATCAAATCAAATGTGAGAATGCATACTGGGTAAAAGGACTTAATTAAAATATGTTGAGTGTTTCATGGTTGAATAACACAGGTCACCAAGTCACATTTAAAAATAGAAAAGACAAAATCTATGATGGAATAGGAAATTTGATTGACACTGGTGAACAATCTAAAGATAACCTATTCTATCTTGACACTGTTGAAACTAAGTTCTTATTGGCAAAGAATGAATATATATATATATATGGTTTTGGAATAAAAGACTTTTTCATGTAAATTTTGACAACATGGTTAAGATTAGTAAGAAAAAAAAAGTTGGAGACTTATCAAGCTTATCTAAACGAGACCATGTAATGTGCAAAAATTGTCAAATGGGAAAGATGTCAAAATTTAGTTTCAAGAAAAAGAATTTTTCATGTAATGATATTTTGGAGTTAGTTTATATAGGCCTATGTGGACCAATGAGAACATAGATTTATTATGGGGATAGATACTTTATTTTATTTTTTGATGACTACTCTAGAACAATGACTACCATATTCCTAAAAGAAAAACTCAAAGAATTTAAGATGTTTAAATGGTACAAAGCTAAAGTGGAAAAAGAAACTATTTGAGATTTGAAGTGTTTGAGATCTAATAGAGGAGGTGAATCTATTTTTGATGATTTCACTAACTTTTTTAATTAGTATGGAATCAAAATATAGGATTCTACACCGAGGACACCACAACAAAATGGAATTGCTGAAAGAAGGATTAGATCAATTGTAAATTGTGTGAGAACACTGATGATTGAAAAGAGTGTTGCACAAACATACTGGAGAGAAGCAGTTAGCACATCTGTTTACACACTTAACTGAGTCCAATTGAAGAAATACACAAACAAAACACCTTATGAGCCATGGTATGGTTATACACCTAATGTGAGCTATTTTAGAATATTTGGTAGTTGGTGTTATATTCTGAAAGATTATCGAAATGGTAAATTTGATTTAAAAAGTGATGAAGGAATATTTCTTGGATATTCTACTAAGACTAAAGCTTACAAATGTTTAAAAAATACATCTAACAAAATCATTAAGAGTGCAAATGTGAAAGTTGATGAATTTGCTAAGAAAAATGATGAGGACATCGTGAAAGAACTGGAAGATTACAATAGATTTGTCTACATGGAAGAACCTGAAACTATACTGACGCAAATGCCTAACGTTACCGTACAATAGGGTAATGTCATAGGGAAATAGGCAGCATAGACCGAGAATTAGGAAGATGGCAAAATTGAAGATCATGAACCAGAACATAATGAACCTATAGGCAAATAAAATGAAGAACAGAGAATTGAACATGTACTTGCTAAATATGTGATAAGACATCATCCAAAATATCAAATTATTGTAAATAAAAGAGCTAGCATGATGACAAGAAGTAAGTTGAGAGATAACACTTGTTTAATTTGTGAATTTGAGCCTAAGAATGTTAGAGATGCATTAGAAAATGGAGAATGGATTGCTGCTATGAATGAGGTAATTGAGCATATACTAAAAAAAAGACATGGACATTAGTACAAGACTGAGTGATCAAAATGTCATCGGCACCAAATGGATATTTAGAAACAAATTGAATGAGAATGGGGATGTAACCAGAAATAAAGCAAGATTAGTTTGCAAAGGGTATGCATAAGAAGAAGGAATTGACTATGGAGAAACCTTTTCACCTGTTGCTAGACTTGAAGGAGTAAGAATACTACTTTCATATGCAGCATATAAAGGATTCAAAGTATATTAGATGGATGTTAAGTCTATATTTTTAATGGAATACTGGAAGAAGAGGTACACATTGAACAACCTGAAGGATTTTTTGAACCCGATCAGACAAACATGGTATGTAAGTTACACAAAGCTTTATATGGATTGAAACAAGCATCGAGAGCATGGTATGAAAGATTACATTCCTATCTTATAAGTATTGGATTTATTAGAACAAGTAATAACAATAATTTGTATTTGAAAGGAGGAAATGATGATAAGACCCTTATTTCTAAAATATTTTTTGATGATATAATATTTGGAGGTAATGATAACCTATGCACTTCATTTGTTGATGAAATGAGGAAAGAATTTGAAATGTCAATGTTTGGTGAGATCAATTTTTTTCTTGGATTGCAAATTTTACAACACACTGCAGGTATATACATTACTCAATAAAAATACATCAAGGAAGTATTGAAGACATTCAGAATGGAAGAATCAAAACTAGTTGGAGCACCTGTGGTGACAAGATGCAAACTGGCAAAAGAAGACAATACACTTGAGGTAAATCAAACTTTGTATAGATCTATGATTGGTAAATTGATGTATATTGTACACACAAGACCTGACCTAGCACACACAGCTGGAATAGTTGCAAGATTTTCTTCTAATCCCATATAATCACATATGACTGCTGTAAAAAGAATTTTTAGATATATGAAGAATACTGAAGATTATGGACTATGGTACAAAAGAGAAGGAAAGTTTGAACTGAAAGTTTATACTGATGTTGATTGGGCTAGGAACATAGATGATAGAAATAGAACTACTAGTGGAGCATTTTTTTATTGGAGAAAGATTAGTTACTTAGATAAGAAAGAAGTAAGGATGCATATCTCAGTCAACTACAAAAGTAGAATATGTTGTTTCTACTGCAAATTGTTTGAACATAGCATGGATCAAACAACTGTTGAATGGAATGAATGAAGAGATCACTAACCCAATGATAATTTACTGTGATAATAAAAGTGCTATTAATATTTCAAAGAATCATCTCATGCATGCAAAAAAAGCACATATCTATCAAATATCACTACTTGAGGGAACAAGTACAAGATAAACAAGTGATACTAAAAATTATGTACAATCAAAAGAACAACTTGCAGACATATTCACCAAACCCTTACCGAAGGATACATTTGAGTACTTGAGAGGTATACTAGGAGTTAGTCCCTTGTCTATAGGTAACTTAGATGACTAGGAGGTTGCATCAACCTACATGAAATTAGAATATCAATCATGTTCATGCAAAGTTGAACTAGACTAACATAGACATATCAGTAAACTACAAGATACCTACTGCACCAAACACTAGAGATATTGTATTTGGCTACTAAAGAGTTGTATATTACTTTATGGAATTTTTGTCAAAGGGAGAGATGATTCAATGAAATATCTATCCACTAAAGGGAGAAAAGATAAAGGGAGAGACATATCTAATCTATAGAGAGATTCAAGAATAGAAAAGTCAAAACTACAGGGAGAGTCTGCATGGTGAGTTTTTAATACTAAAATAGTTTATATACTCAAGCTAGGGAGAGCTACAAAATTGTTGTAGTTGTAGAATAGAAGTTTGGTATTTGTTGTATGGCATTTTATATTGCATATTTTATATTATGTTTCCATCAATGTCAAAGGGAGAGATTGGTGAACTACAACTGATTGTATGTTTGAAATCATTTGTTGATAATCAACCGAGTTACAGAAGTGATGATAAATATTATTAGTTAATGTATTGTCTTTGATGTCAACTTATTTGGGTATCATTATGGTGGAAAACATTTGTTATCAATTGAAGAACTGGAACAAACAATGTTTATGTGGTCGGTAAATGAAGATTTTTTATACACTAAGAGACAGTGAATACTGAATAAAATAGAGTGTATACCAAGCACAATGATAACCAAGCTAGGGATCATCAACACAATAATTGACTGAGAAATTTAATCAAACTAAGGTTGACTAGAATACTGATATGGAAATTGATGATTTCAAGGTAAAAGATAAAGTTTGGTATTTTGATCAAATGATTATGAAAATTCAATATATATTAGATGACAAAGATTGAAACATGTTTTTAACACAACTATCGAGGATGGTTTAAGCAGCAAAATCAACGATGCAGATTAAGAGGAAAAATCTAAAGGATGAAAATTAAATGAGCCATGATTTCTATATAAGAGACAAGAGATTCATTATGAATAACATGATGCTATGATGTGTACATGCGAAGTTTATGCATGACTGATCAAACTGGTTAAAGACAGAGCCGAGCATTTTATGCAGACATCACCAAGAAAACATAGGAAAGAACATTACCAAGAATAACAAGTATGAAGTATGAGATGAACTGAAGTGGACAAATTGATCAGAGGTATTATGTACTTAGCATAGATTTGAAAATCTGCAAAATAGAGTTGTATTTGAATTAGATCATTACTGTAACAGTTTAACCATTGTTACAGATAAATCTCTTAACTAAGTAGGATAGTGAGAGTTTTTATTATGACATTCTAATGAGTATTGAGTGTGGTCATGTTGACCCCCTAGTGAATGAATGGTCAAGAGAGAACTGTTAGTTTTATATTCTCTAACTGGGTCACATTTAACAGTGTGCATTATAAATTTTAATAGCATTGACTCTTCACCGAGCTCACTTCAGAAGAGTGAAAATATTTTTAGTTATCAGTCCCAGGTGGTTTTTCCCTTAGCGGGGTTTCCATGTTAAAAATCTATGTGTCAATGTGAATGAATATTGTGGATTGTTATTTTACTTTACACTTTACTTTATTGACCTAGATTGTTAATCACGATATTAATTTACTGCTACTCAGTAAACACTATTGACTAAAGGCTGAGATTACATAATACTTTTCACCGAGTTAAATTATATGTTTGAATTTGTTTTTATATACATCTAGAGGAATTTGGGACTGCGGGATAAATGGGAGATAACTAATTCACCCCCCTTGTAGTTATTTTAACAGGTTCCCCAAGCTCGAGGATGGCCTCTTAGAGGCCTATGTTGAGAGGTGAGCATCTCATGGTCTAGTGAATATTTTATTTGCAAGTTTGCATGTGAAAAAAGGAAGAGAAGTTGGTATGAAGAAAAGTTCATGTGTGGAGCCAAATATTTTATGCCCTTGTAATATGTATATGTTTCAAAAATGGAGAGGTTGTAAATCATATGTAATTATGTACTTAAAATCAACGTGAAAATGTAGTTTCCTTGCAATGCATGAAATTTTAGCAGCTTGTATTAAAGTATTTGTACATGGGAGTTAATGGAGATTGCCTCTTTATGTTAGTGGAAAAATAGTATAAAGAAATAATTTTTTTTATAGCGTAGATGTTCCTTGTTCAAATAATATTGTAAAATATTCTTGAAAAGAAATCTCAATGAAGGCTATTTTTTATTTTCTTCAAATACAAGCTTAAGTTAAATATGGAAATGATAGTTAGATACTTGTTTAATTTTTAAGCTGCTGGTTATAGTATGGTTAGTTGCATATATAAACCTTTCTTTTGAAAGTGTTCATGCATTCATTTCATGTAGTATTCCTCATTGGAAAGAAAATATATATATACATACAAGTATTTTCCCTTTGAAAATAGAACTGAACTGCATTATGTAAACTTAATTCTTAGAGAAAAAAAAAAGTATGTGCATGTTAAGATAAATGTATATATAAGTATATATGTGCACACACACACACACACACACACACACACACACACACATATATATATATATCTTAACATGCACATACTTTTTTTTATCTAAGAATTAAGTTTACATAATGTAGTTCAGTTCTATTTTCAAAGGGAAAATACTTGTATGTATCTATATTTTTGCTTTCCAATGACGAATACTACATGAAATGAATGCATGAACACTTTCAAAAGAAAGGTTTATACATATACATATATAAACTATATGTGTGCTTTGATAAAAATAAAATAACAGGTGTATTAAAATCATATTTTTGCAGGATTGTAAAACCATAAAATATTTCAAATATAAGTATATGTATATATACCTTCTTATATATATATATATATATA
>MU227340.1:4217904-4230486 GCA_018584345.1 Thuja plicata | reverse complement strand
GCCTTCCATGGGGAGGGTGGTAACTAGCTCTCCCTCTCCCCATGTGAACAATATAAAAACCTCAGCGAGGGCGGCGGCGATGGAAACCAAAACCCCTCCCCTCCATCACATATTCAAACAAAAATAAATATAACCAAACCCTACAAAAAGTATTGGAGTTGATGAAAAACTATCAACCCTACAACTCCCAAGAATCACCTGCATGCAAACACCTATCACCGAAAGAGAGAAGCAAAAGCTATGGAGGCCAAAAACAATAGATCTGTGAAAGAGGAAACATCCTTAATTGAGTCAATAAAAATGGAATGGAATTACAAAAAGGATTAAATAATTACAAATTGATCAATCCTTATAAAGGAGATCAAAACCCAAAGATGGGTGAAGAAATCAAGATTGGTTGAAGAAACCAAGGTTGCATAAATAATTAATAAAAGAATCAGTTATTGCATGCCTAAAGTTTAGCTTAAGTGAAATAGAGATAAAAAGTGAAAGGTGACTTAATAATTAAATCAATAATGATTTAATTAATAAGTGAAATGCCATTTTAACACTAACACCCCCCCTTAAGATAAACTTAGGGAGAAGCTAAAGACCCTGAAACAACTACTGAAAGTAGGAAATGGGTCCAGGCAACAAGGCTTGATGAGGTACCCAAGTACAAAAATCTATGTAAAGAGGAGAAAAGGAGAAAACCC
This sequence comes from Thuja plicata, assembly GCA_018584345.1. NCBI lineage: Eukaryota > Viridiplantae > Streptophyta > Pinopsida > Cupressales > Cupressaceae > Thuja > Thuja plicata. The sequence goes on along the minus strand of MU227340.1, from coordinate 4,229,791 downwards.
AGTGGGAGAAAATCCTCTCGAAAAAGAGTTGAAGTCTAGTGAAGGAATAAAGAAGCCTCCAAACTAGAGAATGTCCCAGAAAATAGGAATAAAGAAAGAATATGTAGAACACCTCTAAAGCATGAAACTGTAAAACACTGTCAAATAACTGCTCTGTATGAGTGCCCTCAGATTACACTACTTGAATATGGATGGAAAACAATGAAAACATCAAAACTCAAAGATACAGATGGAAAAAATACCAAGTCTGAAGCCTCCAAAATAGGAACAAAAGAAGAGTGTCCATATGGTAAATGATCCATCTCACCGAAATGCATAGGTACCAGCCAATGCATCTACCTAGTACATAGGAATAAATACTGAATACATAGCTAACTCCATTGAACCAAGAAAACATAAGAAACAATAGTAATACCCCCTATAATGTTGATAAGGAGAGGTATAACAGATACATTGAGAGGCTGCCAAGAAAAATTGCATGATGAAGAACGTACAAGAAGAAATAAAGTATGTGTTGAGGATGATTACTCATTGACACACATGAGGCTAATGTTGTGGAAGGAACACTCACTTGAAAAAGGTTTAGCAACCCACCATGACGCTTTATAAATAATGTGACTACAATCAGGCACAAAATGTGCGGAATCCAAGCATGCAAGATGTCACTTTATCCCAGTGCATTTGCAAAAAAGCTATGGAAAAGGATGTATACAATATCCAGGAATGACTGAAAGAAAAAGAAACATATGTAACTTCTCTCAAGTAGTCATCCCATGCATAGAAAATGATCCCAGGACCTGAAACATCTAAGATATCCACCAGAATGCAAAAATGCAAAAAACTGAATAAAAAATACCTGGATCAAATTCTGGGTGTGAGAACCATACAATAAGAATAATAATGTAACCAACTTTCCAATGCCATGTGGAAGTCAAAAAACAAAGTCCAGAAGAGAAAGATATAGCTCCTGGAGTGCAAGATAGATTGTTAACTTTGACTTCCAAAAAAAGGCTACAAGAAGGAAAAATAAGAAAACCTAACCTCCCAAAAAGTTTTCGGCTTGGAAAGATCTTATCGATGATATAAAGAAGTCAAAAATTGACCTTCATTTAATCTAGATAGAGCAAACAAACCGTAGGCTACTCATTATGAAAAAAAAATCAAGTTGTATGACAGTTTCATGGCCGTCAAATTTAACCTCACTATCAGACCTGTGACTACTGACATCAGCGGCATGAAAACTGAGGCAACACAAAAATTGAGGTGACATGAAAATCAAGGCAACATGGAAATCGAGGCAGTATGAAAATCAAGGTAGCATGGAAATCAAGGTGGTACAAAAATTGAGGTGGCATGGAAATCGAGGTAGATTTTTGCCTTGTAAAGCATGCCAAGGGTCATGCATGCAAAAAATAGTGCCCATATTTGAATTGTGTCCAAATAGGACGTGCCTAATATGAAAATTGGGTTTCTTGGGCCTTCCAGATATAACCCAAATGTCAGTTTTTACCCAAAGTACTCCAAAAAATAAATCCTCCCAAAATCCATGAAAATCTAAGATAAAAACCTCTCAAAAACACAGATTTAAAGAACAAGGCCAATTCTCTCATGAAGAGAATAGGGGCATGAAAGGGTGGAGCTCTTATACCATATTAGATTTGATGAAAAACCATCAACCCTACAACTCCCAAGAATCACCTGCATGCAAACACCTGTCATAGAAAGAGAGAAGCAAAAGCTATGGAGGCCGAAAATAAGAGATCTGTGAAAGAGGAAACATCCTCAATTGATTCAATAAAAATGGAATGAAATTACAAAAAAGATTAAATAATTACAAAGTGATCAATCCTTATAAAAGAGATCAAAACCCAAAGATGGTTGAAGAAATCAAAATTGGGTGAAGAAACCAAGGTTGCATGAATAATTAATAAAAGAATAAATTATTGCATGCCTAAAGTTTAGCTTAAGTGAAATAGAGATAAAAAGTGAAAGGTGATTTAATAATTAAATCAATAATGATTTAATTAATAAGTGAAAATACATTTTTAACTCTAACAAAAAGTATATGACACCACCAAAAAGAAAGCTATATATATATATATAGAGAGAGAGAGAGAGATGTGTATAAATATATCAATATACATATATATCTCCACCATGACTCCAACCCCTCTCCATTAAACCTGCAAGTATGAAAGAAGAAACAAAAATACTATGGAGAAGAAAAAAAAAATAGGGTTTCAAAATGGGAGGGAAAGTGAAACAAGAGGAGAGAAAAATGGAGATGTTATTTCTTTTGGAAGTTATAAAATACACCCTAACCCTAATTTCAAATTAGAGTTAGGGATCATAATATTGTTTCAAAAAATGAAAGTTTAAAATAGTAATTGTTTAGTGGGAAATATTTTTGGTGGGATTTAATTCCACCACTTTCCCTTTTAAATGGACCTTGGGAATATTAGTTCCCTTATTAAAATCAACTTTTAATGATTAAGCATAGATTACATAATTAGTTTGATTTAATGACAATATTAATGGGATACATAGGAAGAGACCCATTTGTAATTTAATTATTTTATTTAATGAAATATAGGATGTTATTTTTTAATGATTAAACATGAGCTTGAAAAGTTTAATTGTGATGTCTTAATTAAAAGATTTAAATAATAAGGCTTTTAAGAGGAAATTTTTTTTATATTTATTAAATGGGTGGGAGTTTGGACATTTTAATGTATTATTAAAACGAGGGTATTTAATAATCAAAATTAATTTAATGAAAGATGATAATATATAGCTTTATTAAGGTAATTAGACAATGGGAAGTTGAGTTAGAATCATTCCTTGTGAGCCCACTTTTATCATGCATTGTTTGTAATGAGGCCCTTGTATAAGGAAGAAATATCCTTCTTTCTGTAGAGTAGAGTTCTCTACCAAAACCCTAGAGTTCTATATGGTGTCAAAAATTTGGGGTCGATTTAGGCTTGTATAGTAAGTTGTACCCCAGTGGTGGAAAGGGCCCTTGTGATGGATAATTGACCCTTTTCTAGAATGATGAGCATCCCCCTCCAAGAGATCTCATTGCAACCTTGTGATGATCCTTCAGCTTAGGGTTGGGGTGGTAATAACTTGCCCAATGGAAATTATTGTATGTGTGTGCAAGATAAAGGGAACTTGTATTGGATATTATATTTCTATAGTTACTAGAAGTATAGTAATGTGTTGGTGAAATACATATTTTATTGCTACTCGATAGGTGAGTATTGGGTATGTACCTCAGAATCCTTTGGTGGATACTCCCTCTTATGTGTTTGATTTTAGTCATAATCTTTTGTGAATTATTTTCTTTATTTATTTATTTTCTTGGTGGAAATTTCTACATGTGGTGTGGGCTAGCATATTTTAGGTATTTCCTTTGATGGGAATTGGTCACCAACTTTTGTAATTTTTCTTTATGATAGTTGTCACATTGAATTTAATATTGAAGTGAGCTCAACTTGAAATTTATTGTTGAAATTTAATTTCCCCTTTTGAACGGTTACATTTTTTTATCTTGGTGACTATCCTAAATGTTTTCTTATGCTGGCCAGTCCTATATTGTGTGATCCTATCAGGCCCAATGTGGGCCACTGATAGTGTGTATAATGGAGAACATGAAGGAGAAAATATTATTTTGTCTTGTCGGGTAAAACTAAACTTGTGGTATAGGATCTCAACTCCATTCAAATGGTGTAGCAGGAGTGGTAATTATTTTAAATTTTGAAAGGGAGTACCAATTGGGATTTATGTCAATGCATGTTAGCTTAAGTTGTTCCAAACATACAAGTGGAGATTTGGCCATGTATGGGTGTTTATGTCATTTTATGTAATCCGGTAAGTATGTACCATGAAAGGACTCTAGTGGCATGATTATTATTTTGAACAGTTAAAGGATAATTTGGTACTTCAACAACCTTTTTCTATGTAAAAATTAAAATCAGTACATAGATGTTTCCCCAATTGATGACCTTGCACATTTTATTCAGTATAGCTCGAGCATTGAAATCTTGAATTAAGCCCCAACATGCATGCTCAATGGAATTCCTTCTTGTCCTTGATGTGATTTAGGACTTTTGATGTCCCTATTTCTGAACAACACTATGATGAATAGTTGGGAAAAAAAATTGTCCACTTGTGAGTATTGGTCGATGTTGTGGGCCTTGATGATCCTATAATGATATAACGATCACACATTTATCTTCATATTTAGTTAGGATTAAGTGCTGGTTATATTTTCCCCTCTTGGTGTGACTCCATGATAGAACTAGGGGGTTACCAGAGAATTGGTTACTAAGTGATATTCATAGAAGTATGATGGTGGAAACATAAAATATTTAGGCTTGACTTACTCTCTTTTGAGACGGTGTGAACAAGGGTGTTATCAATTTGTTGCCACCTAGTAAAAGATAATACTGGATTCTAGTAGGTAAGTGACCTTGTTTAACTAGAATGAATGATCTCTCATCCCTCTAAGATCGCATTCCTCCTACATTATGAAAATCGGTTGTGCACTATTTACCTCTTCGAATGGAAGGAGTATAGTTTGGTCTCTATTTTGGCAAGTACTCTTGCTTAAAATCAACTTTTAATGATTAAGCAAAGATTACATAATAAGGTTGATTTAATGATAATATTAATGGGATACATAGGAAGAGACCCATTTTTAATTTAATTATTTTATTTAATAAAATATAGGATGTTATTTTTTAATGATTAAACATGAGATTTAAAAGCTTAATAGTGATGTCTTAATAAAAAGATTTAAATAATAAGGCTTTTAAGAGGAAATTTTTTTACATTTATTAAATGGGTGGGAGTTAGGAAATTTTAATGTATTATTAAAATGAGGGTATTTAATAATCAAAATTAATTTAATAAAAGATGATAATATATGGCTTTATTAAGGTAATTAGACGACGGGAAGTTGAGTTAGAATGCGAGTAATTTTACAAGTAATTATATTATATGTAATTATTATAATTTAAATTAAGCCATATTAAATGGAATTCTAAAGGCTAAATTATTTGAAAGTAATTAGGTTTGTGCATAGTATTCACCCATATTAACATGACATTTAACCATGATATTGGGGTACTTAATTAATGAAATTGAAAACAAAACTATGATGTACCCCATCAGTGAAATGATTAGTATTGAACCATCTAGGTAATTATACCTTTTAATGTGGACATTTAGTTTTGAGTAAAATTAGTAAACCAGTTGAGGGATGTTGACATAGGTCATGATCCCCCTCGACCCCAAATTCATTCCTAACTAATATCTTTTGGAAATTAATGAATCCTTCAAAGACGTAAACTTTGTAAGGAGTTTAGTAAACATTTGGACACTTTGTAATTGCAACCTTAGTTTGTATATTGTTTAAAAAAAAATTGTTGGTGTGTTTTTGCCCTATATTCCGGGCATGACATTTTTGAATCAGAGCCATTTTCAACACTAAAAACCTTGAAACCATTATGTTTCACATTGGAATATATTCCTTTTGGGTAGGAAACCCCTAGTCATGCTACTAACTTGTAGAAAGTAGATGAGAATGAGGGAATTCCCTCATGAGATGCGGGGATGCAGGGTGACAGGCAGAGTGGACCCCCTCCGAATAGGGACAGCTCTTCTATGACATGTACTTGACAGATTCTATATTCATATGTTGGGATCACAATGTTATGTTCTCAAATATAAGATTTCATAGATGTGAAGGGTCATGCTTGTATTGTGAAATTTAGATGATATAATGTTTGGGTGCCCTATTATGGAAAATTTGGAGCACCCTTTTGGAACCAACCTAAGTAGCACCTTCTTGTGATGGATGATTTCCCAATATGAGCACCCTTTCCGAGTCCCTTATTCTTCTTGGTTGTTGTATGTCTATAGTTTTTTGAGAGGTTAGTGAAAATTTATGAATGTATTAGTAATTGTGGTAGTGATGCCATATGTTTTAGCTCCATGGCTTGTATATTTATGTCGACACTTGTTGGTTGTAGTGTATAGAATCCTACAAGTGTCTTTCTTTCTTATGTGTTTGTGCATGGTTAGTATTTTTTGTTGGTATCCTTGCATGGTTAGAGGGACTACTGATTTAATCCTAATGGGGTGTGATTCACTGCACCTACTTTGTTATCGCATCACTGTCAGTGGTATAAGATGAAACCAAGTTGTACTTGGGCACCTTAAATTTTAGCATCATTGTTCTTTCGTCTTATAGAATGATGTGTGTACACTTTGGGAAATAAAAGAAAGAGATGCCTATTAATTATAGAAAGGTGTTTACCTATGGTGGTAGGTTATTCAGGTTAGTGGTCGTTATCTCCAAAATGCTTGGTAGAGTTAATCTATCGGGAAAGGATGCGTCATTGTTGCAGATGTGTGACATCCTTATGGGATACTACTTATTATGTCATCATGTGTTCCTAGAATCCTTTCCTTTTGATCCCACTTTTATCATGTTGTGCGTGTAATGAGGCCCTTGTATAAGGAAGAACTGTCCTTCTTTCTATAGAATAGAGTTCTCTACCAAAACCCTAGAGTTCTACATGGTGTCAAAACTTTGGGGTAAATTTGGGACTTGTAATGTATATTGTACCCCAGTGGTGGAAAGGGCCCTTGTGATGGATAATCAACCATTTTCTAGAATGATGAGCACCCCCCTCCAAGAGATCTCATTGCAACCTTGTGATGATTCTTCACCTTAGGGTTGGGGTGGTAATAACTTGCCTAATGGAAAGTATTGTATGTGTGTGCAGGATAAAGGGAACCTGTATTGGATGTTATTTTGCTATAGTTACTGGAAGTATAGTAATGCATAGGTGAAATACATATTGTATCGTTAATCGATAGGTGAGTATTGGGTATGTGCCACAGAATCCTTTGGTGGATACTCCTTCTTATGTGTTTAATTTTAGTCGCAATGTTCTATGAACGATTTTATTTCTTTATTTATTTTCTTGGTGGAACTTTCCACATGTGGTGTGGGCTAGCATCTTTTAGGTATTTCCTGTGATGAGAATTGGTCACCAACTTTTGTAATTGTTCTTTATGATAGTTGTCACATTGGATTTAATGTTGGAATGGGTTAAATTTGAAATTCATTGTTGAAATTTAATTTCCCCTTTTGAAAGGTTACATTTTTTATCTTGGTGACTATCCTAAATGTTTTATTATGCTCACCAGTCCTATATTGTGTGACCCTATCAGGCCCAATAGTGCATATAATGGAGAACATGAAGGAGAACATATTAATTTTTCTTGTTGAGTAAAAATAAACTTGTGATATAGGATCTCAACTCCATTCAAATGGTGTAGCGGGAGTGGTAATTATTTTAAATTTTAAAAGAGAGCACCAGTCAGGATTTATGTTAATGCATGGTAGCTTAAGTTGTTCCAAACATACGAGTGGATATTTGGCCATGTATGGGTGTTTATGCCATTTTATGTAATCTGGTAAGTATGTACCATGAAATGACTCTAGTGGCATGATTATTATTTTGAATAGTTAAAGGATAATTTGGTACTTCAACAACCTCATTCTATGTAAAAATTAAAATCAGTACATAGATGTTTCCCCAATTAATGACCTTGCACATTTTATTCAGTATAGCTCAAGCATTGAAATATGAAATTAAGCCCTAGCGTACATTCTCAGTGGAATTCCTTGTTGTCCTTGATGTGATTTAGGACTTTTGATGTCCCTTTTTTTGAACAACACTATGATGAATAGATGGGAAAAAAATTTGTCCACTTGTGAGTATTGGTCAATGTTGTGGGCCTTGATGATCCTATAATGATATAATGATCATATATTTATCTTTAGATTTAGTTATGATTAAGTGTTGGTTATATTTTCCCCTCTTGGTGTGACTCCATGATAGAACTAGGGGGTTACCAGAGAATTAGTTACTAAGTGATATTCCTAGAAATGGGATGGTGGAAATAGAAAATCTTTAGGCTTGACTCACCCTCTTTTGAGATGGTGTGAAGAAGGGTGTTATGGATTTTTTTCCACCTGGTAAAAGGTAATACTGGAGTCTAGTAGGTAAGTGACCATGTTTACCTATAATGAATGATCTCTCATCACTCTAAGATCGCATTCCTCCTACATTATGAAAATTATTTGTGCACTATTTACTTCTTTGAATGGAAGGAGTATAGTTTGGTCTCTATGGTAATTACTCTTGCTTACAAGAGGAAGCCATATGTGTGTGCATTTTATTTTGGTACTCTTGAAGTTGGGGATGGTGTCCCTTGGAGAGTGCAAATTGAATAGAGGATATTCACATTTTTCAAATATTTGGGTGAGTTAGTAAGATGTAAGCATGCTCCAAGAAATAACTACCTTACTATTAATCGAGATAAGTTTTCATAGATTTCCTAATTTGAAAACTTGGAAATTCTGCTACTATGATCAAAGAAAGAACTTAGAGGGAATTTTTTTCTACTGGGTGTGCTTGATGAAGTAGTGAGGGTTGCATTGTGTCTTGGATGGTAGAGACCTTAGTGGATGTGTTTTTATTCTATCTTGTGTTGTGTCCATGACAAATGTATTTGTAAGAGTGTTGATACTCTTTTAGTGAATGATAGATTCCTCCATATTATATCAAGCTAGATGGTTAGAAACATATGTGTTTTGAGTTGACATGAAGGAAAGACCCAATATGTGTACTCGCATTTGGAACAATTATTGATTTTTCACCTTGGTGTACTACATTTCATTTTATGCTTCGGCTTCCATGAGTAAGCCTAGTCCTTGCGGGGATGATGAAGGGCCTCCATCACTCCCCTTATATGTTTGACATCATGAAGGATGGGGAGGGGATTTATTCTTGTATTCATTTCTATGTTGAAACCCGTCTGAGATGGTACCCTCAGGGTGATCTCTTGTCTACTTGATTTATGTAACCTTCCTTAGACATAAGATGTGTTGTGAGATCCTATTATGTTATGATATGACTAGTTGAGATGATCTTTTGATATTGTTATATTCTCATGAAAGGCCTTTATGTGAATCAATCAGTTTGATTTAGCCTTGCTTTATTCAGAGACTACCACTATAGTTGTGCTTGGTATTTTAGAGACCCTACTTAGATCATCATAACAACTCATTTATCCTTATGATGGACCTAGTATGTGAATTATTTATGGTACATTATGGATTTATACCTTATTGGATCAAAATGGATTTCGGTGTACTCTATTTATCCCCTTACTCATGATGAAGACTCTATGATGCATTATGTTTTTCTAAGACTAATTGGTTTAACTAATTTTTATAGCGATGTAGTTGAGTATTGTATTTGTGTGTATTCATTGGAAATAAGGAAATGGTATTCACAATAGGATGTGTTATGATTCTAATCAATGGTAGGTGCTTAAATATTATGATGAACTATTATTTCATGCATTGTGTTTGGCAGGATTAGATTACTATGATGATGAAAATGGGATTAAACTATATTGGAATATTGAGAATTGTGTTCTAAAGAAAAAATGATGGCAACTAGAAATTGTGTGAAGAATTGATATGAACATATGTTTTCATGAATAAATTGAGTTGTGAACATTATTTGGGTAAATGATACATTATGATAAATTGTGAATTCCTATTGAGAAATAAATGTTAGGTGCATATGATTCTATGTGGGAAGTAGCTAAATTGATTACGTTATGGGAATTCCAAACTAGTTAAATGATGATGTGGATGTTTTGTTAATGTGTGACTGATGGTCATTTCATAGATGTTATATATTTGTGATTTCTTGGGCTACTGAAATTTGAATTTAGTGTGCAGGGAATTTGACCATGGTAATAAATTAGGGAACCAAGTTTAGACCAATGTAAATTTAGTGCAAGCCATAGTTAGGTCTAGTGAGAGATAAAACCTCATTGTAATGTTCTTATTTTGTAATTGTATGTGCTTGAATGTATGTTCATTGTAAATTGTTAATTTTAATTTTAGATTGTGTGGATGCTCAAATGGGAATGTCATGTGTCTTTGTAATGTGTAAATTATGTGATGTCACTTGACACTTATATAGTGTCCATGTGGAAATGACATGCCCACTTGAGGATTGGATGACCACCAACCTAGGTAAGTACCAAATGAGATTCCCATGTGAACCTCTTTGTTAGAGATATTTAGGTAGGGTAATTTCAGTTGCATTTTGTAGGTGAGCTTTAAGTCAACTTTTTGGAGGTCAAAAAGGTACCTAGGGTTGTGTTTGGGAATTTTTTAGGAAGCCCACTTGGTATACCTATGGGTAAGGGTAATTTTTTACCCTAGGAAAACCCATAGTTGACTAGAAGACCCTTCCAAAAGTTGGATTTTCAAGATGGACGAAAATCAACTTTTGGAAGAATGGTCTTGGTTAGGCAACCCCTCCATTTGGATGCAAATACTTTACCCACTTTTTGAGTTACATTTTTTGAGACCCATTTTTAGTAAGCTTCTAAGAGGTTTTGGGAAGATCAAACCAATAGGAGACTTACCTTATTCCAAGAGAGTTGTGGGGAATGTGTGGAGGCCTTTTTAGTGGAGACCCTCCATTGTTGAGAGTTTGAACACCCACTCTCTGTCTTAGAGACTTGCTAGAATTAGTCAATCTTGAAAAAATGAAAGACTTGGTAAAAGGAGATCTTCTTCAACATTTTTTCCTTAATATTAGGATATAGGTTGGTGGATCTCTACTTCTTGTTGATTATTATTGTAATTGGTAAAAATGTTGGAGTATGATAATGTAGCTTGATTTTAAGTTGTAATGGAAGTCATGAATGTATCCATTCTTGTGTTGTGATTTTATTTTGTAATGTGTTGAAACTTTCTTGTGTATGGGAATCTCAAGACACACTTAGCCTTGGGAGGGTAGAGTAACCTTGGGAGTGAATGGTTTTAGGGTAACCCATGGGTGTAGAGTCTCTCCTCAAGGAAGAGAGGGAGAAAACATGGAGTATGGGCTCCATGATGCCTTTCTTTTTATGCATTTTGGGGTCATAAGGGTGGTAGCTATGGCTTGTTGGCCTTGGGGGTCATGAGGGTTGGATATGTGTAAAGAGAAAGTTATTTTTGGTTTTTCAATGAAGTATATGATATTTTTTATTGTTTGAATTTCTCCCCATAGGGTATTTGGTCCACCTTCACCCCATTTTTAGGGTCATTGTGAGACATATTGTGAAGCCTTGGTTGGAAGTATTTTGTGAGTTTTTTTGAAATATAAAATAATTTTTTGAATGTATGTATCTTGTCTACACTTGGTTCCCCAAGCTTGAGGGTGGCCTCTTAGAGGCCTAGGTTGGGAGGTCAGCATCTCATAGTCTAGTGCAGATTTTATTTACAGGTTTGCATGTGGAAAAAGGAAGAGAAATTGGTATGAAGAAATGTTCATGTGTGGAGCCTCATATTTTATCCCCTTGTAAGATGTATATTTTCAAAAGTGGAGAGGTTATAAATCATATGTAATTTTGTACTTAAAATCAAAATGAAAATGTAGTTTTCTTGCAATGCATGAAATTTTAGCAACTTGTATTAAAGTATTTGTACATGGGAGTTAATGGAGATTGTGTCTTTGGCTTAGTGGCAAAATATTATAAAGAAAGAGATTTTATTTTACAGCATAGATGTTCCTTGTTCAACTAAGATTGTAAAATATTCTTGAAAATAAATCTCAATAAAGACTATTTTTTCTTTTCTTCATATACAATATGGTTAGTAGCAAATACTAAAATGATAAATTTTTAATTCTGATTTTTGCATTATGTAAACTTAATTCTTAGAGAAAAAAGTATGTGCATATTAAGATAAATGTAAATATATATATTTAAGAAGATATATATATATATATATATA
>MU227340.1:4156827-4183145 GCA_018584345.1 Thuja plicata | reverse complement strand
AGCCAAGAGATTTTGGTAAGGGGAAAAGCAAAGAAAAACCCCTTTGTGAATAAGAATATGGCAAAAAGCCTAAAGGATGAGAGAAATGAGCTCAATACAATAATGAGAGCAATGAGAGATTGAGAGAGAGAGGAGAAGATTATTGAAACTAGTGTGTGAGAGACATCTCTTAAGTAGAGATGAGTGGAGGAGTTTTCATGTAACTCCCTTCTCCTATGGATGCCACATTCATATTGTGTGTGTGACAAATGTGTGATTCCTCTTAAGGAGGAATATCTATTTTCCTTATTAAAGGAAATAAAAAATAGTGACATGTCCTCTTACATGGACTAGAGGACAAATACAATATAGGATACCTTGGTTTATCCTTTTAATTACATATTTTCAACCAAGGAAAGATTAATTCTAACATATAATAACTCATTTATCAAAATCTTCAATTGGACCACTATGGGTTGAGAAGACTCCCAAGTGGTTGGAGCTCTCTACATATTATTTCAAAATATCCTCCTTCGATGTTTGATGTAGTATATCCCATAGTTGAAAATTGTGCAAGGGTGAGATGCTCCCCATTTCAACATGTGATCCCACCAAAAAAAGTTTAAGCAACTAAAATGACACTAGACTAGTTGTATTTGCTTGTGCCTAGCCAAAAATTCCTTTATTGACTACATAGGGGAGATTGTGGAGGATAAGGGTGTGTCATACTATAAAGGATTGAAAGATGTCTCTCGCTATGGATGGGTAGTCTCTAAAGAAGTTGTCTTATATTCTCTTCTTCCTTGTGTAGTTGTTGATAGGATTTTATCATAGCTTCTTTTATTTATGCTTGGATTTGTTGATGGGACTTTGTGACTAGCTCAACCAATAGAGGATAAAGCTGTCACTAGGTATTGGGGTACTAGCCAACTCCGTCTGAAGAGGTTTTCTAGAGAATGAATTCTCCTAGCCTCCAAACACCTGGTAGTCGGGTCTCGACGGTGGGGGGGAGCTAAGTTGGGCAGGTGACTATTGTGTGAGGGGATAGCTGGTTTTAATCATCTTCATTGGGGATTTAAAGAGGGGTGGGGTTTCCTGGAAGCATTTGGATTATCAAATAAAATTCAAAATATTGATCAAGGTTAGATATTCCTTTCTACCTATACTTGTGCAATAAACATTCAAACATCAAATTAAGCTCCAATGTAAGGAAAGTACTCTAAATACCAAATACATAAAGAACAAGTGATTTGCATGAATCCAGTAGCAAGGAGAGATCAGATCATTAATCTAAACTAGAACATAGGAGAAAAGGACATCAGAAAACATACTACACAAAAGATGTTTGTTAACTCCCAAGATTAGGACAACACATAACAAGTAGCCATAAGATGTCCTTCCTTCTTCATTAACTAAAACCATTCCAGCATCACTGGCATGTACAATCATGGCTCTCGAGGAGAATTCTAAACTACTAAGAAAAACTGAGCATTGAGCTCCTGAAATAACTAAAATGAAAATGCTATGCTTCTATTACTTTGTGGACTGCAAAATTATCAATCTTGCCAACCCTTGTTATGGGGTTAGACTTCTTATTTATACACAAAGTTTGACCTAAAACTAACCTAATCTAACTATAAACTCAACAAATAGAATACATTATCCTATGGATGGTACTGCCTGCACCACTTACAATCACCTTGAAATGTGCAGAGGTCTGACAAGAAAGAGGAAGAAGAAAAGAAGGGAAAACTAGAAGAATCGGCATAGAGAAGAACGTTGGGGTATTTATAGAAGAAATATGATTGTCCCAGCATCCAAGGCTACATGCCTCCTAAATGCAGATAGTGGCTCACTGTCTTTGATGCACATCACGAAGTTAATGTAGGAGCGGTGCCTCAGGAGAACCATCTATTATCCCTCTGTCTGACATGCCTTATTGAGATCACCTACCTGCTGACCCGTTATTAATTGCTTGATAGTGATCGGTCAGCTCTGGGGAACCTGAACGCAGATCACTGTGAATGAATACAAAACTTTGGACCTAGAATTATGGATTTTGAGAGCTTATGCTCAAAGACTAAGTAATTTAAAAATTTTTACCCCACTGGTAAAAATATTGGGAGTCTAGAGAACTCTACTATTCCTTGCTTTTCTTGAAGCCCTCCAAAATCTGGCCAATTCCATCCTCATCTACATCCTTGATGAAGTCCCATTGATCGCTGATGACCCTAAATTGTTCATTAATATCTCCAGCCCCTTCCCTAAATTCTGTAGAAACCTTTGTTGTGTCATGATCCTAGAGGATCATCTTGGATAATCTGGACATTTTCCCTCTGTCAAAGTCTCCAGTGAACTGGTACCAGGAATCCATCATCTCATCAAATTTAACGAGTACAAAATCTTTTGGGGCACAAGTCCCAGTAGTGAAGGGATCAACTTGCAAAACCCTTGTTACAAATGTTGTGTATAAACCTAAATAATTCCAGACTCTCAAGATTCTATTCTTTAGGGACTCTACCAGTTTCTTGTTCACCTCATTCTTTAGGCCAAGTATGGAGTGTTGGGCCTAGAGGAATCCAGAGGGCTCTTCTCCCAAAATTCTTTTTTTTGTGATGACTTCTTCCTTGAATTTCATTATCTCTTCCAGCTCAGACCTCCATTCCTTATATTTTTCTATATTTTTCTCCCATAAGACAATGACGTTGTTCACCTAGCCCACAAGATTGTTAACTTGATAAAATTCTGGGAGTGTCGTTGTTAGGGACAGCCTTATGGCTGTGACCTACTCTATGATCCACCCATCCACAACTTCCACCTTCTTTTTCATTTCCCTCAAAGAATCAATGTCACCCTGTGGGAGCAGTGTTCTGGAGGTGGAGGCTTCTTAATGAATCTTGGCCAATGGCTGTGTCAATTCTATGAGAAGCTTGAGGATATTTTCATTATTTTCTCTTTCCTCTTTATAGATTTTGGGCCTACTTATTGTACCTACTTATTGTACCTAGCCTCAATTTCTAGGCTAGCCTCTTTCAACAGGTCTAATTCACCTTGTTTATCCCTCCTCCCTAGAGGAACTTCCATGACTGTATAATATTCAGGTCTTACAGCTACCGTGTCTGTATCTAGGGGAGGTGTCACAACTATTGTGATTTTACTTCCTCCCAAATTAGTTTGGAGCGTATGGATGGTCCAGGCCTTCTTAGGATTTTGAGCCTCTTGATTTTGGGCCATCATTTTGACCAGAGAGCAAAGAACAATTTCTACTGTCGAGGTCTTCCTTTTTCTAGACTCTACCAGCCACTGCGGTATCAGGGGTGGTCTTATGGATAGGACTTGGGTATTAGAGTCTTCCCCAATGGTGGGCCACTCTTCTTCGGCATCAATATCATTTGTGGTCTCTTTTTCTTATTCCCCAGGATTTCCTATTTCTACCACCTTGGTGCCATTCTTAGTTGTGGTTTCGAGGACCCTGTATCCCCTAGCACCTGTAAGATTTGCATCTTTATCTTTGGGGTTGTCCCCTATATCCTATTTCTGCTAGATCTCTTCAACATTATCTGTCGGTACATTCTCCTTCAGAGGCACATCTTCTGGAGGGGGTGAAGATGTCTACCCTAGATCTGGAAGTTGGGCTGCAAAGATCACCTTGTTTAATGTCACACTCTGGGGAACCTGGTCACCTAGATTAATTAGAGGCATCTGAAGAGTGATAGTTGGGGGTATGATTTCTCCTGAAGAATTGGTTTCCCTAGTTGTTAGCTACTCATCTTGTATCTACCTCCCCTCTATCTTGGCCCCTGGGACCAGTCTTTCTTTAGTACTTGGTATATTTACCAATTCTTGCTCTTGTCCCTGCTCTTGGACTTCCTTTTCCAGAGAAATTTATTTTTGTTGCATTTCTCCCTCCCCGAGGATATTTTCTGCCTCCTGCACAATGATCTCTTCTGCTGCTCTCTCAACATCTTCATATAGATTTATCAGATCCTCAGTCTAGAAGATGTCGTTAAAATTTTCATGGTGAGGGGAGGCCTTTGGTTGATCCCCAACTTCAGGAGAGGAAGGGATAAGTTCTAGGATAGCTACATTATTGTCTTCGGTGTTCACAACCTGGCTCATTAATGCAACAAGTGACAGTGAGCCTATTGGGAGGGAGGATCCCACTGGGGTAACTGGAAGGCCAAGTGAAATTTGGGCACTCACAGTTTGACTCAGCTGGTGGGATGCCTTGAGCTAAGTATGAATCTACTCCAAAATGGGGAGCAAATCCAGGGGTGGAACCAAGGCTGGGATGCCTTCTTTTTCTTTCCCTTTTTCCCTACCCTACATGGCCACTCAGGAGGCAGAAGAGGACCCCCATAATATTGAACCCTAGCAGGCACTTTTCTTGTACACTTGTGCAAAATAATCATGGCTACACTACACAATGGTCTTGGTGAAATCCTCAACTATTAATATCTCCAGGGTGTCCCAATCCACCAGAGGGAGATCTAGCTTGTCGATCCCCTATAGATTGTAAGATGGGTCCTCCAAGGGTCTATTGTCAGAGAAATATTTTTGAAAGGTCTGAAGGCCGAGATCCTTCGTCATCCCTTTGGTCATCCTGTAATATTTCCGCTCCCGGGCATCGAAATCATCTTGGTAATCTACCCAAAAATCCTCTATCTGAGGCTCGTGGGGTGTAGACGCCTGGGGAACCACTGTGCTTATCTTGTCGAGTGGGTCAAAATTGTTCCACTTTAGATAGAACTTGGCCAGCCCAGACTCTTCAACTCATTGTCAGCCTCTTTGGCTGTCGCCAGCCTGCAAGAATAGTTCCCAAAAATGAATGAGAATGGGATGGAGGTAACCTTCTTTACTCCATAAAATGCATGAAGTTCCAAGATTTTCCTACAGAATCCCAAAAGAATAATCCTATACCCACAATGTTTGGGGAGTAGGTAGCACTTTTCGGAGAACCTAGTCACCCGAATGTAAGAATGTTAATGAAACTAAATAAATTAATTGTCGTATGTACTCACAAAGGTCATAGCCTCTTTTGATAGCTAGTAATTGGTGTCTCTAGATGGTATCAAAATGTGGAAGTAAACGAAGGTGTCATTTACTCTTCAAAAATTGGGGAAACTGGCTTCCCATTGAATTTGTGGGAAATGGTCCAACGAAGTAATCTGGGCGGGCTTGGTCCCAAGGATTCCCACTGTAAATAAACCCTAGATTATAGGTCTTTGCTACACCAATGCCCATAACACATACAAAGTCATGTATAACTTTGAATTATGGTTGACATTGTTTAAATGATGATCTATATGATTGGCCATAATTGTTGCCTAGTCAAAATTCTATCTAGCACTGGAGATGTCATAAAAGAAGTAGTACATCCATGGTGATAAATACCGGGCATGGGATTCTCCAAAGACCCAGAATAAGAAGATGATCCCTGCTTGGATGCCTTCTTTGAAGTCTAGTCTGGGGATTTCCAACTTCATCTTCATGTAATCCTTCCTTGGTGTTTTCAGCCAGTGGTTGTTGATATGTTTTTGGGAAAGTTGCAGAACCTTGTTAAACTCCTGCAGTGAGGTGGCATGAGAGATGACAATAGAATTAGAGAACTAGGGGATTTCCATCCCCGAAGCAAATGTAGAAGCATCCAAAGATACTAAGGGAATTGGATAGCCCATTGGAAGGGTAGAATCAAGCATAATGACCTGGATAGTGGTGTTGTAATGTTTAGCCATAGTTAGGATCAACTCTGGGGTCTGCACAGAGTAAAGGAATCAAGCATCTTTGATGATGACAGAGGTGGCCATGTTCTTTTCCATGTTATCTCTGATGGTACATTGGGCAAACATTATTTTGACTACACCTTGTAATCCAGCTTAGGGTCTGACCTCAGTGTCAGTGATTAACTGTAGCTTAGAATCCACCATGGATCCTACAAGGGCATCATCCTTTGGATACTTGGAGGTGAGAAAGAGTTTTTCCAGTGCCCTCTTGGCCTTTGACTTGGTGGCCCCTCTAGTTGAGGTGGTTGGAAGTTTCAGACTTCTAGGAGGAGTTTCTATGTCAAACATGTTGATTGCTAACTTATTGGTAACCTACACAGTCGGACAACTATTAACACAAGTTATGAAATATGAAGTGTTAGGATCTAAATATTTCATCCCATTTTACACCTACTCGAAAAGATGTTAGCTTGCATCAAATCATGGAAACGTAATAAATAATAACTTAATTTGGATTTAATCAGCACCTGGGGATTCTGGGGGATTCTAGTCTATGTGACAATATGATGAAGGTCATGGGATTGCATGAGATCCAGAGCTCCAAAGAAACTAGTTGTTACTAAAATGACCAGTCAGTGATCCATACTAGGCTGACGTGGGTTGTTGCATGCTCATGCAGTAAATGGCATAATGGCATTAAATATGACAGATGTCTCATCATAGGTGAATTGAATGCCAGATGAGATATTTTTGAATTCTCAGATGGGGGAATTTAATCCTACCATCAATGCTTGAAATAATGGAGGAGAGAGAAAATTGTCATGGCTCAAACAGGTGAGGTGTCAAGTTTGAACCAGGTGGACACCAGGTGGACGAGCTCAAAACTTAGGGTATATAGCATGGAGAGCATGGTGAGCTTGCCATAGGAAGGGTCAAACATGACAATGTACAAACTAACATACAAACCCAATTTACATAGGAAGCCAAAAAATGGCAAAAATTTACAAGAAATGACCCTATCCTACATACTATTTACAATTTACAGAGAAGTTACGACAATTTACACGGAAATTACAACTACTTATAGAAATTACAAGAATTTACACTATTTGTAGGAAAGTACAACATAAGGAAGGAAAACAACCTTCGTGTGAAGCCATCCCACCAATGGGAGGCGATGAAAAACTAGAAAAAAAAGCAAACAAAAATGAAGACAGGACTAGAAAAGAAAGAATGAAGAAAGAAAAAAAGAAATAGGACAAAGCTGAAGGGCCTACCTTGAAACCAAGAAATGTGAGAGGAGGAGCATGGGAGGTGCTCTACAAACTAGAAAGCTTCATGGACCATGAATACCAAAAACCTTTGAGGGAAGTTGAAAATGTGCACAAGCTCAAATACCAACTTCACTACTAAACATTGTTAAACCTTCCAAAGAAAATCACACTTAACAAAAATTTTCTCTTAATTGCTCTTAATTCACTCTGGTTAATTTGTTCATGGTAAATGTGAAAATGATAAGTGAAACTTCATTTATACCCCTAGGGTGAAAATGCACTACCTCCTATCGCAAGTCCCAAGAAAAAGGCAAACCTCCAAACTCCAGGCCTGGGGATCCCGTGCAACCACACCCTCTAAAAAAATAGGAAGTAATGGAAAAGAATCCCAAAGTCCATAATCCAGCTGGCACAAAAACACTCCAGGACTGGGTCCTGAGGGGAGAGAAACCCAAAAGAAAAGAAGACAACAACCCCGTGGAAGCAAAGGCCAGAAGAAAACAAAAGAAAAAGGAACAAGGAAAAAGCAAAAAAGGGGACCCAACATTTTGCCAACAAAATGTAGGGATAGGTATGCAGGGCATAAAAAATGGCAACTCACTGGGAAAAATTCCTTAGTGCATTTGAGAACTACAGAGTCTCTTGTTATAAAAACCAAAACTCACCTTTACCTGGAGCATTCTGCTTGCAAGTTGTGAGGTGTTTGAGAAAATTTGACTCATCATTGATTCAATCCTTCAATCTCTTGTCAGCTGTGAAGTGTGTGCTTTGGAATAAAATCAAGTTGATGACTTCCAAGAGAAGCAAAGAGGGCATTGAGTACATCAAACTAGAATCACTATATCATGCATGATCCCCCGGATACCAGAATTTTCTATTCTCCAGTTTTATTCCTTTTCTTTTAAAGATGGGGAAGGCGGTAATTCTTTCACCGTGAACCTTAATCTTAGCTAATTTTTATGATGGTACTTCTTTCACCTTGCCATCCATTTTAATTTTCTGAATAGAAGAGACATTCTAGACCTGCAATTTTCTTTTGACTTTTAGACTTGGCCAATAACCAGTGCGACCAATCTTCTCTCAAGGACCATATGATTACTTGCTTCTTAGATTTTTTGTTAATCGATGTCAAGATTTTCAAGATATGAATATGATGAATATTACTCATAACCTTATTCCATACATACAATAATAACTCCAGAGTGCAGAAAAATTCCACCATGCTAACAATAGATTTTGGACTAACCAAATTGCACAAGGCACCATTCCAGGGACTAGATGTCATGCGAAGCATACCTTTCTACAAGAAAAGGGCAACATGTCGAGAACCCAAAAAACAAGATGCAAAGAAAAAAAAAACCAGAGAAAAAAAAAAGGACAGAAGATGGCCCTAGAGGACCGCAGACAACTATTTACAAGGACAAGGCACTCCCAAGGAGCATCAGGAAAAGATATTTACAAGAAGGAAAACATTTACATATAATACAAATTTGGGCAAACCTACCTCCCACCTCATTCAAATTAGTGTTTGAGAAACTTTCCATTGACAGGAAATGAGACAGCTTCCCCAGTCATGGTACTAAGGAGATAAGTGTTAGCCCCATAGATCTTTGAGATTAGGTATGGTCCAAGCCAGAGCCTTTGAAATTTGGCATCCTTTCCTTTCTTCTCTTAGGCCTTGTCCCATAGAAGGAATAGGTCTGAAACATGAAAGGATTTTTATTGGGCTCTCTAGTCAAACCATCACTTTATGACTGCTTGATGATGCACAAAATGTTCCAGTGTCACGTCTCTTTGTTCCTCCATTCGCACTAGGTTCAAAAGATGAACCTCCACAATGTTGTCTTGGGTGATGAATTCCTACATGAACTATAAAAATGGGATTTGTAAGTTGATAGGGAACACAGGATTCTATCCATAAACTAGGTGAAATGGGGAAGTCCCTAGGGATGCCTTGATTCTAATACAATCCACCCAAATAGAAAACCTAAGATTTTGGTGCTAGTCCCAGGGATTTTGTTCCAGCAAATGTTTGATCACCTCTAGCACATTTTTATTGGTAGAATAAACCACACCATTAACCTGGGGATAATATTTGTTGGAGAAATTCAAGGTGATCTTTCTCTCATAGGTCCATTCTAGTAACTGAACTGAAGAAAACACTGGACCATTGTTACACACTATAGCAAAGGGCATTCCGAATCTGGTGACTATGTTTTCTTCCAAGAATTTAATAACTACATCCACCATGTTGTTCTTGCATGGGATTGCCTCAGACCACTGGGTGTAGTAATTAGTCACAGTCAAAATATACTGGTGGTTGGTGGATGATTTGGGGTTTATTTCCCTAATAAAATTCAATGCCCATTGGGCGAAGAGTCAAACTTCAAAGACCGGCTCCAAAGGCATGGCCAGGTTCCGCTCACAATGGGCTGCAGTTTGGCAAGTGTGGCACTTCTTTACGTGAGTGTAGATGTCTTTGAAGATGAAGGGCCAATAGTAACTAACCTGGAGAATCTGGTGGGCAGTGGCATCAGCTGATCCATGCCCAATTTTGAAATTCCCATGGAATTATTCTATCATTTTGGTAGCTTGGTCCCTGTCTATGCACTGGAGGTAAATTCCCTCAAAGTTCCTGTGAAAAAACACTCCATTTTTTATCATGAAGTGTGCAATTTTTAGTCACAGGGTGTGACATTTGTTGGGGGGAGCCCCTCTGGGCATCTATTATTGAGAAATAGGTGTGCTAGGTTGGTATACCATGGATCCTGAGTGATGGACTCCATAGTATAGGTTTGACATTCAATGTTTGGAGTTACTTCCGCCATCGTTCTACATAGTCCCTAGCCTTGGACTATCTTCATTGGTTGCATTTTGAGATCATATTATTTTAGGATGGCCATCCATTTCCCCCAGCATTTTCCCAGCTCACTCTGCAGCAATAAATATTTGACAGCCTGATCCGGAATGATAGCATGCACTTTACTCTGGAGGATATAGTGCCAACATTTCTTCACGGCCTAGACTAGACCAAAGGCTTGCTTTTGCAAAGACATATATTGGACTTTGACATTTTTGAAGGGGGAACTCATAAAAGTAATGGGTTTTTCTTCCCCTTCAACCTTCTAGGTTAAGACTGCAGCTGCAGAATGTAGTGAAGTGAAGGAATAGATATGGAATGAGAGGGAATAGTCTGGACTTGCCAGGACTGGTGCCTCCACTATGTTTTGCTTGATCTAAGAAAATGCTCACTTTGCTTTCGGGCTCCACTCAATCTTGGTATCTTTCTTCATCATGTCATTGAGTGGTTTAACAATGTTAGCAAATCCAGTTATGAACTGCCAAAAAACATTTATCTTTCCGAAGAAAGATCTCATTTGCTTTTTACTACCGAGAATTTACAAATTCAGCAGTGCTTCAACTCTCTCAAGGTCAATGGATATCCCCTTCTCAGAGACTATATGCCTAAACAACTTCCCTTTACTGACCCCTAATATGCATTTCTTATGGTTGAGAGAGATACCATATCAGTGAAATCTCTCATAGATATGAGCGAGGTGG
Source organism: Thuja plicata (assembly GCA_018584345.1). NCBI lineage: Eukaryota > Viridiplantae > Streptophyta > Pinopsida > Cupressales > Cupressaceae > Thuja > Thuja plicata. Next base: position 4,172,608 of record MU227340.1, on the reverse strand, counting down.
GCAGAGTGATCATGCCTATCCTAAGAAAAGACTGTAAAATCATCCATATAGATGATTATGCATTTTTTTACCATGCCCTCAAACACAATATCCATGGCCTTCTAAAATGTGGCCCCGATGTTGATGAGGCCAAAGGGAATTCTCTGATATGCAAATGTTCCCCACTTAGTGGTGAACATCATTTTCATTCTATCCTCAAATTTAACCATAACTTGGTTATATCTGGAGTACCCATCCAAGAAGGACATCATTTGGGAACCATTGACAATTTGTAATACCTCATAAAGCGAGAGGAGAGGATGATTGTATTTCTTGGAAGCCTTGTTTAAATTATGAAAATCCACACATAGGTGGATCTCATCATTCTTCTTTCACACGGTGATGAGGTTGGAAACCCATGTTGAGTTCTCGATAGGAAAGATAATTTGGGCTGACAGTAATTTTTGAACCTCCTAATGAATTAGAGATTCGATCAATGGGTTTAGAAACCTCTGCTTTTGCCAGAAAGGTTTGGCATCTAGTTTTAGGGGGATGGTATGAGTCATGATGGATGTGTCATAGGTTTTAAGATCCTCATACCCATAGGCAATAACATTAATCTATTCTCAGAGAACCGCTAGAATCTTCTTCTTCTCCTCCGGAGAGCAGGAGGTACCAATGTGAACATTTTTTTCTTCATCGACCTTGCCAATGTTGACCTTTTCAAATTTTCCTCCCTTAGAGGAGGATGATATCTTATCTTAGCCCCAGGGTTCCAAATCAAATATTTGTTCTAGAGCTACCATCCCCTTAGGGATGGTGTTGGTAGGTAGGTCGATGATCCCATCATCTTCTTCACCCTGCCCGGTTTCGTCATGATCCCTTTCTTCCACTATCTGAACCTCAAAGATGCCAACATTGTCCATAAAGGCCAGAATATGTTGGTCATTACCAAAAAATTGAAAGTGGGTGATATTATCCAGGATGGATGGGGTGGGGACCATTTCAATATAAAACTTCCAGAGCTGGGAATAAGCCATCGACTCGAGGGTGCTGGTGGACATAGCAAGGGCATCTGGAAGATAGTTACATTTTTGGGGAATGAGCTCATTGCCAAAGGCATCAAAGTATTCAATTAGGCTCCATGCCTGATTGCAATATGTGGCTAGCCATTTTTCATGACACGTGTATTGGCTCTGGACTTGTTTTACAATCACCTCTAAATCACGCATTGCCCAGAGGTGGGTGATCCCTTTTCTCAATGCGAATAGAAATCTGAGGACCAAGGCCTCGTACTTTGTGACATTATTGGTGTAGTTAAACTACAACCTCTAGGATACAAGAAAGGATTTACCACATGGGTTGATTAGTTCCACTCTGGCCCCATAGCCTTGTTTAGACCATGATCCATCAAACTTTAGGATTCACAACTCATTGTTCATTTTCTAGGGTTGGTTGGGTGAAGTGGCATTGATTGGTTTTGGGTGGTCTGGGAGGCGATTCCTCTAGTTTTGATGGTGTGTGGGTGAGAATTTCCTTCAAAGAGTCTCTAGTTCAAGTTCTTGGACAAGTGACACCTTAGGCATACCACTAGATGGGTCACTTGGTCCAAGTGGACCAACTTTGTGTTCTTTCTCTTAGAGGTTGTTAATGCGGAGGGTAGCAGCAAAAATGCAAGGCTCACACTCCATTTCAGATTGTTTCTGGTAGTGTACTCAGAACCAAGTGTCATACAAGAGAGTGGCTAGATTTTTTGTGTTACCCTATGATTCTACCTCACACTTGAGTTTCTCTTCGAGGTCTTGAATTCTCTGAGAGACTATAGGATCCTCCCCGGGGATGAAATCAAAGGTCAAGATTTCTCATGTTCGGTACACCCCAGGGGAGGATTCAGAGAAAAGGACTTCATTAACCCTCCTAACTTTGATGAGGGCCTTCTTTATTCTAGGTTCACTCTCCACCCAGATTTGATTTGATTTCCCTTTCCAAGGGAGCCACAAGTGAGAGAATTCCATAGAGAAATACTTGTTAAGGGCCTTAGACCAATTTCAACTTAATAACATCCCATAGGTCTTAGGGATGTCCACCACTTGGATGTATATTATTCTTGATATTCAGGGGTCTTGGATGAGCTAAATCTAGACATTTTTCATCTCACCAACCATTTTTACAGTAGTTGTGTCCAATGGGACTACTACGCCTTTGGATGGACTAAGACTGAGTCTAAGCTTCTGGTATATGGATAAGGGCATGGCATTGTCCAAAGCACCAGAATCTACTAGGAAGTTGTACAGGTTCTTCCCTTGAATTTTCAGGCCTGGTAGGAAGGGAGGAACCTCTGTGTTTCCCCAAAAGATGGTCGAGTTGGCATCATCAAATGTGACAGTCTTTGGTGGACGACCCATGGCTTCTGGGTTTCCCAAGAGCTTCAGAAGGGACTTCTTCTATTCGGGATAATTCAGAAAAACCTCCATCAAAGTCGTGGAGGTGGTGGTTCTCTCTAACACCTTAGTGATGTCAAATCATCCCCCTGGGTAAAGTTGGCTTCCTCTGGTCAGATCCCTGGCATGGTTAGAGCCAAGTCGCTTTAGAGGAAAGGAGTGATTAGTTGCATTGTCTTGGGGGTGGTAATCTTGGGAGGCATTGATATGTAAGATGGCCCTTTACAAGTCTCACTTTGAGTGTTGTAGGTATTCCACAGGCTGGTGAAGGTGATGGCATCAAAAGCCAGGATGTTTTCGTTTAAGAACCCCTACAATTAAGGTTCTTCTTCATCCTCTTCATCTATCCAAAAGAAGACAATCTCACACGTAAAGGCAGTGTGAGGGGGATCTGATGTGGATGATTCTAGGGGAGTAGGGTCGACAAGTTATTGTCTATCTGACTGGGAGATCATGATGATCTCCTCTAGTGTTGCACTATTCACCTTGGAATGGGAGTCATTATCATGCAATCTACACCACGTAGTCAGGGGGTGGAATTCTGCAAGTTGTGCAGAAGGCCTAGGTCCAACACCACCCTGAGTGGTATTTTGGTTCAGAGGAGGCCCTCCAGTATTCACATTGTTGTTCCATTATTTTTTATTGGGCCAGGGCCCAGTGTTCTAGTTCTAACCTCTGGAGTTGGTGTTTTTTTGTCCGGAGAAAATATTCCCTCTGTAGGAATTAGAGTTGTGAGGCACGAAAGGCCCCACCTTCAGCTATCCCATGTCTATTGTCAGAGAAGACACAAATTTCTAGATTCATTCAACCTCCAAGGATAGCTAGTTAGTTGTGTCATAGTGTGATGGTTGTAGTGGTGGGTTCCTGGGGAAAGTGGCAGTAGCTCCCAGAGTCAAGGACGAAAATCCTCCAGCCATGGACAACTAGAAGAAAGGTACTCTAGAGGGTTGTTTCAAGGGTTGTTGCATTTGCTGTGGCTAGTTCTAGGGAACATATTCCAGACCCAATATTGTCTGGGCTTGAGATGGATAAATGTACCCGGCCTTTTGGTCTATCAACAGTGGGCCCATGGCCATCATTGGGGCACCCATTTTCAGATTGGGGTTATATCCCACGGTGTAAGGAGTTCCATCGGGTATCATCTTGAAGGGTAGGCTCTATCCAATCCTACTGAGAGCTTTTCTCAAACCATGGGACAACTCCAGGGCTAAGTTGTAAACTTTCATCAGAGTATCCCGGTCATTTGTAGTGGTGGTTCTCTAGAGGATAGTCACAACAATGGGATCCAAGGTATTTAGGTATGTCTAGATGGTTACATTGGTGGATGGGATGAAGGGACCTATGCACCACTTCAAGGCATGTTGGAACTGATGGTTGAATGTGGTGATGGGTTCATTCGGTTCCTTCCTGATGGAGATAAACTGGTTGTGGGACCATGTTGGGTCCACATGAACACGAAAGGCTGCCAGGAAGGCATCTTCCATATCCTACCAACTATTGATGGAGTTGGCAGGTAGGTTAAGGTTCCAGTTTAGCTCATTCTATCCTAAAGACAAAGGGAATATCTAGGTTACAAGATCCTAATGTTCTATCTAGTGCTAGTTCATGGCATCCTTATAGGCTTGGATATGTTCTTCTATAGTTCGTGGACCTAGATGCTCATACTTGGGAAATATCTTCTCTGCATGTGGAGGAAGATTGTTGGTAGCATCGAGGAACTGCCCCATTGGGGACCCAGTGTTACCAAAGTAAGTAGTCATTGGGGCTGTTTGATTTTGGCTAGTTTGGACGCTAGTCCCCAAGATTATCTAAGGGATTTGGGTATTCTGATGTGTGGAGAATCCCCAAATAAAGTTGGTTGGTTTTTTGGTTTGTTGGGTCATATTCTTTCAGATAGGAGGTTTGAGTTCTACAAACTCTCCAGGATTCAGGGCTGATTGAAGGATTCTACCAAAACTTAAGGGTGAAGATGACCCTATTCTATAGAAAGTCCAGTTCCTAAAATTATTGCTTGGGGAACCCTCAGGGGGTGTAAATTTAAAATATTCTGAGGGAGATGAGTTATGCCCTCCTTCTAGCACCAGTTTCTATTAATGGGACTTTGTCACTTGCTCTGTCGACAGAGGATAAAGTTGTCACCGGGTACTGGGGTAGGTTTTCTAGAGAATGAATTCTCCTAGCCTCTGAGAACCTGGTAGTCAGGTCTCGACGGTGTAGGGGAGCTAAGTTGGGTAGGTGATTGTTGTGTGAGGGGATAGCTAGTTTTTACTCATCTTCTTCAGGGATTTCAAGAAGGGTGGGGTTTCGTGCAAGCATTTGGATTATCAAATAAACTTCAAAAGATTGATCAAGTTTAGATATTCCTTTCTACCTATAGTTATGAAATAAATATTCAAACGTCAAACTAAGCTCCAATGTAAGGAAACTACTCTAAATACCAAATACAAAAAGAACTAGTGATCACATGCATTCAATAGCAAGGGGAGATAAGATCATTAACCTAAACTAGAACATAGGAGAAAAGGACATAAGAAAACATACTGCACAAAAGATGTTTGTTAACTCCCAAGATCAAAACAACACATAATAGGTAGCCATAAGATGTCCTTCCTTCTTCATTAACTCAAACCATTCTAGCATCACTGGCATGTACAATCATGGCTCCCAGGGGCATTCTAAACTAATAAGAAAAATTGAGCATTAAGCTCCCGAAATAACTAAAAATGAAAATTCTATGCATCTATTACTTTCTGGACTGCAAAATCATCAATTTCGCCAACCCTTGTTATGTGGTCGGACTTCTTATTTATACACAAAGTTTGACCTAAAACTAACCTAATCTAACTATACACTCAACAAATAGAATACATTATCTTGTGGCCGGTACTACCTACACCACTTACAATCACCTCAAAATGTGCAGAGGTCTGACAAGATAGAGGAAGAAGACAAGAAGATAAAACTAGAAGAATCGACATAGAGAAGAGGACCGGGGTATTTATAGAAGAAATTTGATTGTCCTGGCATCTGAGGCTACATGCCTCATAAATATAGATTGTGGCTTACTGTCTTTGATGCACATCAAAAAGTTAATATAGGAGTGGCACCTTAGGAGAACCATCTTTTAGAGTCATCCCTCTGTCTGACATGCCTTATTGGGATCACCTACCTGCTGACCCCTTATTAACTACTAGATAATGATCGGTCAGCTCTGGGGAACTTGGACCCAGATCACTGTGAAAGAATAAAAAACTTTAGACCCAGAATTCCAGATTCCGGGAGCTTACGCTCAAAGAATAATGAATTTAAAAAATTGTACCTTGCTGGTAAAATTCTCAAGAGTCCAGAGAACTCTATTATTCCTTCTTTTTCTTGAAGGCCTCCAAAATCTAGCAAATTTCATCCTCATCTACATCCTTGATGTAGTCCCATTGATCGATGATGACCCCAAATTGTTCGTCAATATCTTCAGCCCCTTCCCTAAATTTTGTAGCCACCTTTTCTTTGTCATGAGCCCAGAGCATCATCTTGAATAATCTAGACATTTTCCCTCTGTCGAAGTCTCTGGCAGACTAGTCTCGGGACTCCATCAGCTCATCAAATTTACTGAGTACAAAATCTTCCCATGTACAAGTCTTGGTAGTGAAGGGATTGACTTGCGAAACCCTTGTTAAAAATGTTGTGTATAAATCTAAAGAGTTTTGGACTCCCAGGATTCTATTCTTTAGGACCGCAACCAGTTGCTTGCTCACCTCAATCTTAAGGCCAAGTCTGGAGTGCTAGGCTCGGAAGAATCCAAAGGGATCTTCTCCCAAAATTATTGTTTATGTGATGACTTCTTCCCTGAAGTTCATTATCTCTTCCAGCTCGGACCTTCATTCCTCATATTTTTCTATATATTTCTCCTATAAGACAACAACGTTGTTCACCTGGCCTAGGAGATCATTGACCTGATAAAGATTTTGGAGTGTCATTGTCAGGAACTTCCTTACGGCTATGACCTTCTTAGTGATCCACCCATCCATAGCCTACACCTTATTTTTAATGGCCCTCAAAGAATCAATGTCACCCTATGGGAGCAGTGTTCCGGAGGTGGAGGCTTCTAGATGAATCTTGACCAATGGGTGTGTCAATTCTGCGAGAAGCCCAAGGATATTTTCATTCTTTTCTCTTTCCTCCTTCAGCTTCTGGGCCTGCTTATCATACCTGGCCTCAATTTCCCGTGTGGCCTCTTTCAACAGGTTTAATTCACCCTATTTATCCCTCCTCCCTAGAGGAACTTTCGTGACTTTATAATCTTCAACCCTTACGACTGTTGTGTCTACATCTGGGGGAGGTGTCGCAACTATTGCGACTATATTTCCTCCCGAACCAGTCTGGAGGGTATGGATGGTCCAAGCCTTGTTAGGCTTTTGAGCCTCTTTATTTTGGGCCATAATTTCAGCAAGAGAGTGGGGAAAGCTTGCTGCTTCCAGGGCCTTCCTTTTTCTAGACTCTACCAACCACTGCGGTGGCAGGGGTGGTCTTATGGATAGGTCTTGGGTATTGGATTCTTCCTCAAGGGTGGACCACTCTTCTTCAACATCTATATCCTCTATGGGCTCTTTTTCTTTTTCCCTAGGATTTAATGTTTCTACCACGGTCATGGCATTCTCAGCTATAGTGTCATGGACCCCATCTCCCCTGACACCTGTAACAATTGCATCTTTATCTCTGGGGTTCTCCCTCATATCGTGTTGCTACTGGATCTCTTTGGAATTATCTACTAGGACATTCTCCTCTGGAGGCACATCTTTTGGAGGGGTCAAAGATGTATGGCCCAGATCTAGATGTTGGGCTGCAAAGATCACCTCATCGAATGTCACACTCCAGTGAACTTGGTCACCTAGAGTAATTAGAGGCATGTGAAGAGTGATAGTTGGGGGTATAGTTGCTCCTGAAGGTCTGGTTTCCCCAGTTGTCAACTACTCATCTTGTATCTGCTTCCCCTCTGTCTCCACCCCTTGGACCAGTGTTTCTTTAGTACTTGGTATATTTATCAATGCCTGCTCTTGTCCCTGCTCCTGGACTTCCTTTTCAGGAGCAATTTCTTTTTTTAACATTTCTCCCTCCCCAAGGATATTTTTTACCTCTTGCATGGTGATCTCTTTTGCTGCTCTCTCAACATATTCATATAGATTTACCAGATCCTCGGTCTAGAAGATGTCATCAAAATTTTAATGGGGAGTGGAGGCCTCTAGCTGATCCCCAACTTCAGGAGAGGAAGGGATAAATTCCACCTGGGGAACGTTGGGCATCCTGGGGCCTGCATCTAAGCTTGGTGGAGGGTTAGCCACCCTTGGTTTCTTTCTTCTAGTTTGCAACAGGACTTTGATGTCTAGGATAGTTGCATTCTTGTCTTTGGTGTTCACCACCTGGCTCATTAATGCTGCAAGTGATGATGAGCCTATCGGCAGGGCAGATGCCACCCGGGTAATTGGAAGGCCAAGTGAAAGTTGGACACTCACTGTTTGATTCAGCTGGCGGGACGCCTCAAGTTGAGTATGAATCTGCTCCAAAATGGGGAGAAAATCTAGGGGTGGAACCTGGGCTGGGGTGCCTTTTTTTTTCTTTCCCTTTATCCCTACTCTGCTTGGCCGCTCTAGAGGCCGAAGAGGACCCCCACAAAATTGAACCCCGGTGGGCGCTTTTATTGCACACTTGTGCAAAATAATCATGGCTATGCTGCACAATGGTCTAGGTGATATCCTCAATTGTTAATGTCTCCAGGGTGTCCCAATTCACTAGAGGGAGATCTAGCTTGTCAATCCCCTATAGCTTGTAAGATGGGTCCTCCAGGGGTCCGCTGTAAGAGAAATATTTTGGAAAGGTCTGAAGGCCGAGATCCTTCATCATCCCTTTGGTCATCTTGCAATATTTCCACTCTCAGGCATCGAAATCATCTTGGCAATCTGCCCAAAAATCCTGTATATGAGGCTTGTGGGGTTTAGATGCCTGGGTTAGCACTACGCTTATCTTTTTGAGTGGGTCAAAAATTTTCCACTTCAGATAGAACTCAGTCAGCCCCAGACTCTTTAACTCATTATCGACCTCTTTGGCTACTGCAAGGCTGCAAGAATATTTCCCACAAATGATTGGGAATGGGATGGAGGTAACCTTCTTTACTCCATAAAATGTGTGAAGTTCCAGGATTTTCCTGCAGAAATCCAAAAGAATAATCCTATGCCCATAATGTTTGGGGAGTAGGTAGGGCTTTCTAGAGAACCCAGTCACCCAAATGTAAGAATGTTGATAAAACTGAGTAAAATAATTATCGTATGTACTCACCAAGGTCATAGCCTCTTTTGATAGCTAGTAACCAACTTCTCTAGACGGTATCAAAATGTGGAAGTAAACAAAGGTTTCATTTACTTTGCAAAAATAGGGGAAACGGGCTTCCCATTGAATTTGTGGGAAATGGTCCCATGAAGTATTCTGGCCGATCCTAGTCCCAAGGATGCCCACTATAACTAAACCTTAGATTCTGGGTCTTTGCTGCGCTAATGCTCATAACACATATGAAGTCATGTAGAACTTCCAATTCTGGCCGACATTGTTCAACTGATGATCTACATGATTGGCCACAATTGTTGCCCAGTCAAAATTTTGTCTGGCGGTGGAGATGTCGTATAGGAAGTAGTACATCCATGGTGAGAAATCTTGGGCATGGGATTCTTCGAAGACCTGACATAAGAAGATGATCCACGCTTGGATGCCTTCTTCAAAGTCTACTATGGGGATTTCCAACTTCATTTTCTTGTAATCCTTCCTTGGTGTTTTTAGCAAGTGGTTGTTGAGATGTTGTCGGGGGAGTTGCGGAACCTTGTCAAAATCCTATAGTGAGGTGGCACAGGAGATGACAATAGAATTAGAGAACTAGAGGATTCCCATCCTCGAAGAAAATGTAGCAGCGTTCAAAGATACTAAGGGCACTAGATAGCCCGTTGGAAGGGTAGAATCAGGCATAACATCCTAGGTAGTGGTGTTTTAATGTTTAGCCAGAGTTAGGATCAACTCTGGGGTCTACATAGAGTAAAGGAAGTAGGAATCTTTGATGATGCCAGAGGCAACCATGTTCTTTGCCATGTTATCTCCGGTGATACGCTAGGAGAACATTATTTTGACTACACCTTGTAATCTGGCCCAGGGTCTAACCTCAGCGTCGGTGATTAATAGTAACTTAGAATCCACCTTAGATCCTATGAGGGCATCATCCTTTGGATACTTGGAGGTGAATGGGAGTTTTCTAGTGCCCTCTTAGCCTTTGACTTGGTGGCCGCTCTGGTTGATGTGGTTGGAAGTTCTAGACTTCTAGGAGGAGTTGGTACATCAGACATGTTGATTGCTAACTTGTTAGTAACCTGCACAAATAGATAAGCGTTAACACAAGTTATGAAATATGAAGTTTCAGGCTCTGAATATTTCATCCCATTTCGCACCTGCTCAAAAAGATGTTACCTTGCATCAAATCCTGGAACCATAATAAACAATAACTTACTTTGGATTTAATCAGCACCTAGGGATTCTGGGGGAGTCTGGTCTATGCGACAATGTGATGAAGGTCATGGGATTGTGCAAGACTCAGAGTTCCAGAGAGACTAGTTGTTACTGAAATGACCAATCGGTGAGCCGTACTGGGTTGACGTGAGTTATTGTATGGTCGTGCAGTAAATGGCATAATGACATTAAAGATGATAGTTGTCTCATCACGGGTGAATTGAATTGCAAATGGGATGGTTTTGAATTCTCATGTGGGGGAATTTAATCTCGCCATCAATGCTTGAAATGATGAAGGAGAGAGAAAACCTCCATGGCTCGAATAGGCGAGGTGTCGAGTTTGAACCAGGCAGACACTAGGTGGGCAAACTTGAAACTTAGGGTATACAGCATGGAGATCGAGGCAAGCTCACCATAGGAAGGATCGAATATGAAAATGTAAAAAGTAATATACAAACCCAATTTACACGGGAAGCCAAAAAATGGAAAAACTTATAGGTAACGACCCTATCCTACAGACTATTCACCACCTCCCTTTGCACCATCCTCACCTGCACCCAACTTCTCATCTACCTAAATATATCCTGGGATCATTAGTTTAATAGGCATGTGCACGGCCCACCATTGTGCATATGTGGGAGTCACCCCTACATCCCTCACCTGATCATGTACCTACTACCATGCCAACACTACCATACCAAGCCATGATGCCCAAGCTCCCTAAAGATATACTCCAACTGCTCATAGTGTACCCACCTCACGTGTTACTAAAAAATGAAGGAATGAATCAAGAATGACATCTTGAATCCAATCAAATTGTTTGGTAACTCGCAAGGGCATGTATCACGCTATCATATAGGATATCCTCCTGATCAACTAGCAGTCAGTCTGTGCAAAACTTAGATAGAAAAATCCTCCAACCCATCCTCCGTGTAATGCTACTATTGTTTGATCTAGTGTCCCCATGGCTCATAGCCTGGATCATGAGTCCATTCAAACCCCTACATCTCATCTAAAACCCTCAGCTAGTGCCCACTGAATATATCGACTCATAACAAATCAACAGTCTATATATACAAGCATATAGGTCATGCACCTATCGAGCCTCATGTAGCCTAATAGGGCATACCAAAATGATATGCTCCCATGCACATACCAATAATAGTGTCACCCCAGCCCCCAAAAGTCTTTCCTCTTTGATAGGCACACATGTGAAGATCATAATATAACTATCTGAGGATGGTATATCCCTATCTGTATCTCTCACCCTCGTCCTCTAGCATGATGCTCAATACTCTTTCCCAGCCTAAAGGGAATCCATGCCATGCCAAATCTGGCATCATCCATCCACCAATCAATTTGACTAGGTACAACGTCACTTGTGGTAGCCGTGGTCATGTGGTCATCACTTCTTTTGAAGGAAACCATCATCTCAGTGTTGACATTTGATCGTATGCATGTCCAAACATGCCTCAACATAGGGCTTTGGCCCCTCCTACACATAATCTAGAATCAAACCCCTAATCGATATGTGGTATATTTTCCATATGTCAAAGAGGGTAATAGTTTCCTCGCCAATTAGAAAATGGAAACGCTAAGTGGGACTATGCCACCTCTCTATCAGAGAAGTCATCATCACATTATGCACTCTTAATTGGAGCCATAAATGAAAATGATCTAGTCCACATAATCCTACTTGACCCCACTTTGCTAGTGTCAACTACTATGCCAGTGCTATCATCTTAGGATAGCACTCCCATGATCTAAATAATGTCTCTTACATCTAACAACCACATCTATCAGTTCCTCTAAACACCTAGTCCCACTTGGGGCATCCTAGCCCCACATCTCTTGTATCTTGTACTCGAATCTTCCCCCCACTTGCCTTTTCCCACCATTGATATAGATGCCAATTGGTAAGTAGAGATGCCAATAGGCGCATATGCCCATCTCTAGAGATGTCGATCCATGATCGCCCCTCTGATGTCTTTCTCTAGTCAACTTCATTGACGGTCGTCGGCACAGATGACTATTCATCGATAGTCGTCTGTGACCCCCTCGCTGTCGTCCCCACAGGCGACATTTGGTAGATCATTGTCTATTCCCTGCACCCCTTTTCCCCTCATAAATACGGTCAATAAAAGCATCAAATACAAATCTTAACCAAATACTAAGCCTAGATGGGGTACTCAATAGGGGCCATGTTGTTGGTGTGTCCGAACTCACTCTCCTAGTTGCAATTGACCTCATGGGTTAGCCAGTTTTTCTCTTTCACTCTATCTTTATTTTCTCTTCATGGGTGAAAATGACTTTTGTTGGAGCCCTCGACGACTATTTATAGGCCCCCCAAAGCCTATTATTAATCTCGGTCCCCAATTTTTTTATTTTTTCTCCCTACCCTCTGATAATTCATGCAATTGTCCCTTTCACCTTCTTTTCTAATCATTTTTCTTCCCATGTCATTTTTTTCGAGAAAATTTCCCCAAAAAATCAATTTTGCACAATTTTCTTAAGGGGGCACACTCATTTGCCATCATCGCCCTGACATGACTTTTAGGACCCTCTTTTTTATTTGGGGAAACTTTTTTTTTTCTTTTTCTTCGACTTGACGCCATCCTCGATGCCACATCGAAGAGGGGCAAAATGTAAATGCCTACAATTGTCCCTACACACTTATATTAATTTAATTAATATTCCCTTAACATTATTGTTAATCATAGTTAATTAACTATTTTTTTATATTCATCTATTAATTTAATTAAGTTAATTCATTAATTATATGGTATCTAAAGTTAATATATTAAATTTAGATTTAATATACGATTCCTCACAAAATCTCACTTTTAAATAAATTTATTTTATTTATCCCTCACATGACTTATTCTTCAAAACCATAATTAAGTTAAATCTTGTTTAATTTAATCTTAATTTAGACCTAGATCCTACCCCACCCACATCACTCTCAACCAAAATAAGCCTATTCACTAATTAACTAAGGTTAATTAGACTAATTTTTAGATTCCTACACCTATTAGTGCTAATTAGTTGCTAACACGTGTGAGCAAATTTCCAAAAATCACATTTTCAAAAATTGCCTTAAATTCCTAAACAAGGTTTCTTACAGCCTTGATGACAACCCCTTACACTTTCCTAAAGTGTTCATTGGACCAAATCTATGAATTTATCTTACACATCTATGACAAGATCTCTTACTTGTGTACTTGAAGTACACATTGACCCATCACATCCCAAGTTGCTCACACATGTGTGAGAAACCTTGGAGTCTTGCATGGCTTATGCGTCTTTCATGTAGCACCTATGTGGATGTGACATCATCCAAGTCCTCCAAAATCTTATAAATAGGAGCCTTTCCAAGATTAAATCATCCCTTATTTTGCATACTAGAGTTATTATGTTATTTTGTGCTTAGAACATTTAGAGTTATTTTGCATTTATTAGAGATTTATGACTAACATGGTTGGTAGTTGTTTGCATTCAATATGGTAGTTGCATTTAATTTGTAGTTATTAGTTTGCATTCACTACTCATTAGGATCTTGCATTATTTTCATATCTACTCCTTGCATTTGCATTGAATGCTTGAGGCTACTTCTACATAACTAGTCCTTGAATTCATTCAATACCACTTCATTTAGTTTTTGATTTAAGATCATTTATCAAATCAAGTGGGATTTGAATTTTGTGTTGGGAGAGAACACCCAAAAATCTCTAAGTGAAAATCAAACAAGTCTTGGGTTCACTTTTTTTAGCTCATTGAGGGTAGTGGAAGAAACTTTGTGTAGGAACTAAGTTTAGAAATATTAATGTAACTTGTATGCTTTTTATCTCTAAAATTTGCATGTCTGAGCTTGTTCCACATAGGTAGGTTTCAACCACACACACACACACACACACACACGTGTGTGTGTGTGTGTGTGTATAGCTTGAACAGAGCTTACAAGATGTTTGTTAGAAAAACACCATAACATTTGTACTTTGACACACACCAACATACAATTTATTTATGTACTAACTGGAGAATTTTACAAACAATAAGACTGCACAAGATAAATAGTAGTTTCGTCACATAATGTAGGGGTAGTCAGACATTACCATGTGGTAATTAGATGGGTAAGCATAGGTAGCTAGTGATTGTCACCTAAGAGTAGGAATGACATTTATGCATAAAGACATAATTGGCCATATGGTTAACTCTAGTTTAATCACCGTCGAGGATATTATAGGCACACTAAGGCTTGTGGAGCTAGTTGATACATGGTACTTTTTATCACTCAAATACCACATGTCAAGTGTACCAGATTATATATACATTAAATAACTGAAGCACATACATCATCATAAATAACATCAGTTAGTGAAAGTGAACTTTAGCAACGTAATCATTCTATAAATGTTACGACACTATCACTTCTCACAAATAATCGACATCTATCTAATTTGTCCAATATCATTAATTAAAATTACATAGCATAACATCGTTAATCAACATTTAGACATCCGGAACATAATCCCATCTAAGATATAATGTTAATGTTATCAAACATCTCCAAGTAATACAATGCATTATTAGAATCATTAACTAACATTGACATTATGAAATCAATATTCACAATCACATGATAAATCTCCAGAATAGGTTACTAACATCACAAGATCATCATAACATAGTACATTGAATCCATGATACCAAATACACCAAATCATAGATACCATATCATAGTACACATGAAATCACCATCAATGCTAATACAAGAAGATGATATGCAAATATCCATGAATTAACCATATATAGAGAGTCTATCTTAGGTCAAAACAAACATGTTATTGCTACAACATAATCTAGATCACCATGAAAACACCAATGCAATACGAATCAGTTGATCAAACATCATATATCCAGTCAAAATGTAATAAGCCCATAAAGTTACATAAAGCAGCCAAACTGCATACAAAACCAGGCGAGGACATACATGAGTCCACATTTAGAGGAACATTGTAGGAAAAAAAAAAAACATGAAGGGCACTACAATTTACTTGAATCAAAACATCAAAAAAAAGATTTACTAATGCAAAGACAATTGTCTAACATCCTCCTAATCTTATGATAATCAATTAATTAATCTTTGACATTACTGTTCATCAACATTTAAGATAAGTAATGTCATTTTTTATTTGATTTAAAATTTTATTTCAATATAATTAAAGTAGCCCCAAAGTTACTTTTTAAGAAGCCAATAGTGGCATGTTGTGATGGTTAGGTTGTGTTGTTGTTCTTGCCATCAAGGTTCAAATCTCATTGGGAATGAGGTCCCCCATTTGTGGCCTTGTCGGTTCATAGCTCTGGGTCAAAGTGTTTACCCCTCTAAAAAGAGTTACTTATTAATAAAAAAAATTACTCAATGATATGTACATTGATAAATAGTTGTATGTCACATAATTTTCTCCATAATGCATTGTAACACCTTAACAAGAAAAACATTTCACTATAAATATACTTTTCCATATTGAAATGGTTAGAAATTTCCACACCTAATAGAATTAAATTTATGGTTTATGTCAAATACTTCAAAATAGTTTCCAGTCTATTTGTATAATAATTTATTTATAAGATAATAATAATTTTACTATATTTGTCAAATCATTAATAATTTAAAATAATATGGATGAAAATAACCTTATTCTATATTATTAGAAGGGGGTTACTAAAGTTATATTTAATAATAATTTATGTGATTCATTTAATATTGAAGTATTCTAGCTCATTTTAAATGGCCTTTCATGATGTACAATCACTTTATATATATA
>MU227340.1:4092627-4156777 GCA_018584345.1 Thuja plicata | reverse complement strand
TATATATATATATATAAGGTGATAGGTTAATTTGTGTTCATGTCTTCTTAAACTAGGAGGTTAAACTAGGAGGTCTTGGTTTCAAATCTCTATCTATTAACCACTTTAAAAAATTAATAAAAAATGGGAATGCACATTTAATAAAATAATTGTGAGAAACAATAAAGTCCCTTTGTCAAACTCCTTCCAAATAATATCTTCTTTGAATGGGAAACAACTAGATTGTTAAAACATAAAGTTATTGGGAATATAGTGCATGGTGATAAATAAAAGCAAAGTGTTGTGGTCACCTTTCTTCAATTAGCAACTTGTTTGAAATGGAAGCACTCAAATTGTTATAGTTGAAGTATGTTCCTCTAAATATTAAAATTGTTTTAACAAGAACATCAGAAATATAGCAAGGGTCCAAGTTTATATTAATTTGCGCCATCATTGTCTTTTCATTAGAACATTATATTTAAATTATTTCTATTAAAAATTGAACTTGTTCACATTATACTAGATATTTTTTATATTTTTATTCAAAATAATTTATATTTAGAAAAAAAAATGGTTGTGTAACGACAGGTCCCCATGCTGCTACTTAGCTTATTATGGCTAGTAGTTGCTGCTCAACATTTTTAGCAGCAATTTGTGGATCAGGTCTCCCCATAGATGCTAAACTTTGCTGCTTATTTTTAAGCAATGCTTGTAAATAGTATTATTTTTTTTTAATTTACATGGGAACACTCTAAGTGCTTAAAATTAAGCAGATTCGTCTCTTAACAGCTACATGGGGACATGGGGTTAAAAGTTATTAAATCATATGCTTACAAATATAATTATCAATATAACTAACACATAATTTTATAGGTCAAATACGCTTTGATTATAGATCAATACAAAATGCTAAGTATGCTTCTCATACATTTTTGTTTTTAAATGGTGTAAGTTTTTCTTAGATAATTGCTATTTAACTATGAATGTACAAGATAATTTTGATCAACATAGATATAATAACCAAATTTGAGACATTGAAATATAAGATTCTTCTATTTAAAATACATTTCTAGTTTATTTCTTTAAATTTATTAAAATTATCCTTGCATTCTATATTCCTAATTCATGTCATATATTTAGAAATCTCTTTGCCGGTGTAGTCTCCTCTAACCCCCTTCCGCCCTCATGTTGAGTTCCAAACTTCAATGGATGATGGTTCGTCTTTTCAACACTTCGTCCATTGCACTAGCAGACCCTTTAAGGGGACCCTTCCTCTTGCTTACCATTGTAATGGTGTTCTTGATGAAAGACCGTCCTTCCTCCTCTTCCCAAACTCTTTCCCACATTGTTATGGGTTGTCTGTTATACAACCTACATGAGTTAGTTGTCTATTATGACCTATTTTTGTTGTTGTAGTTTGTTCTTGACCTATTGTTTGTGGTCTTTTGGCCCTTTCCCTTGAGACTTTTAGTTATTTGGTGTCAACACTCTTATTTGACAATTTTGTCTATTTTAATATTTTTTTTAGTATGAGAACACTTCCCTACTTAAATAATAAAAAAGAATCTCATAAACCGATTTAAAAACTTAAGTAAACTAATTTCATTATTAATAACTACTATAACCACTTAATGAACGCTATCTAATTTAGAGCTTGGACATATGAAGGCATAAGTAAGCTTGTACCAAATAAGGAAAATAAACTAGTACCCTTTCAACCTTCATTATTGCTAATCTTATATACAATGAAGATCGTGATATTGCATTCCACCTGATCTCGTGTTTGAGTCTCTGTTCCTTCCGTGGGCTGCTTGTATTTTCCTTATTTCCTTGTGGGTATAGAACAAGTTCTATTGGTTTATCCCTGAAGAAAACTTATAACGTGGGACTGACTATAACATGTCTATGTTATGTCCAGATCAAGCTTATTTAATCCAGGTAAGATAACCCTGAAAGTCTAGGGCTAATCTTAAAGTCTTGATTTTGTGGCCTACATGAAATCAATCATAATTGTAGGTAAAGATGGGTCATTTCTTTTGTCTGAAGAAATCAATTGGCTCCTTAAAGGAGACAATTTCAAGATCCCCACCTATCCCTGTTTGCCACCCTTCAAATTGGGAACAATATATCATTGGATCTTCACAAAAAGGAGCTCGTTCTTCAACTGTGAGACCCACAAAGTAATTTCTCCCATACCCAAGACTCAAATGGTTTGCTATCACAGTGGAAAGAATTTTCAAACAAGTTAAAAAGGAGAAAAAGCAAATTCTCTCACGAAACTTGCAAGAATCTGCTCTGCTACTGTATTTGTCAACGCCTAGCTAGTTCTTTATAATCACGGAATTTCCATTACAAAATGCACACAAGTGGATTCATGTTTTAGATAGCCCATTCTGCTATGATGGGGGCAAGAGCAAATTATTTGATCAGTGTTTTTCATTTCTTACTTGTGTTCACATTGTTATCTTCCCTGGAAGCCAGCAGATTACTGAGAGAAAACACCCATGAAGTTCATAGTTTCAAGCCTGCAAGGTCCCCTGAAACACCCATGAAGAATTGTTACCAAGAACATTGCAGTCGTTCAATAGAGGAAGTTGATCCATTATATGGAGTTAGAAAGAGAGAAGTGCCTTCAGGCCCTAATCCCTTGCATAACTGAAAGTACTATTGGAATATTAGATTGTGTAAGAAAAAATTTCATCAATGTTTTGGATCACTATGTGATCTATTATTTTCAGAATGTTAGAGAATGTTAGAGAGCAAGCAGAGATGAAATCACTATTACTACTATAAGGAAATGCATGGAATGATCCAGATGCAGAGGATTCAAACATTTTATCAATGGCAACAGGCATTGTTAGGTTGGGTTTCTTCTTCTGGATGGAAGAAGCCCTTCTGGATCTTTCTATTACTGCACTGCTTATCAGTTTACTGATATTCTCCCTCTGTGGCCTCTCTGCTTTGAAGTTTGAAGTTCATTGTTGCTAAAGAATTATACCATATAGAGGATGGTGCTCCAAATAGAGGATTGAGTGTTTGAATTATACAGATATGTATGTGATAAGACTTAAGAGAAAGTTCCTGATATGAAACCCCAAGAATTTGTTATCCAGATTGTCTTTTGTCATCTGGGTTTCTTCAATTATGCATATTAATCATCATGCTCAATATGGTATCATGAATTACTGTACTTTTTCTACCTGTACATCTCAATAGATCATACATATATGCATGAACTGTAGCTCTATGTAAATTATCTTATGAAAGGATTTGTGGGTTTGGTATACAAAAGCAAGGATTTGCAGTGTTTACACAATTATCATTCTCAAGCTTTTCATTTCCTCAGGTTATTAGATTCACAGAATTTTGACGTGGTGGCCAGTATAGAAATTTGAGATAATAATCTAGCATATTCTCCATGATTGATTGATTATATTATGGGATGAGTAGACGTTTGATTTTTTATGGATGATTTTTTACACCCAATTACTGTACTTTTAGTTGACCTCTTTAAGGTAAAGAGCTTTTTTCATTGGACCACTTTTTTCTGGGCTGATAAACAACTGTATTTTTTCAGTTCTCAGGCGTTGGGGGTTAAGTTATCAATTAATTTTCGGTTTGATGTTGAGGATTGAGAAATTTTAATCCAAACTCATTTTTAATGATGTTCTATATTTAAACATAACAAAAATTGATTTCTGATAGATTTTTTTTTTAAAGTTTAAAGGTAATCTGCCTGTATGACAGGTAACAAAAACTGATTCTGATTCAGCAATAAACCAACAGCCACCAATTTTGGGCCTTCAGACTTCACATTCAAGGATAAATAGAATCCGCCCTATAATGTCTAGGAATTTACTATAAATGTGTTTGAAGGGACTGAAAAGGTTGGCATGGAAATTGTTTCAGATAAGTTATATGAATGAATAAAAAATATATGAAATTTTTATAGTCTATTATAAAAGTCTGGTAATATTTTGGAATTTATTAGTAATGTAGTTATTTTCTATCATTAACATTTCAGATCATATTCTATGATCTATCATCATATTAAGATTGGTATTTTCTAAAAGATGATGGATCATGCTCCATGATCTATCATCATGTCAATATTGAAGTTTTCTCAAACATGGCGGATCATACTCCATGATCCATCATTGTAACAATGAGAAAGTTTTATCAATGTGATGGATCATACTCCATGATCTATCATCATACCTAGAACGAAGTTTTCTCAAACATGACAGATCATACTCCATGATCTATCATCATACCAAGAAGGAAGTTTTCTCAAAACATAAGAGATCATACTCCATGATCTATCATCATACAAATAATGAAATTTCTCAAATATTATGTATCATACTCCATGATCTATCTATCATCAGATCAATAATAAAGTTTTCTCTAACATGATGGATCATACTCCATGATCTATTATCATACCAAGAATGAAGTTTTCTCAAACATAAGAGATCATACTCCATAATCTATCATCAAATCAGTAATGAAATTTCTCAAACATTATGTATCATTTTCCATGATCGATCTATCATCATACCAAGAATAAAGTTTTCTCAAACATGAGAAAATGGACTCATTGTCATTGTTACATACTTCAAACATCCACAGATCACCAAAATTGGACTCATTGTCATTGTTACATACTTGAAACTTCCACAGATCACCAAAAATTGCAAGAAGTATTCCTGTACATCCATGCACTGTTATTATTGTTAATGTTTTTCTTACAATTGACATTGTTGTTCAATCCCACACTATCTGGGTAACTTCGATGAAAATGAATATCCTTCCATAGTAGCAGAAAGCAGCTCTATGATTGATTTTTCTTGATGGTCGAGAAAAAACACAACTTGATAGCACACATTTTTGAAAAGATACTCCTGAAATTGTTTCAGACAGTAGCAAAAAGATATTCTTTCCATGTTTCAAGGTGCTCTGTGTTTGTCAGCAAACTGTATTTTTCAATCCATTCCAATATTAGCACCATCATTGGGCTAAAAATTCCATCCTAGCCTACAAGGTAAAGCTTAAACAAATGGCACCTTAAAACCGCAATTGTCGAATAATCTGTGGGCTGTTATGAAGATTTGTTAAACTCAAGAAATTATCTGCAAACCCGTCTCTTTAATCTGCATAGTAATATCATTTATGTAGACGTAAATTAGATTGACTTTAAAGAATGAAATCCTCTTAAAGTCCAAATTTATGAACTTTACAGAAGGGTGCATGATAAATGCCAATCACAACCTACCAAACAGTATCTTAATTAAATTTCCCTGGATATTTGGTCGGAAAATAGCATTAACTGATTGAAAAGACAGAGCAGATACGTCTGTGACATTGATATAATCTCAAAAATACCCATGAACCAAGCAAGAAGAAGAACAATTAAATCAACTTTCATAAATGCAAGGTTGAAATGGGCATTACTGAACTTACAGATCTCAGTAATAGCTAATTCAAAAAGCACCCATCATGTTTGGCTGTAATTTTTTGCATGATGGGTACTTCAAAGTGTGTACAGAATTCTTGATGGTTACAGCAAGCTCCTGTTTTTGAATGAAATGTCGATTTTTTTGATGATGGTTACTGCAAAATCCCGTTTTTAATGAAAATTTGATTTTTTTTTAATGATGGTTACTGCAAAACCCTAATTTTAAATGAAAGATTGAATCTTTTTATGACCATGACTGGATTTTTCTACTACGAAAGCAATGTGGCCGTCCTATTCTAACTTATCATGAATGAAAGTCAATGAACTGGAATTTTTTTAATATGTTGCGTGAACAAGATTGTGGAGATTTTCTTTGCTGTGAGAAATGACAGGATTTTGCTGTAAGGAAGTGACGTGGTGATGTTTATAACTGGACTTTTGAGAGAGATGACAAGCCAAATGCCCAATTGCTACGTAACTTAAGTAATCTTATAGACAAATTATATCGTTTGAATTGAAAGACTATAACAATGAACAAAAGTTTGTGCCACTGACATGCACCAGGATAATGAATGCTTTGCTATTCGTCTTAATGTGTAAATTGTCATTTTATTGGTTTGGATTTATTTGTACGTCTTTTTTCATATGTTTGATATGATGTTTTTTAGGCTGTGCTTGAATATTATTTTGATTTTATTCAATTTTTTAATTGGTCTACTCCATTATCACAATTGAGTATTCACTGGATTCATGACTTCAAGTACTTCACTCAATAATTCTTTTGTCTAAAAGAATATCTAGTTACTATTAGTACAATGGGTGTTAAGTATTTGTCAGCATTTAATTTAGAATTGATTTTGGAGGGTCTATGATTTGGTTATATACTAGGTATGGTATATTTTAAATTGACAAATATTGGGGAGCTATAATGAGTCTTGCCTAATTTTTCATTTTTGTCTTTCTTTTTAGACACACGTGGATGTGAAGTTATCGTGTGTCTTATCTATTTTTTCAAACGTGTGTGAAGATTGTTTGGTTGATTTTAAAATGATCAATAATGAAATAATAGAGTAATTCATTTATTGTTCTCTATTAGTTTATGGTTGTGTGGTATGCATAGCTTAAATAATTGGTAGTTGGTGATTTGTACTTTTAAAAAGAGTCAAAAATATTTATGAAAATATATAGGTTGCAAGAACATTAAATATTTTCGTATGTATAGTACTCAAGTAAAATAGTAAAAAAATCACCATATCCTTCTTGACAACTTAAAAAGTGTATGCATTTATTGCTTGAGCTAAACATCATTTCTTCTACCTTCACATTCTTTGCATGCGGCCAAATTTGAATAAAAAATTATACATCTCTCCCATCATCACCATATCCTTCTTGACAACTTAAAAGTGTATGCATTTATTGCTTGAGCTAAACATCATTTCTTCTACCTTCACATTCTTTGCATGAGGCCAAATTTGAATAAAAAATTATTGCATAATCTCATACTTAAGATTTTGGTAGTGGATGGGGTACCATTTTGGTGGGTGGAGTATGAGAGAAGAAGACTAGAAGTTAGTACTATTGTAGCAACAATTATGTAGTTGAAAACAACACGGTGACTCAGTTTTATCTCTTTTTTTTCTTCGAGCACAATGGAAAGAGAAAAACTTGAGTGCCTTTGAATCATGGATTAATCTTTGTATATTTGTGAAATGTGTGTGTGTGTGTGTGTGTGTGTGTGTGTGTGTGTGTGTGTGTTCATCTATATTTTTCTCTTTGTTATTTTTCGCTTTTCTTATGCCTCTTCCCTTTAACTTTGACATTCTTCCTTGTAGGTCAAGTGTTTAAGTCATATGCAAAGATTTTTGAACTAGCACTTGAGGCTTGTTAGCTAAAATGGTAATTTTTTCAACTAATATAACCTTAAGTCACATGTCATATATCTCTTAAATAACCAATTGAGGCTTGTTAAGAATAATGGTAAATCCTTGATGGTGCGGCTAGGCAGGGTAGAGCTTCTAGTAGAGGAGTGATTAGAGACTACAAGGGTGACTTAATTGTGGCCTATGTTGGACACTTAAAAGATTACACTAGTAACCAGGCAGAGGGCATGGGCTTGCTTTGGGGTCTCATAATAGCAATGTCAATTGACATTAAGGCTATGGAAATTGAAGGGACTCTATGTTGATAATTGAGGCCACCAAAGGTGTTATAATAGCTAGTTGGACTGTGGAGGGATTCCTCGAAGATGTTAGAGCTCTCGTAGTAGGGTTTGAAGAGTTTACCATAGAGCACATCTTTAGAGAAGGTAATGCAATTGTTGATTCTATGGTTGTCACGGGCTTGGTGGTTGATGGATTATAATGTTGGAGGGAGGAACAATATTTGCCTTCTAATATGAAGTCCCTTCTAGGAGGGAGGAAACCTCTTGATTCTCTATGGAAGTCATCAATTTGTTCTTGTGTGGCCTTTTGTGGAGTATGTTGGTGGTGTAGGAGCACCCTAGACAAACTAATTCTTTCTTTGGCACTTCTGGACTCCCTCAAGTCCCTAATAGTCCATAGGACATGTTGGTCATAAAGGTTTCATATTGGACACATCTTTGTAAGACCTAGTCCCAAGATTGGTATTTATAAGCCCTTGGTCAACTATTGGTCAACTAGTGTCCCAAACCTTAGAAATAGGTTTATTTATTATATTTTCATGTTTTTATATGTTTTGGTCCATAAGGGATCATAACTTATAGGTTTTACCAAGTTTGGTCACCTAGGTTGAAATTTGCAAAATATTGCAAAGTTGCTAAAAACTTGTCAATGCAACTTTTAGCAACTTTTGGTAAAAAGTTGTAAATCCATTCCCAAATGACTAGTTGGTTTCGAAATTGGATGTAACTATTGGGAATGCCTACAAAAGCCCTTTTAGGCAGGTGGTAGGGTAACTTTTGTAATTTGGCATTAAAAATCAATAAAGATCAACCATTTCTCTACAAATTCATGAAACAGTCAATTGGTATAGATAGGTACGGAAGGATTTGAATGAAATTTTGACACATTAAGTTGGTCATGTGTATTAGCTTCCTTTTGCACTTGGTCTCATGTCCTAATCTTTTGTCCATTGAAAGTTATTGAATTTTTACTCTTGCTGCCTGGTTTGTAGGCCCTAAATCAGGGTTCCATTAAACAATTGTGTTTTCTTCTCGATTCCACCATGGGAATCTAATTCCCCTTGGTGAAATTCAAGAATTTACCATTTCCTTTGAGATTATGTTGTTTCATTCTTACTTACTTGTGATATTAGGGTTCTTGGTTCTTCTTCATCAAAATCATCTTTAATAGAAACATACACAACCTTTTTTCCATCATCACTTAGTCCTTCATTAGCAATATGACAAGATTTCATACCTTTGGTTTTATAGTCTCTGAATCTCTTGAATCTATTTTCTCTTTTGTCCTTATCTTTTTTGTCTTTCTTTTTGATGCAGAGTGGACAGTCAAAAGCCCTAAAAGGACAAGGTATCCTTCAAATCTTCAAATACCAAGAGGTAAAGTGCCTCTACACTTATCACAAGTTCAGAAATGACTTGTTTCTAGGTTATCACAACCTATTCCCAATAGGGCAACCTAATCACTAGGTTCTAGCAAGTCTTCAATCCCAACTCCAAATGGTTGACTATTAGGCACTTACACCAATTTGACATCCACTCCCCATAAAATGACTCCAAGGACCAAGGGTGACCTATGCTCAAGGATTTGGTCTATTTAGGTCCCTAGGAAAAGAACCCAATGGTTCTACTCACCATGTACACTAATTTGGTCATGGTTTCTATGATAAGCCCTCCTAGGCTTATAGCCTTTTCAAATGGAATTTTGGGATTAGTTTGAAAGTGTTCCACATATGCCCTAAAAAAATTAGAGATTAAAGTACCCTTTATGGCCAAATGGATTATACCAAAGCACCAATTCCTGGTAGTAAAAGGAAAATAGAAAGATACACTGTTTTTCTTAAACAAATAGGGCTAATTAGGCCTCCAATTACACTACAGGTACCCCTTCCGTACATCAATGACCCAAACCAATACTTGGATCATGTGAGGGATTTCACAAGAACTTCTCATTCTAAAATTTAGGCTTTGATGAATCTCCTATGGTAATTTATGTGGACTGTACTCAATCGCTTGATTGGTGCACACATGGACATGTACACCTAGGGCATCATGGAAAACCCATCTCCCTAAATTTTATCAAACCCAACCTGCATAATCTTAAAGAGAATTTTCAATACATGATTTCCACCAAGGGTCATTAGATTCCCATGGTGGAAACAAGAAATATACACAATTGTTGATGAAACCCTGATTTAGGGCCTATAAACCAGGCAGCAGGAGTAAAAACACAATAAATTTTAAAGTAGAGGAGATTAGGACATGAGACAAAATTAAAATGGAAGCTACTTCACAAGGATACATTAATCTATCATAATTTCCTTCCCAGTCATCCGTACCTATCCATACCAAGTGATTGTTTCTCAAATTCGCAGGAAAATGGTGATTTTTATTGATTTTGAATGCCAAGTTACAAAAAGTTCTCATACCACCCGCCTGTTATGCCCTGGATACCTGTCCCTACATTTTGTGGGAAAAATGTTGGGTCCCCCTTTTTGCTTTTTCTTTTCCTTGGTTTTCCTTTTTGTTTCCTTTTGTTTCCCTCTAGGCTTTGCTTCTGCGAGGGTTGCTTCTTTGCTTTTTGGTTCTCTTTTCTTCGAGACCCGGTCCCAGAGTGTTTGTCTTCTTGGTCCTTGCCAGACCCCAGACTTTGGTATTCTCTATCATCATGTCTTCTTTTGTTAGAAGGTGTCTTTGCATGGAATCCCCAGGCTCAGAGTTTGGAGGTTTGCCTTTTCCAGAGTTTGCAGAAAGAGCGGGATGTTTTACCCTAGGGGTATAAATAAATTTCACCAGTCACTTTCACATTTACCGTGATGAAAATGCTCAGAGTGATTAAGGCAATTCAAAGGTGATTAAAGATGATTCAACAACATTGAGTTCAATTTTCTCTCTGTGATTAATGGTTGATTAGCAATAATTGGCAGTGGTGCGTTAGCAGTCGTTTGAAGCTTCTTGGTTTGTAGAGTGCCTCCCATGGTCTTCTTCCTACATTCTTTGTGTTTTCTGGTAGGCCCTTCTAGTTCTCCTTTGTGCTTTTTGGTGTGGTTTCTGGTTTTCATTTTCATTTTGGTTTTTATCGTGTCTTCTGTTTTGCTTGTTTGTTTCTAGTTTTCTTCCTTTCGTCGCCTCCCATTAGTAGGATGGCTCTACCAGAGGGTTTTCCACCCTCTGTGTAGTTGTAAATTAGTAGGTTTTTGTATATATCTTGTTCATTCTATAATTCTCTATAAATAGTTGTATATAGGCTCATTTTTGGTCGGCCTACAAGTTGTGCTTCAGCCCTTGTGGTGCTTTGTCCCTCTATAAATTTGTATATTCCATGTATATCCTTCCTACTTTTTGGCAATCTCACCACACCCTTTCATGTCCAGACCAAATTGTTGATCTTTCCCTCATGGCGCCTGCCTGGTTCAAACTCAGCACCTCGCCCGTTCAAGTCATGGAAGCCTTTCTCTCTCTTGCTGTCATTTCTCCTTAATGGTGGGATTAAATTCCCCATGAGTGAGAATTCAAATGGCATCCCATCTGGCATTCATTTCCCTCATGCCAAGCCCACTTGTCACCATTAAGAGTCATCACGCTGTCTATTGTGCGGCCACGTGACAACCCATGTAATCCAAGTACAGCTCGATCTAGTTCACGTCGACAATGGCTAGTTTCTCTAGACTCTGGGTGCTGAGAAGTCCCTGGGTCTTCATCCCATTTTTTTCACCTAAACCAATACCCTAGAACCTCTGGGCGTTGATCAGAATCTGACCTCTGCTAACTTTTATATTCTGGGATTTTAATGCATACTAATACCTTTTGAACAGGTGCGGAATGGTGGTGAATTCCACGGAGTCCCTAAAATGTTGTCTTTATCATATTATGTGTATTAATGGTTCTTCAGTCTTGCAGGTTGCAGATAATCCATCAACATGTCTAAAGTGACAACTCCTCCTGGAAGTTTAGAGCTTCCAACCACCTCCACTCGGGCGGCCACGAAAACAAAGGCAGAAAAGATGTTGGCCAGAATTATATTAACCTCCAAGTACCTGAGGGAGGGTGTTCTTGTGGGGTCCAAAGTAGACTCCAAATTGTAGGAAATCACAGATACTGAACCTAGACTATGGGTTGAAATGTAGGGCCTGGTTCAAACCATATACCAATAGAGGGCCACCGGAGATGATTTGGCAAAGTACATGGCTGCCTCCAGAATTATCAAGGCTTCAAGTTTTCCCTGCTCGGTGCAAGCACCAGAGCTGATCCTTCAACTAGCAATGATTTACAACGCTCCCACCCAGGTTGTTTTACTCGCTGATCTCCTGCCACTACACTACCTGGTGCCCATCATCAATTTGGATGCTGTCACTTTTGCTTCAGGGCTGGGGATCCCCCAATTTAAGGGAGATATTGTTATCTCCTGTTCCATGTCATTGAAGGATTTTGAGGAAGCCTCCCTCCCCGCCCAACAACATCTCAATACTCGCTGGTTGAAGTCCCCAAGTAGGGACTATAAAAAGATGACGTTGGAGATTCCCCGCGGTGACTTCAAAGAATGCATTTAGGCGGGAATCATATTTTTGTGTAGGCTCTTCAAAGAGCCCCATGCCTGGGACTTCTCAGCATGGATGTATTACTTTCTCTACTGCATCACTACCCATAGTCAGACCTTCAACTGGGCGGCTATCATCGCCAATCATGTAGACACGCAGCTAAAGAGTGTCCTCTAGAATTCAAAATTCTACATGACATCCTATGTATTATGGGCACTTTCCCAACAAAGACCTACTTTTCGGGGATCGCAAATAGTGGGCGTTCTTGAGAATGCGCCTGGTGAGTTAGTTCCATGGGAACATTAACCCCAGGTTGAGTGGGAACTTAGCTTCCCTAATTTTTGTAGGGTGAATGACGTGTTCGTCTACCACAACATTTTGACACTTACTTGAGACTCTGGGTACCAGTTTTCATAGGAGGCAATGAACCTGGTAAGCACTTGCAGTATAATTACATTCGGGTGACTGGCTTCTCCGAGAAACCCTACCTACTCCCTAGACATTGTGGGGATAAGATTATTCTTTTAGAGTTCTACAGGCAAATCCTCGAGCTCCACACATTCTTTGCCTTGAAAAAGGTCATATCAATTCTGTTCTTGATCACTTGTAGGAACTATTCTTGTAGTCTCACAGCGGCCAAAGAGGCCGAAAATGAGTTAAAGAGTTTGGTACTAGCGGATTTCCACCATACCAGAAGCAATTTTGACCCAGTGGGAAAAATAAGGGAGGTGCTACCCCGGGCATCTGCGTCGCACAAAGATGATATTGAAGATTTTTGGGTAGATTGCCAGGATAGTTTTGATCTCCAAGCCTAATAGTATTCCCAAATGTCCAAATGTTTAATGAAGGCCCTCAACCTTCGGGGCTTCCTGAAAGATTTTATAGATGATGGGCCTCTGGAGGACCCATCATATTAAGAGAAGGGAATTGACAAATCAGATCTCCCTCTGGTGGATTGGGGAATCCCAAAGAACCTAACAATTGAATATGTCTATCGCCCCATTCTTGATAATATTCATAAGTATTTTGAGTGGGTATGTATGAGGAGCACCCGTAAAAGCCCAATTGTATGGAGGTCTATTTCGACCTCCAGAGCCACGGGATCAAGCAAAAGCAAAGGGAAGGAGAAAGAAAGTGCCCCGGCCCAAGTGCCTTCCCAAGGTCTTCTCCCCATGATGGCACAAATTCATGAATAGATGGAGGCGTCAAGGTTGAGAAGCTAGAAGATAAGAGCCCAGCTCTCCCGTGGTCTCCTCGCAACACCAGTGGGATCTACTCACTCGGTGGGATCCCCTTCATTGGCAACACTAATGAGCATACAGATATTCACCAAGGTGGAGTCTGCAAATATTCTAGATGCTGGGGCCCCATTACAAAGAAAGAAGAAGCAGAAGGTAGCCCATACCCCAAGCGCAGACACGGGCCCTGACATGCCCAGTGTTCCCCCAGTGGAAGTCAGTTTGGAGTCCCCTGAACTGGATGATATTTCAGAGATCTCTCCCCGCATGATGACTTCGACGACATATTTGTGATGGATGAGCTCAGGAACCTGCACAAGGAAATAGATAAGGCGGTGGAAGAAATTTTTTCCCAGGAGAAGGAAAGGAACCCCGTCAAGGAAGAAATCCCAGAAAAGGAAATTGCCTCTAAGCAGGAGGCCCAAGTAGAAGCACAAAAGGAACCTAAGTGGGAGGAAACACCGTTCTAGGGGATCAAGATTGGTTCAAGGCAAATCAATGATGAGAAACCAACAACTAGGGAACTGGACCTACGGGATCAACCGTACCCCCAACTGTCATGCTCCAAATGCCTTTGGTTACTTTAGGTGACCAAGTTCCCCAGAGTACATTCGGTGAGGTGGTCTCAGTGGCCCAATAGTCAAACATTGGCTAGACACATCCGCCACCTTTGGAGAATATTCCAACAGAGAAGGATGTCCTAGAAAATGATGCTGAAGAAGAACAATAGCAGCAGGATGAGGGGAGAATCCTCGAAGATATAAATATCGATTCGACAGATGTTGAGAAAGACAGGGAAATCCCCGATAATACAGGTGATGTTGATACCGGTAGAGATGAGGTCCCAGACATCACAGATAAGGATGCCAATAGGGCAGAAGACACTGAGGATTCTAGAGAATGGGAACAAGAACATGAAAAGGAGAAAGAGCCCGACAAATTGTAGATACCAAGAATGCACTACCAGACTTCGAAGGGAGCCCCAACACCTAGGCCTTGGAAACAAAACTGCCCTAGCTGCCACAATGGCTGGTGGAATCTAGAAAGAGAAAGGTCCTAGCAGTAGTAACAGGTGTTCCCCTCTCCTTGACCGAGATGATGGCCCAAAATGTAGAGGCCAGAAGCCTAAAAAGGCCCAGACAGTCCATACCCTCCAGACCGGTCTGGAAGGAAGCACAGTTGCAATAATTGTAACACCCCCACCAGATACATATGCAGAAACTAAAAGAGCTGAAGACTATGCAATCATAGAGGTACCTCTAGGGAGGAGATATAAGCAGGGAGAGATAGACCTGCTAAGAGAGGCAACCCAGGCACTGGAAGCCTGGTATGATAAACAAACACATAAGTTGAAGGAAGAAAGAGTGAAGAATGAAAATCTCCTCAGAATTTTAGCAGAGCTTACATAGCCACTGGCTGAAATCCATCCATAAGCCTCCACCTCTAGACCACCGCTTCTGTAGGGTGACATGGACTCTCTCAGGGCCATGAAGAAGAAGGCACAGGTTGTGGATGGGTGGATCACCCAATAGATCAAAGTCGTAAGGCAATTTTTGGATGTATCACTCCCGGACCTTTACTTGGCCAATAATCTCTTGGGCCAAGTAACCAATGCCATTGTCCTATGGGAAGGAAATTAGAGAAATATGAAGGGTGGAGGACCAGATTAGATGAAGTCATCAACTCTAGGGAAGAGGCCATCAGAGAGGCAGGAATTTTAGGAGAGGAATCATTCAAATTCCTCCAGGCCCAGTACTCCAGACTTGGCCTCAAAATTGAGGTATGCAAGCAACTGGTCACGACCCTAAAGGAGAAATTCACAGTGGTCCGGTATCTGTTGGGTCTATTTAAAGCATTCATTAGGAGGGTGTCACAAGTTGATCTCTTCAACACCGAAACATGCACCCCAGAGGAGTACGTCCTCAGTAAATATGATGAGCTGATGGAGTCTCGGTGTCAGTCTACCAGAGACTTCGACAAAGGAAAATTGTCAAGAATATCTAAGATGATGCTCCGGGCTCATGAATCCATGAAAATAGTAGATGAATTCTGGGAAGGGTCTGGAGAGGTTGAAGAGAAGTTTTAGGCTATCCATGACCGATGAAATAGCATTAAGGACATAGATGAA
Organism: Thuja plicata; assembly: GCA_018584345.1. Taxonomy (NCBI): domain Eukaryota; kingdom Viridiplantae; phylum Streptophyta; class Pinopsida; order Cupressales; family Cupressaceae; genus Thuja; species Thuja plicata. Next base: position 4,141,278 of record MU227340.1, on the reverse strand, counting down.
GATGACATCAGCCAAGTGTTGGAGGTATTCAAGAACAGTAAAGGATAGTAAAGTTCTCTGGATCTAGGGATTTTCACTAGCAGGGTGTATTTTGAGCATTCATTATTCTTTGGGTGTAAGCCCTAGATTCTAAAATTCTAGATCCAATAGTGTATTCTTTTAGTGACCGGTGTCCAGGTTCTTTAGTGCCGATCAGTCATTATCCAGCAGTCACTAAGGGTGTCAAAAAGTAGGTGACCCCAACAAGGCACGTCAGTTTAAGGGATGGCCCTGATAGGTGATCTTCCCAAGGTGCCACTCTAGCATTAACTAACTAGTGCATCAAAGACATTGAGCCACATTTGACATTAATGAGGCATGTAGCCTCAAACTCTAGGAAGATCATATTTCTTCTACTCTCTCTGGCACTCTTCTCGAGGCTGATTCTTCTATCCTTTCTTCTTGTCTTCTTCTATTGATCTACCAGACCTCTGCTCTTTTCAAGGTGATTGTAAGTGGTGCAGGCACTATCAACCACTGGATATTGTATTTTATTATGAAGTGTACATTTAGATTAGGTTAACTTTAGGGAAATTATGTGTATAAATAACAATTCTGACCTCAAATACAGGGTCAAAAAAATTGATGATTTTGCAGCCCATACTATTAGCATTCAACATTTTTACTTCTTGCAATTCTAGAGCTCAATGCTCGGTAGTTATTAGTAGTTCTTAGTAGTTAGATTCTCTCTTGGAGCCATTCATGTACACACCAGTGATGCTAGAAACCAATTAATGAAGAAGGAAGAGTTCTGGCAATGATGTTGTTGGCATTCAAATATCTAAGTTAATGTTCTTTTGTGTTGTATATTTCTGATGTCCTTTTCTCCAATGTTTTAAGTAGATTAATGACCTCTTTTCCCTTTGCTATTGAACATGTATGAATCACTAGTTCTTTGTATGTTCAGTATTTAGTATGGTTCATTAGAGCATGGTTTATGTTTGAAATATTTATCATAACTATAAGTAGAAGGAATGAACTCTTAACCTTGGCATATCTTTTGCTCTTTATTTGGTAAACTAATGTGTGCTTGCAGGAAACCCTGACCTACTAACAAAATCCCTGGAGAAGATGACCCAAAAACCACCTATCCCCCTAAACAAAAACAGTCACACACCCAACTTAGCTCCCGCACTATCAAGACCTGACACTCAGGTGCTTGAAGGCCCAAAGAATTTATTCCCTAGACAACCTTTACAAGAGAAGTTGGCCGGTACCCCGATACATGGTGACAACTTACATCTATTGATGAGACCAGTCACAAAGTCTTGTCAATAGAAACTGGTGCTAGAAGGAGGGCATGAGATCGTCCCATTCAGAAGATTCTAACTTTACACTGCCTAAGGGTTCCCCAAGCCATAGTTTTAGGAATCAGACCTTTAGTGGGCTAGGATCATTTTCACCAGTATGATTCAAAAGAGTCCTTAGATCAGCCCCCAATCCCAAAAGGTTTGTTGAACTCAAGCCTCCTGCTTGAAAGAAAAGGACCCCGAAGACCAAACAACCTGCCAACCTTGTCTAGGGATTTGCTACACCTAAGAATACCCAAGCTCCTAAGACAATCCCGGGGACCAATTCTCCACCTAGCCAAAATCAAACACCCCTGATGGCTACTTACTTTGGTAACACAAGGTCCCCAATGGGGTAGTTCCCCAATGCTACCAATGATCTTCCTCTACATCCGGAGAATATCTTCCCCAGATATGAGCACCTAGGCTCACAAACCGTAGAAGAGCATCTACAGGCATACAAATATGCCATGAACCAACACCAGATCCAATATCAAGATGTTGTGACTTGGATGTTCCCTTTGTCCTTGGGACAGGATGAGTTAAATTGGTACCTTAACTTGTCGGCCAACTCCATCAACAGTTGGCAGGATATGGAAGACGCCTTCCTTGTGGCCTTTCACATACACGTGGACCTAGTGTGGTCCCACAGCCAATTTATCTCCATTGGGAAGGAACTGAATGAACCCCTCACAACATTCAACCATCAATTCCAAAGAGCCTTGAAGTGGTGCATGGGCCCCTTCATCCAATCTATAGATGTGACCATCAAGACATATCTTAACACCATGGACCCTTTTGTTTCCACTCTCCTTTGGAGAATCACCACCGCAAATGACTGGGATACTCTAGCCAAGGTTTAGAACCTGGCCCTGGAGTTGTCCCACGGTTTGAGAAAGCTCCTGGTGGAATTGGGAAGAGCTTATCATTCAACACAATACCCGATGGAACTTCTTACGCCAGGGAATACAACCTTAATCATGCAATGGGTGCCCCAATGATGGCCATGAACCCACCACCACTGATAGACTAGTAGGCCCAGTATGTATATCCATCACAAACTCAGATAATACTGGGTCTGGGATTCATTCCCTAGAAACAACCATAAAAAATGCAACAACCACTAACACAACCCTCTGAAGTACCTTTCTTCCAATCACCCATGGCTGGAGGATTGCAGTCCTCAACTCTAGGAGCTACTGTCGTCTTCCCCGGGAACCCACCACAACAACCATCACACTATGATGTGAACACCCAACTCTCTTTCAAGGTTGAATCCCTCTGGTGATTGGTGTCCTCCCTGACTGCGGACATGGGACAACTGAAGGTGGGGCCTTCCGCTCCCCACAACTCTAATTCACAAAGAGGGAATATCTTCTCCAGACAATGAAATACTAATCCCAGAGGAAGAAACTACAACAATAGGCCTCGGGCCCATCAACAGCAATGGAACAACAATGCAAACACTGGAGGTCCTCCTCTAAACCAGAACACCACTCAAGGTGGTGCTGGACCCAATCATTCTGGATAGCTTGTAGAATTCCACCCCCTGACCAACTGGTGTAGATTACATGACACCGACTCTCATTCTGAGGTGAACTGCGCCACACTAGAGAAGGTCATCATGATCTCTTAGTTAGACAGACAACAGCCTATTGATCCTACTCCCTCGAAAACATCAGCGTAAGAGCCTACTCACATTTCCTTCACATGTGAGACCTTCTTCTTTAGGAAAAACAAAGAGGATGAAGAAGAGCCTAAATTGTAGGGGTTCTTTGATGAATCTATCCCAGCCTTTGAGACCAATGCCTTTACCAGCCCACAGACTCCTTACAATACTCAGATTCAGGTTGGTAAAGGACTAGTTTATATGCCAACACCTCCCAAAGCTACCCCTCCCTGGGATAACACAACTAATCGCTCCTTCCTACCGAAAGGATCCAGCTCTAACCAAGCTAAGGATCTGATCGAGGGAAGCCAACTTTACCTTGGGGGAAGGTTTGACATCACTAAGGTGTTGGAAAGAACCACCACCTCCATGACTCTTATGGAGGTTTTGTTGAATTGTCCCAAGCAGAAGAAATCCCTTCTGAAGCTCTTGGGAAACTCAAAAGCTGTCAGTTGCCCACCCAAGACTGTCACTTTTGATGATGCCAACATGGCTATCTTCCGGGGAAACACAGAGGATCCTCCCCTCCTACTAGGTTTGAACATACAAGGGAAGAACCTACACAACTGCTTGGTAGACTCTGGAGCTTTGGGCAACGTCATGCCATTATCTATATGCTAGAAGCTCAGACTCTTTCCCACTCCATCCAAAGGCGTAGTATTCCAACTGAATAGAACTACTATAAAAATGGTAGGTGAGCTGAAGAACATCTAGATTCAGCTCATCTAAGACCCCGGACATCAAGCATAATAGAAGTCCAAGTGGTGGACATCCTTGAAACTTATGGGATGTTGTTAAGTTAGAATTGGTCCAAGGCCCTTAATGGGTATTTCTCTATAGAATTCTCCCACTTGTGGCTCCCTTGGGAGGGGTAGTCTAACCAGATCTAGGTAGAAAGTGAACCCTAGATGAAGCAGGCCCTCACTAAAGTTGGGAGGGAAAATGAAGTCCTTTTCTCTGAGACTTCCCCTGGGGTGTACCAACCCCTCATGATCCTTACATTTGATTTCACCCCTGGGGAGGATCCCATAGTTTCTCAGAGAATTTAGGACCTGGAAAAAAACCTGAGGCATGAGGTTAACTCACAAGGTAACCCAAAAATTCCTTCTACACTCTTGTCTGACACTTGGTGCTAGGTACATTACCACAAATATTCTAAACTAGAGTGTGAGCCCTGCATCGCCATTGCTACCCGCCATTTCAATGCCCTCTGAGAGAAAGAACACATAGCAGATTTTCCTGGACCTAGTAGTCATTCTAACGGTACACCCAAGGTTCCACCTATCTAGGAATCCCAATCACAGGCTGCTCCAGAGGAAAACCTCACCCATGCACCATTAGAGCTGGAGGAAACTCCTCCCAACCTTCACAGAATCAACCCAAATTCCACTTTGCCTTCCTAGCCCCAGAAAATGAACAATGACTTGTGGACCCTAAAGTTTGATAGGTCCCAGTCTAAACAAGGCTATGGGGCCAAAGTGGAATTGATCAACCCATGGGGGAAATCCTTCCTCACATCTTACAGGCTATAGTTTAACTGCATGAACCACATCACAGAGTACGAGGCCTTGGTCCTTGGACTCCTATTCGCACTAAGAAAAGGAATCACCCACCTCTGGGAAATGGGTGATTTAGAGTTGATCGTTAAGCAAGTCCAAAGCCAATACACTTGTCATGACAAAAGGTTGGCCGCATACCGTAATTGGGCATGGAGCCTCATTGAATATTTTGATGCTTTTGACATCAAACTTATTCCCCAGAAAAGAAACTACGTTCCAGATGCCCTTGCCGTGTCTACCAGCACCCTCGAGCAAATGGCTGGCTCACGGATCTGGAATTTCTCCATTAAGATGGTCCCCACCCCATCCATCCCAGACAATATCACTCACTTTTAGGTCTTTGAGGATGACCAGCATATTCTGGCCTTCAGGGCCAATGTTTGTGTCTTCGAGGATCAGATAGTGGAAGAAAGAGATCACAACGATACTGAATAGGGTAAAGAAGAAAATGGTATTATCAACTTACCAACCAACATTATACCTAAGGGGATGGTAGCGCTAGAATTCATCTTTGACTCAGACCCCCAAGGCCAAGAGAAGATATCATCCTCCTCAGAGGGAGGAAAATTCAAAAAAGTCAACATCGGCCAAGCTGGTGAAGAAAAATTTGTACACATTGGCACCTCCTACTACGCAGAAGGGAAGGAGAAGATTCTTATGGTTCTCCAAGAATACATTGACATAATTTCATGGGGGTATGAGGATCTGAAGACCTATGACACATCCATCATGACCCATACCATCCCACTAAAAGTAGATGCTAAGCCTTTCCAGCAAAAGCCAAGACCGGTAAACTTACTGATAGAACCTCTAATTCATCAAGAGGCTCAAAAACTACTATCAGCCTAGATTATCTTGCTTATTTGGCATAGAACTTGGGTTTCCAACCTCGTCCTTGTGAGGAAGAAAAGCAGAGAAATCTATCTTTGCGTGGATTTTTACAATTTGAACAAGGCATCTAAGAAGGATAATCACCTTCTCCCCTCATTGGATGAGGTATTACAAATCATGAATGGATCCCAAATGATGTCCTTCCTGGATGGGTACATCAAATATAACCAGGTCATGGTTAAGTACTAAGATAGATACAAAATGACGTTCACCACCAAGTGGGGAACGTTTGCATACCAAAGGATTCCCTTTGACCTTATCAATGTAGGGGAAAATTTTCAAAAGGCCATATTGGATATCGCGTTCGAAGGCCTAGTTAACAGATGCATAATCATCTACATGGATGATTTGATCATCTTTTCCCAGGATAGGTGTGATCATTCTTCCCACCTTGCCCAAATTTGTGAGAGATGTCACCGGTATGGTATCTCCCTCAACCCTAAGAAATGTATATTTGGGGTCATTGAAGGGAAGTTTCTCGGGCATATCATCTCTGAAAAGGGTATATCCATTGACCTTGAGAGAGTTGAAGCACTATTGAATCTACCGATGCCTGGAAGTAAGAAAGAAATGAGATCTTTCTTCAGAAAGATAAAATTTGTCAGGCTATTCATTACTAGATTCACCGAGATAGTAAAACCACTCAATGATATGATGAAGAAAGACATGAAGATTAAGTGGAGCTCTTAAGAAAAGAAAGCATTTTCTCAGATCAAGCAAACCATAGTGGAGGCACCAGTACTGGCAAGTCCAGACTATTCCCTCCCATTCCACATATACTCCTTCGCTTCACCGCATTTTGCAGCAGCAGTCCTAACCCAGAAAGTTGAAGGGGAAGAACAACCTATTTCCTTCATGAGCTCCCCCTTCAAGAATGTCGAAGTCCTATACTCATCTTTGGAAAAGCAAGCTTTCACTCTTGTCCAGGCCATGAAGAAATTATGGCACTATATCCTCCGGAGCAAAGTGCATGCTATCATTCCAGACTAGGCTTTGAAATCTCTATTTCTATAGAGTGGACTGGGAAAATGTTGGGGGAAATGGATGGCCATCCTCCAAGAATATGATTTAGAAATGCAACCCATAAATATAGTCCGAGGCCAGGGACTAAGTAGAGCAATGGCGGAAGGAACTCTAGACATTGAATGTCAAACTTATTTAGTGGATTGTGTCACCCAAGACCCATGGTATACCGATTTGGTGTACTTAATGCTCAACAAAAGATGCCCAGAGGGGCATCCCCAAATCAAACCTCGCACCCTACGGCTGAAAAGTGCACACTTCATGATAAAAAATGGAATGATTTTTTGTAGAAATTATGAAGGGATATACCTCTGGTGCATAGATAGAGACCAGGCTGCTAAACTGATTGAAGAATTTTATGGGTAGTTCAAAACTGGGCATGGCTCAATCGATGCCACTACCCACCAGATTCTCTAGGCCAGATACTATTGGTCCTTCATCTTCAAGGATGTCTACACTCATGTTAGGAGATGCCACACTTGCCAAATGATAGCACATCGGGAGCGAAACCTAGCTATGCCTTTGTAGCCAGTCTTTGAAGTTAGACCCTTCATCCAATGGGCATTTGATTTTATTGAGGAAATCAACCCCAAATCATCTGCCAACCACTAGTACATCTTGACTTCTATCGATTAATGCACCCAGTGGTCTGAAGAAATTCCTTGCAAAAACAACACGACAAACATAGTCATTAAATTCCTAGAAGAAAACATAGTCACTCATTTTAGAATTACATTCACTATAGTGTGTGACAATGGTCTAACATTTTCTTTGGTGCAATTACTTGAATGGAGCTATGAAAGAAGGATCATTGTAAATTTCTCCAGCAACTACTACCCCCAATGTAATTGTGTGGCTAAACCCACCAATAAAAATCTGTTGGAGGTGATCAAACATCTGTTAGAACAAAACCACCAGGACTGGTACCAAAAGCTTGGATTCTCTCTCTGGACAGATCACATCAGAATAAAAGAAGCCCTGGGAACTTCCCCATTTCATCTAGTTTACGGCCAAAATCTAGTATTCCCTATCAACTTACAAATCCTAGTCTTATAGTTTATGCGGGAATTCAACAACTGAGACAACATTGTGGAGGTTTGGCTTCTGAACCTGGTGAGAATGGAGGAACAAAGAGATGTGGCACTAGAACACTTCACATGTCACCAAGTAGTAGTTAAGAGATGGTTTGACCAAAGAGCCTAGTATAAGGCCTTTCATATTTCAGACTTGGTTCTTTAGTGGGACAAGGCCCAGGAAAAGAAGGGAAAGCACACTAAGTTTCAATAGGTCTGGCTCAGACCATATCTGATATCTGAGATCTATGGGGAAAATAACTATCGCCTCAATACTATGACTGGAGAGGCTATCCCATTGCCTATCAATGGGCAGTTTCTTAATCACTATTTCAAATGAGGTAAGTGGTGGTAGTTTTGTCCGAAGTTGTATTATGTAAAGTTCTTGCTTGTAAATACCTTTCTCGGTGCTCCTCTTGGAGTGCCTTTTCTTTGTAACTAGTTCATCAGCTGTCCTCTAGGACCATCTTCTTTTTTCTTGCTTGATTTTGTTTTTTGGGTTTTTGTTTCTTTTTTCCAGGCTCCCAGCATGTTGTCAACTTCTTATAGACAGGTGTGCTTCGCATAACATTTAGTCCCTGGAATAGTACCTTATGCATTTTGGGTAGTTTGGAATCTATTGTTAGCATGGTGGAATTTGTTTGTACTCCAGAGTTGTTTTGTGTGTATGGTAATAGGTTATGAGTAATATTCATCAAATTCATATCCTGAATGTCTAGACATCGGTTAACATAAAATCTAAGAAGAAAGTAAATGCATGGTCCTCGAGAGCAGATTGGTTGCACTAGATATTGGCCAAGTCTAAAAATTATATAAATATCCCAGGTCTAGAACACTCTCTCCTATTTAGAAATATGAGTTAGGTGGCTAGGTGAAAGAAGTACCTCCATTAAAATTAGCTAAGCTTAAGGTTCACGGTGAAAGGATTACTGCCTTTCCCATCTTCAAGAGAAAAGAAAAGAAAAGAATAGGAAAGAAAAAAAGAATAGAGAATTATGGTATCCAGGGGAAACATGCAAGATAGGATGCCTTTGGTCTAATTTATTCAGTGCCTCCTCTCTACTACTCCCAAAAATCATCGGCTTGATTTTCTTTCAAAGCACACACCTCATAGCTGATGAAAGACCGAAGGATTGAATCAATGATGAGTCATATTTTCTTAGACACCTCGCACTTTGCAAGCAGAATGCTCCAAGTGAATATTAATTCTGGTTTTGCTAACCAGAGATTTTGAAGTTCTCGAATTTGCTAAACATTCATCCTAGTGAATCGCCATTTGTTATGCCATGCATACCTATCCCTACATTTTGTGGGCAAAATTTTGGGTACCCCTTTTTTCTTTTGTTTTTCCTTGGTTTTCCTTTTTGCTTCCTTTTGTTTCCCTCAAGGCTTTACTTCCATGAGGGTCACTTCTTTTCCTTTTGGTTCTCTTTTCTCTGGGACTCAGTCACAGAGTTTTTGTCTTCTTGGTCCTTTCCAGACAACAAAATCTGGGATTCTCTGTCATCACGTCTTCTTTTGTTAGAAGGTGCAGTTGCATAGAATCCCCGAGACCAGAGTTCAAAGGTTTTCCTTTTCTAGAGTTTGTGGAAAGAGCGGGATGTTTTACCCTAGGGGTATAAATTAATTTCACTGGTCACTTTCACATTTACCGCAATCAAAATACTCAAAGTAATTAAGGAAATTCAAAGGTAATTAAAGATGATTCAACCACGTTGAGTTTGATTTGCTTTGTGTGATTAACGGTTGATTAGTAGTAATTCACGGTGGTGCGTTAGCAGTCGTTTGAAGCTTCCTGGTTCACAGAGAGCCTCCCATGCTCTTCTTCTCATATTCTCCATATTTTTAGGTAGGTCCTTCTGGTTCACCTTCATGCTTTCTAGTGTGGTTTTTGGTTTTCATTTTCATTTTGGTTTTTGCCGCGTCTTCTATTTTGCTTGTTTATTTCTAGTTTTCTACCCATCGTCGCCTCCCATTCGTGAGTTGGCTCTACCAAAGGGTTGTCCACCCTCTATACATTTATAAATTAGTAGGTTTTTGTATATATCTTCTAAATTATGTAATTCTCTGTAAATAGTTGTATATAGAGTCATTTTAGGTTGGCTTGCAAGTTGTGCTTCGGCCCTTGTAGTACTTTGGCCCTCTGTAAATTTGTATATTCCATGTATATTATTCCTACTTTGTAGTGAGCTCACCACACCCTTTCACATCCAGACCAAATTATTGAGCTCTCCCTTATGGCGCCTGCCTAATTCAAACTCAGAAACTCACCCATTCAAGCCATGACAACCTTTCTCTCTCTTGCTGTCATTTTGCCTTAATGGTGGGATTGAATTCCCCACAAGTGAGAATTCAAATGACATCCCATTTGGCATTCATTTCCCTCATGCCAAGCCCATTTTTCACCATTAAGAGTCATCATGCCATCTATCACATGGCCACATGACAACCCATGTTAGCTAAGTACATTTCACTCCCAGTCACACCAACAACGACTAGTTTTGCCAGATTTTGGGTGCTGAGAAGTCCTTGGGTCTTCATCCCATTTTTGTCACCTAAACCAATACCCTAGAACCTCTGGGCTTTGATCAGAATTTGACCTTTGCTAACTTTTATATTCCAGGATTTTGATACATACTAATACCTTTTGAACAGGTGCAGAATGGTGGTGAATTCCCCAGAGTCCCTAAAATGTTGTCTTTATCATATTATGTGTAATAATGGTTCTCCAGTCTTGTAGGTTGCAGATAATCCATCAACATGTCTGAAGTGATAAATCCTCCTGGAAGTCCAGAGCTTCCAACCACCTCCACTCAGGTGGTCATGAAAACAAAGGCAGAAAAGATGTTGGCAAAATTTTTGTTAACCTCCAAGAACCTGAGGGAGGGTTTTCTTGTGGGGTCCAAAGTGGACTCCAAATTGTAGGAAATCATAGATATTGAGCCCAGACTATGGGATGAAATGCAAGGCCTAGTTCAAACCATATACCAGTAGAGGGCCGCCAGAGATGATATGGTGAAGTACATGGCTGCCTCCAGAATTATCAAGGCTGCAAGTTTTCCCTACTCGGTGCAAGCACCAAAGTTGATCCTTAACCTGGCAATGCTTTACAATTCCCCCACCTGGGTTGTTTTACTCACTGATCCCCTGTCACTACAGTACCTAGTGCCTATTGTCAATTTGGATGTTGCCACTTTTTCTTTGGGGTTGGGGATCACCCAATTTAAGGGAGCTCTTTTTATCTCATGGTCCGTGTCACTAAAGGAGTTTGAGGAAGCCTCCTTCCCCACCCAGAAACATCTCAATACTTTTTGGTTTAAGTGCCTGAGAAGGGACCATAAAAAGATGAAGCTGGAGATTCCCCGCGGTGACTTCAAAGAATGCATTCATGTGGGAATCATATTCTTGTGCAGGTTCTTCAGAGAGACCATTCCTGAGACTTCTTAACATGGATGTATTACTTCATCTACTGTATCACTACCCACAGTCGGACCTTCAACTGGGCGACTATCATCACCAATAATGTAGACACGCAACTAAAGATTGTCCTCCAGAATTCAAAATTCTACATTTCATCCTATGTATTATGGGTACTGGCCCAATAGAGACCTTCTTTTTAGGGATTGCAGACAATGGGAATTCTTGAGAATGGGCCCAGCCAGTTGGTTCCATGGGAACATTATCCCTAGGTTGAGTGGGAACTTAGCTTCCCTAATTTTTGTAGGGTGAACGATGTGTTCATCTACCATAACATTTTTACACTTACTCGGGACACCAGGTACTAGTTGTTGTAGGAGGCGATGAACCTCATAAGTAGTTATGATAATTATTTTATTCAATTCAAGTAGCATACTTACATTTGGGTGACCAGCTTCTCTGATAAACCCTACCTACTCCCCAGACATTGTGGGGATAGGATTGTTCTTTTGGAGTTCTACAGGCAAATCCTGAAGCTCCACACATTCTTTGCTTTGAAAAAGGTCATATCAATTCTATTCCTAATCACTTGTGGGAACTATTCTTGTAGTCTCACAGCAGCCAAAGAGGCTGACAATGAGTTATAGAGTCTAGGACTAGGAAAATTCCACCATACCAAAAGCAATTTTGACCCAGTGGGAAAAATAAGGGAGGTGCTACCCTGGGCATTCGTGCCACACAAAGATGATATTGAAGATTTCTGGGTAGATTTCTAGGAAAATTTTGATCTCTAGGCCCGACAGAATTCTCGAATTTCCAAAGGTTTAATGAAGGCCCTCAACCTTTGGGGCTTCCCAAAAGATTTTACAGACGATGTGCTTCTGGAGGACCCATCATATAAAGAGCAGGGGATCGACAAATTGGATCTCCCCCTGGTGGATTGGGGCACCCCAGAGATCGTAAAAATTGAAGATATGTGTCACCTCATTCTTGATAATAGTCATAAGTATTTTGAGTGGGTGTGTCCAAGGAGCATCCGTAAAGGCCCAATTGTGTGGTAGTCTTCTTTGACCTCTGGAGCCACGGGACCAAGAAAAAGAAAACATAAAGAGAAAAAAAGTGCCCTGGCCCAAGTGCCTTCCCAAGGTCCACTCCCAATGATGCCACAAATTCATGAACAGATGGAGGCATCTAGGCTAACAAGCCAGAAGATAAGCACCCAACTCTTCTACAGTCTCCTCACAACTCCAGTGGGATCTACTCGGCTGGGGATCCCCCTCGTTGGAAACACTAATGAGCAGGAAGACATTTCTTGAGGTGGAGTCTGCAGATATTTTTAATGTCGGGGCCCTATTACAAAGAAAGAATAAGTAGAAGGTAGCCCATCCCCCAAGTCCAGACATGGGCCCCAACATGCCCAATGTTCCCCAATGGAAGTCAATTCAAACTCCCCTGAACTGGATGATATTTAAGAGATCTCTCCCCTGTACAATGACTTCGATGACATCATTGGGACAGATGAGCTCATGAACCTCCATGGGAAAATAGATAAGGCAGTAAAATAAATTGTCGCCTAGGAGAAGGAAAGGACCCCTGTTGAGAAAGAAATCCTGGAAAAGGAAATTACCTCAGAGCAGGAGGCCTGGGAAAAAGTACAAAAGGAACCTGAGCAGGAGGAAACACCGGTCTAGGTGACCTAGATTGGTTCAAGGCAAATTAATGATTAGAAACCCAAAACTGGGGAAACCAGACCTATGGGATTAATCGTATCCCCAACCATCACACTGCAAATGCCATTGGTTCCCTCTAGGTGACCAAGTGCCCCGAAGTACATTCGGCGAGGTGGTCTCAGTGGCCCAATAGTCAAACATTGGACAGACACCTCTACCACCTCTAGAGAATGTTCCAATGGAGAAGGATGTCCCAAAAAATGATGCCAAAGAAGAACAATAATAGAAGAATGAGGGGAGAATCCCCGAAGATATATATGTTGATTTGATAATGCTGAGAAAGATGGGGCAATCCCCAATAATACAGTTGATGATGATGCCAGCAGAGATGAGGTCCTAGACATCACAGATAAGGATGCCAATAGGGTGGAAGACACTGAGGATTTTGGAGAGTGGGAACTAGAATAGGAAAAGGAGAAAGAGCCTGATGAAATTCCAAATACTGGGAATGCACTGCCAGACTTCGAAGGGAGCCCCGACACCCAGGCCTTGGCAACAAAACTGCCCCAGCTACCACAATGGCTAGTGGAATCTAGAAAGAGAAAGATCTAGGTGGCATTAATAGGTGTTCCCTTCTCCTTGGCTGAGATGATGGCCCAAAACGCAAAGGTCAAGAAGCCTAAAAAGGCCCGAATAGTCCATACCCTCCATATCAGTCTGAGAGGAAGCACATTTACAATAATTGCAACACCTCCCCTAGATACAGATGCGGAAACTACAAGAGATGAAGATTATGAAATCACAAAAGTTCCTCTAGGGAGGAGAGATTAGCAAGGAGAGCTAGACCTGCTAAGAGAGGTGACCCGGGAAATGGAAGCCCGATATGATAAACAAACCCAGAAGTTGAAGGAGGAAAGAGCGAAGAATGAAAATCTCCTTAGAATTTTAGCATAGCTTACACAGCCACTGGCTGAAATCCATTCAGAAGCCTCCACCTCCCGACCGTTGCTTCCATTGGGTGATATGGATTCTCTAAAGGACATGAAGAAGAAGGTGCAGGCTGTGGATGGGTGGATCACCGAACAGATCAAAGTCATAAGGAAATTTTTGGATGTATCACTCCTGGACCTATACTTGGCCAATAATCTCTTTGGACAAGTAACTAATGCCATTGTCCTATGGGAAGGAAAGTTAGATATATATGAATGGTGGAGGACCGGATTAGATGAATTCATTAACTTCGAGGAAGAGGCCATCAAAGAGGCAGGAATTTTAGGAGAGGAATCTTTTGAATTCCTCCATGCCCAATACTCCAGACTCGACCTCAAAATTGAGGTATGCAAGCAACTGGTCAAGGCCCTAAAGGAGAAATTCACGATGGTCTAGTATCTGTTGGGCCTATTTAAAGCATTCATTGGAAGGGTGTCACAATTTTATCCCTTCACCACTAAAACATGCACCTCAAAGGGCTACGTCCTCAGTAAATATGATGAGCTAATGGAGTCCTAGTATCAGTCTGCCAGAGACTTTGATGGAGGGAAGCTGTCAAGAATATCTAAGATGATTCTTCAAGATCGTGACTCTATGAAAATAATAGATGAATTCTGGGAAGGGGCCGAAGTGGTTGAAGAGAAGTTTGAGGTTGTCCGTGATCGGTGGAATAGCTTTAAGGGAATAGATGAAGATGGCATCAACCAAGTGTTGGAGGCATTCAAGAATTGTAAAGGAAAATAAAGTTCTCTGGATTCCATGGATTTTTACCAGTAGGGTGTATTTTGAGCATTCATTATTCTTTGGGTGTAAGCCCCAGATTCTAGAATTCTAGATCCAACAGTTTTGTATTCTTTCAGTAACCTGTGTACAGGTTCCCTGGAGCTGACCATTCATTATCTAGCATTCAATAAGGGTGTCAGAAAGTAGGTGACCCCAGCAAGGCACGTGAGTTCAAGGGATGGCCCTGACAGGTTATCTTCTCAAGGTTCCACTCCAGCATTAACTACTTGGTGCATCAAAGACATTGAGCTACATTTCGCATTAATGAGGCATGTAGCCTTGAACTCTAGGAAGATCAAATTTCTTCTACTCTCTCTTTGGCGCTCTTCTCGAGGTTGATTCTTCCATCCTTTCTTCTTGTCTTCTTCTATTGATCTATTAGACCTCTACTTTTTTTGAGGTGATTGTAAGTGGTGCAGGAAGTACTAGCCATAAGATATTGTATTTTATTATGGAGTGTACATTTATATTAGGTTAACTTTAGGGCAAGTATGTATATAAATAACAAGTTTGACCTCATTTCAAGGGTCAAAAAAATTGATGATTTTGCAGTTCTTAGTAGTTAGATGCTCTCTTGGAGCCATTGATGTACACACTAGTGATGTTGTAAACCTGTTAATGAAGAAGGAAGAGTTTTGGCAATGATGTTTTTGGCATTCAAATATCTGAGTTAACATTCTTTTGTGTTGTATGTTTTTGATGTCCTTTGCTCTAATGTTTTAAGTATGTTAACAACCTATTTTACCTTTGCTATTGGACATGTATAAATCACTGGTTCTTTATATGTTCAGTATTTAGTATAGTACATTAGAGCATGGTTGATGTTTGAAATATTTAGCATAACTATAAGTAGAAGGAATGAAATGTTAACCCTGGCATATCTTTTTCTCTTTATTTAGTAAAGTAATGCGTGTTTACAGAAAACCCTGACTTACTAGAAAAATTGCTAGAGAAGATGAGCCAAAAACTAGCTATCTCCCTAAACAAAAACAATCACATACCCAAATTAGCTTCCGCACTGTCAAGACCTGACACTCAGGTGCTTGAAGGCCTTGAGAATTTATTCCCCAGACAACCTTTGCAGGCGAAGTTGGTTGGTACCTCGGTGACAACTTACATCTGTTGTTGAGACCGGTCACAAAGTCCTGTCAACAACACTTATAAGGGATTTTGTAGGAATTTCAAATGGTTACATCCACTTTTTAAAATAATTATCCATTTCGGAATGGTTTTTACAATATTGGACAAAAGTTGTCAAAGTTGCTTAAAAGTTGTTTGACAACCTTTTAGCAATTTTGCAATATATTGCAACTTTTCACTCTAATTGACCAAACTTGTTCCAAACCTATTATTTATGATCCTACATGGATCTAAACATGATAAAACATGTAAATATGAGAAAATAACCTATATTTAATTTTTTGGACATTAGTTTACCAATAGTTGACCAAGGGCTTATAAAATGCCAATCTTGGAACTAGGTCTTACAAAGGGTGTTCAATATGAAACCTTTGATTCTAACTTTACCTAAAGGCCACTAGGACCGTCAAGGAAACCATAAGTTCCAAAAAAAACACTTAGGTTAACTAGGGTGCTCTTGCACCATACTCCCCGTGAGGTTTTGAGCTCAAGCTCCCACTCGAGGTTAGCTGATCAAGAGTGATGCCATGTTGTTTGATTTGTTCCTCTGTCATCCACGTAGCATCAATGTTAGGGATTCCTTTCCACTTTACTAGATAATGCATATAGTTTTGCTTCCTTGTTTTCTTCAGCACCTTGGACTCAAGAATTGTTTCCAACTCCACTAGTTTTATTTGTGGAAGATTTGTGACATAGTCTCCATCCTCCTCATTTTGTTGATCCTGCACATTGGTCATATCTGAAACACATTCGTAAGAGATTGATAATGTAGGAGGGAGAGATATTTCATAGGAAGTTTCACCCATCTTGTTGAGAATGGTGCATGGCCCAACTTTATTCATATGCAACTTTGAATATCTTCCCTTGGGTAGTCACTCCTTTCTTAGGTAAGCCCACACTTTATCTCCAATTTGGAAGTGAACTTCTCTTCTTTTCTTGTCTTCTTGTGCTTTGTATTTCATGGTGGATTGTTGCAATGTTTCTTTCACTTTTTCCTACACTTTATTGATTATTTTTTCCAATTCTTCACCTTGTGCACTAACTCTAAAATCATAAAGTAATTCCACCAAATCTAATGGACCTTTTGGGTGAAGTCCATAAACACTTTGAAAAGGTGTTTTTCCAGTAGATCTATTCATTGAATCATTGAATGAAAACTCTAGTTGAGGTAAGATCATATCTGAACTTTGGGAATTCTGTTTATTCATACATCTTAGGAGGTTTCCAAGTGACCTATTTACCACTTCAGTTTTCCCATTAGTTTGTAGGTGATAGGCAGAGCTATAGGTCAGATTTGTGCCAAGCTTTTTGAAAAGAGTCCTCCAAAAATGTCCTTGAAATTTAACATCTCAATCTGAAACTATTATCTGAGGTGATCCATGAATTCTGACTAATTCTTTGAAGAAGAGATGTGCTATGTTAGAGGTATCGTTTGTGCTTTTAAAGGGAACAAAGTGGACAATCTTGCTAAATCTATCCACTATGACGAACACACTTTCAAAACCCTGTTTGGTTCTAGGTAAACCCATTACAAAATCCATTGAAATTGATTCCCATGGCCTAGTGGGAATTGGTAGAGGCTGGTATAGGCCTTGGTTAGTAGATACACATCTGGATTGTTGACAAATTGTACAAGTTTCTATGAATTTATTAACTTCATTTTCCATTTTTGGCTAAAAGTAACTCATTTTTACTAGGTCTGTTTTTTTTCTATTCCAAAATGACCTCCCAAGCCACCACAATGTTTTTCTTTTATTATATTTGTTCTCATGGAACATCTAGGTATGAATAGTTGAGCTCCTTTTAACAAGAGTCTATTCTCAATTAGAAAATCATAAAAACTAGTATGATATTTACCTATCATTTTGGTGCATACCTCAAAAATTTCTCCAAAATTTGGATCATCTGCATACAAATGTTTCAGTGAGTCAATCCCCACACTTTGAAGTTGTACTTATTCAATCAAACCAACCCTTCTTCTTAGGGCATCATCCAATTTTTTTTCTACCCCATTTTTGTGCTTAATTTTGAATGTATATGTATGCAATTGTTCCATCCATTTGATGTGTTTGACTCCAAGTTTTTCCTAAGTATTTAAGAAACTCAATGCATGGTTGTCACTATAAATAATAAATTCTTTTGGAAGTAAGTAATGCCTCCATTTTTTTAGTGCTTGCACCATTGCATAGAGTTCTAAATCATATGTAGAGTACCTTTTCTTTGCATCATTTAGCTTTTCAGAAAAGAATGCTACAACCTTACCTTCTAGGCTTAAGACTACACCAATTGCCAAGTTACTTGCATCAATTTCAACAGTAAATACCTTAGTGAAGTCATGAAGTACTAGGATTGGCTATTGGGACACTCTGTTCTTTAAATATTGGAATGCATTTTCAGCCTCTTTAGTCCATTCAAATATAATATTTTTACCACCCTTGATAGTGTCCAACATGGGAGCACACACATGACTAAATTTCTTAATACATTTCCTATAGAAAGTTGCAAGACCATGAAAACTTCTAACATCACCCTGGTTCTTTTGTGGGGGCTAGTTGTCGATTGCTTCAACCTTTTCAGGGACCATTTTTAGGGTGCCTTGTGAGATGAAAACCCCTATGAACACAAGTTCCTTCTTCATAAACATACACTTTTCCAAGTTAATCACTAAGTTGTGCTGTTGAAGTCTTCTCAAAACATGTTCCACATGTCCAATATGTTCTTCTCTGCTATGACTGTAAATCAGTATGTCATTAAGATAGATTACTACAAACCTTCCAATAAAATCAATGAAAATATCATTCATGATCCTCATGAATGTGCTTGGGGCATTTCTTAACTCAAAAGGCATGACAAGCCATTCAAAAAAGCCCTCAATTGTTTTAAATGTAGTCTTCCATTCATCATCTGACTTTATTCTCATTTGGTGATATCCTGATTTCAAGTCTATCTTGGTGAAGTAACAAGCAGTGCCTAATTGATCAAGTAAGTCTTCCATTCTTGGAATGGGAAATCTATATCTTATGGTAATTTTGTTAATGGCCCTACTATGTGTACATAACCTCCACTTGCCATATTTCATGGGTGCTAGGACTGATGGGACAACACATGGGCTAAGTCTATTTTGAATCAGTCCTTTCTCTAATAGTTCATTGATGTATTTTGTAATCTCTGCATGTTGAGCGCGTGTCATCTTATATGAAGCCTTATTAGGTAAGGAAGAACTAGGTATTATGTCTATTTGATGACTGATTTCTCTTAAGGGGGGAGGCTTGTGGGCAAGTCACTAGCAGTGAAATCACTGTATTTGTTCAGCAGTTCCTTAACTTCATTTGGTATGGGATCCTTATCATTAGATATTATGTTATCCTTGGGTTTAGAGATCAATACAAAACCTTCAGTCTCAAGTTCCTTTAATACTTGCAACATTTCCTTTTCACCTATGGTGATAACAGTAGGTTCTTTCTCACTTTTAGCATCAGACAAGGGCTTCATGGTAAAACTCACCCCATTATTGGTGACGGAGTAGGTGTTCTTCCTACAATTATGTGTGGCATCCACATCATATTTCCAAGGTCTTCCTAGTAAGATGTGGGAAGCATCCATTTCTACTACATCACAAAGTACTTTATCTTTGAAATCTCTTATAGAAAATTCTACCCATGCTTTATTAGTTACTAGAGTTTGTTGACCTTTGGTTAACCAAGAGACATGGTATGGAAAGGGGTGTGGCTTCTTAGATAAGTTTAATTTTTGGACCATTTCAAGAGACACCAAATTTTAAGTTGAACCTGAAACAATAAGGAAATTAAATACCTATCCATGGCATTTGATCTTTGTCCTGAAGAGGCTCTTCCTTTGAGGTGGTTCATGGGTTTGTGGTACTTGTAGGAAAGCTTGCCTCAAATATAAAAAATGCTCCTTCTTGTAGTTCTAAATCCCTTGGATTGGTGTCATCCTCTTATTTGTCTTCTTGAATGAGTTATGTCCTACTTTCTCCATGGCTATTGTTATTTCTTTTCTCCAGTCATCTCCTTGCATGGTGTCTAAGTTCATTGCAATAGAAACATTTCAAAGGTCCATTTACTCTTCCTCTTCCTCTATTAAAGGGTCTCCTTCCTCTCAATTTCCCTCTAAAATTGGATTCGCCATGTTCTTTGTCTCCTTGGCCTTGGTCAGGGGTCTTGCTATTGCTACCACTATATTGTCCTCTATTCCAAGAGGTACCTCTTCCTCTAAAACTATTTCCACCATCATTGCTCTTTCCTTTGCCAATGTCTTTCTTTATTTTCCATTTCTCCTCTACCTTGATTGTCATCTAATAACATTTATTTACTGATTTAGGGATGTGTAGGCTTAGTTCTTCTCAAATGGACACCTTAAGACCATTCATGTATCTTGCTAGTTTTTCTTCCTCATTCTTTGTTGCATTAGTCTTCATGCATAGTTTAAGGAAATCCTTGGTGTATGAGCCTACATCCACGTCTTTTTTCTTTAGGTTTTGCTTCTTTATATGGATTTGTACCCAATAATATTTAGGTACATATGTCTCATTTATCAATGCTATCATATTGTTCCATGAAGTGATCATGCTTCTACCATTCTTCACCCTCTCTTTTTGGATGAAGTTCCACCAAGTTAGGGTTGCTCCCTTAAACTTGGATTTTCCCATCTTTACTCTTTGCTTCTCATAAATGTCTTCACACTCAAAGAAGCTCATCAAGGCCACAATCCAATCTAAGGCCACATCTGCATTCATCTTTCCATTGAAAGTTGGTAAGTCCAACTTCTCCTCCATGGTTCTTCTCCCCATAGACTTTAAGGCATCTAAGAGGGGTCTCTGATCTGCAGGAATTTTCTCATCATAATTAGGAGTGTCATATTCCTCTTCACTCCCTTCTTCATAATCAGACATGTCTTCTCTTCCCCTCTCTACCTTGTTCTAAACTTCTTGAAGCCTCTTGGTTAGGGCTACATTCACTGCCTTTTGTTCTCTCACTATCCTTGCAAGTTCCATGTTTGTAACCCTTGTAGGTATTTCTTCATCCCCAGGAGTAGACATAGCTCTGATACCACTTGATGCAAAGTGGACATTCAGAAGCCCTAAAAGGAAAAGGTATCCTTCAAATCTTCAAATACCAAGAGGTAAAGTGCCTCTACACTTATCACATGTGTAGAAATGACTCGTTTCTAGGTTATCACAACCTATTCCCAACAGGGAAACCTAATCGCTATGTTCTAGCAAGTCTTCAACCCCAGTTCCAAATGGTTTACTGTTAGGCACTTACACCAATTTGACATCCACTCCCCATAAAATTACTCCTAGAACTAGGGGTGACCTATGCTCAAGGATTTGGTCTATTTAGGTCCCTAAGACAAGAACCCAATGGTTCTACTCACCATGTACACTAATCTGGTCATGGTTTCTATGATAAGCCCTCCTAGGCTTATATCCTCTTCAAAAGGAATTTTGGGCTTAGTTTGAAAGTGTTCCACATAACCCCCTAAAAAAAGTAGAGATTCAATTACCCTTTATGGCCAAATGGATTATACCAAAGCACCAATGCTTGGTACTAAAAGGAAAATAGAAAGACATAATGTTTTGCTTAAATAAATAAGGTTAATTAGGCCTCCAATTACACTATAGGTACCCCTTCCATAAAAAAAGGACCCAAACCAACACTTTGATAATGTGAGGGATTTCACAAGGAATTCTCAGTCTCAAATTAAGGCTTTGATGAATCTCCTATAGTGAGTTATGTGGACTGTACTCAATCGCTTGATTGGTGTACACATGGACATGTACACCTAGGGCATCACGGAAAACCCATCTACCTGCATTTTGTCAAATCCAACCTGAATAATCTTAAAGATAATTTTCAATACATGATTTCCACCAAGGGTCATTAGATTCCCATGGTGGAAACAAGAAATATACACAATTGTTGATGAAACCCTGATTTAGGGCCTACAAACCACGTAGTAGGAGTAAAAACACAATAAATTTAAAAGTACAGGAGATTAGGACATGAGACCAAATTAAAATGGAATCTACATCATAACGATACCTTAATCTATCAGGCTTTCCTTCCGGATCTTCCATACCTGTCCGTACCAAGTGACTGTTTCTCGAATTTGCAAGAAAATGGTGATTTTTATTGATTTTGAATGCCAAGTTACAAAAAGTTCTCCTACCACCCGCCTATAAGGTATTTTTTAGGAATTAACAATGGTTACATCCAATTTTTAAACTAATTATCCTTTTTGGAATGGTTTTTACAATATTTGACAAAAGTTGTCAAAGTTGCATAAAAGTTGCTTAACAAATTTTTAGCAATTTTGCAATATTTTGCAACTTTTCAGTCTAAGTGACCAAACTTGGTCAAAAACTATTATTTATGATCCTACATGGATATGAACATGATAAAACATGTAAATATGAGAAAGTAACCTATATTTAAGGTTTTCTACATTGGTTGACCAATAGTTGACCAAGGGCTTATAAAATGCCAATCTTTGAACTAGGTCTTACAAAGGGTGTCCAATATGAAACCTTTGGTTCTAACTTGACCTAAAGGCCACTGGGACCTTCAAGGAAACAATAAGTTCCAAAAAAAAAACTTAAGTTAACTAGGGTGCTCCTGCACCATTTTTCCTCCTTATCTTTCTCAAGGCAGTTAGATGCAAAGTGGCCAATTTTAACACAATTAAAATATTTCAAGGGTAACTTACCTCGGTAATTGTCTTTTCCTCTTTGTATACTTCTAGCCAACAAAGATTAAAATTATCTCTCATTCTCATCGCATTTATTAAATAACTCTTCAAGACCTTCAGTACAACTATAAAATTTCTCACTAGCACTACTCAAATATCCATCCCTAGCTGCAGCTTCCCTAGCTTTCCCAATCTTTAAGGTGGACTTAAATGCAGATTTAATCTTAGATGTAGTAGGCAAAATATTGTCAAAATCATTTAACTCAAATGCAGTTAACTTACCAATAGTAGAATCTAGTGAAACATTCATATGTGGAATAGAACTTAGCTCTTGTATAGCATATACATGAATAGCATAACTCGGTAGTAGGGTTATCAACATCTTTCTTGTAACGTCATCCTCTGTTATGATCACACCACCTCCTTTGATAGAATTAATAGTCTCCTTAATTATTTCTCTATACTTTATTATATTCTCTCCTTCATTCATCCTCATAGATTCAAATTTACCTCTCAAATAATCTTCTTTAGCTTTCTAAACATGTTGATCTCCACCATAGGTCAAAGTAAGCTTACCCCACATTTTTTTCAAAGTATATGTCTGTCAAGTTCATCATATTCTTGGCTAGTAAGTGTAGAAGCAATCTCAATCCTAACTTGTGTGTGTTCTTGTTTCTATCTTTTTTCACTGATTGTCAAAGGTGCAGTAGTTGGTGCAACATATTTATTATCGAGAAAATGAATTCAAAATTCTCCTACTCCAAACACATGCAACCTCATTCTACTTTTCCATGTAGAGAAATGATCAACATTCAGCTTTGGTGCTTCCCTCTTATACATCTTTAGATCTTAACTTGAGGCCTTTTAAAATTATCACTTCAGAGTAACAAGCTCTGATACTAATTGTTGGTTCACTGAGAGGGGGGTGAATAAGACAAAATCAAAACTTAATGCTCAAAACTTAACTCACTAATTCAATCGGTAAAACTAAATATAGTAATAATCGTTTCACCAAACAAATTAATAACTTAAACAACCATACATCTCAATTATGTAAATCAATCATTCAAACTCAGTAACATTATATTAACATAGTTGACATCAGATTTAACTCAGTTGACACCATATTTAATGAGGAAACTCAATTTGGGAAAAACCTCTGTGTGAATTGTGACCCACAATAAAATGTACCCTTTTGAAGTACACTCAGTTAAGAACTTATCCTATTAAAGATTACAAACACATTTTCTAAATGTGACCCTGTTAGGGGATTTACCTTAGATCTGTTAGGATCTTCACCCTATTAGGAGTGGCCTTGTTATAGGTCTTTAAACAATTTTTTATAATGTCACCTACTTCTAGGTTTTACATATGGGATAGTTAAATCCACTCGGTTAAGAGATTTCTCTATTACAAATACTAATAAGAAATAGTAAAATTTTGATTTTTAAATATAGAAACTACCTTTTCTTGTGTCAGATCCTTTATGATCAATTGAATACTAGCATCACATACTTCATTTATCTCTTTCTTAGACTGTATATTCATCAATATTTGTTTCTCTATTCTGCTCGGTAAATGTTATGCTTCAAATTCTTCTTATTCTCTGTTCAATTTGCCAGCATCTTTGTATTCATATTTCTCTTTTTGTTCTCATTCTTTATATAGACATATTTTTTCCTCTTATTATCCTTAATTAGATTTTACATCATTTGAAATCCATCATTTGATCATCTTCTTCATAAATCTCAACTCGGTAAACCACTTAACTTTTACCTCAGAAATTGAACTTTTCTTGAAACTCTCATAATCAGGTTTAACCACTTGATCTTTGCCTTAGATCTTCTCATTGAATTTTTCATGTTTATAGATCTTCTAACAATCTTCATTTAATTCTTATCCTCATCCAACTCATCATCGCTTTGCATTAATTTCAATCTTATCATCATTTACAATTAATATCGTGTACTCATTAAACTTTCTTTGCAACAAAGTAACTATCTTCATTCACTGCCCAGTGTGTAACTCAACTTTGGTGCTCAGTGATTTCTCTGACTCAGTGTTTGGTAACTATGAATGACTAACATAAATCTACACCAACTGACTCTGTCTAGCTTGGTAAAGTAACTCTTTCAGTCATTACTTAACTCTTTGAAATTTCCAAATTAATCAATCAATTGTACCAATTTGATAACATCAAATATATAATAGAAAACAACTATATCAACATTACTTCATCATTGTCTGATCTGTATTTGTCACCCATTTAACTTCTCCTCGTAAGATATGGTAACATAATAAAAAAAAATTAATCAATTTCTTAACATCAATGAAAAAACAACAACTGATCTAACCATTTCTACAATCATGATACTTGGTATCACTCATTCTTCATCATCTCCATCAGATCTTCATCAGTTGATTAACAAGAAGTCCTTACCAAAAGGAGAAACAATTCAATGTTACCTATTCTATTTGTCACAACTTTGGACATATAAAAATAAATTTCAAGATGAGAATTGGTAGAGGCAATGTTGGACCATGGAGGAAGACTGGGATAACGTGTTTTAATTGAAATAAGATTGGACATCTTGCTAGGTATTGAAGAGTGAAAAAGAGTAACACTAGAGGTCCACCCATGACTAGGCTTGATAATGATAAAGGCAAGAAGATTGTAGATGTTGAACAAATTAAGAAGTAGATGAAGGATATATGGGCAAAGAAAGGAGAATTAGATTCTTCTGAAATGACAGAGAACTCCACTACATTGGGTAATGTGGAAACTTCATCTTCTAAATAAGTCAAAGAAATTGTCTTAGGAGGAGAAAAAAAAGTAAGATCTATAACCTATCCCCTAAGTTTGTTTGAACGGTAAGATATATCCACATACTTAGATGCCTAATGATATCTAATGAGTTAAATTGTATTACTTAAGTTTCTGTGTGACCGTATAATATTTTTAATTATGACATAGTGACTTTTTTCTAAGCATTGTGATTGGTTAAGGTTACTATTTGATCATTTTCATTTATTACTTGGAATTGAGATGTTATTGTATGGTGGGAAATATGGATAGGGTTTAGAAAAATGGGGGTTTGCACATAAAAGAGACCCTATGCCTCTATTAACCACATAAATGAAATTCTAATGATAAGGAATATAAATATGGAAATGTTTGTAAAGAATAATGAAATGAGATAGAATGAAATACATACCTCATTACATAGCAGATCTAGAAATACCTATTTTCTGGTGTCTATAACAAGTTTCTAGAAATTCTGCAAGTAGATCTGGAATGAAAACACAGAGATGGAGAAAACCCATAAATATTTTTCTTTTTCTGATCCAGGTCAACCTTGACCCAAATACGGGGGCACAATTATGCCCCTTTATGTCAACCTTGACCTGCACTACTCTAACATAAATTCTCTTCGCGAATCCTATAATTCTTCCGAAAAGGGTATCAAATTCTTCTCTAAAAATCCCTAAACAACAACTATAGATATCTAAAAATGGCATTTTGGGGTGGCTATATAGGGTTTTGCCTTAGTCAAACCCCCATTTTGGTGATTTCCACCTCCACGAATAGTCGGATGTAATAGAATATGTGTATGTGTGTGTGTGTGTTGCTCGTAGGAAGAGCTTTGAATGTGTAATGACAATATCTAATCCTCTAGATAAAAACCCTAGAATGAATTAAAATGAGAGAGGAATGCATAGATTTGAATATGATAAAGAATTCATACCAAGCCCCCAAGGTTAAAGTACTCCTACCAAACTCACAATCCGTAGTTGATACCCCATGATTGTATCTTTTGAATTCTTGAATGTTGAAAATAGTAGATCAAAGAAGAAGGAAGGATTGAAGAACTCTTTCTTGCTCCAATGAATGTCCACAATAAAATTTCCACAAAATTATTTCTTTTATCAAGGTATCATCATATCTTGTCCTCCTATATCATCCTCTTGCATTCTTGCGTCATCATCTCATGTCAAATGAAGGCAAAAGAGAGTGCTTATAGAGATTTCAACATAAGCCTCCTAGGGAAATGTGAGGGCCCATAATTCAAATTTCACCTTGAATTATGGTCCAATAACAATAGCCAACTAAGGAGGAAATTCATTAATTTAATTTTGGATAAAAACCCTTCCGCTTTTGGATCTGGGGGCCAATTTTGAATTTAGGGCCCCGCAATGATCCAAACTTGAAAGTAGGAACCAAAAACTAATAAAGGTCAAGGTCAACCTTGACCCTGACCTTGGTCAAGTTTTACCTTGAACCTAACCTAGGTCAGGGTCAACCTCAACCCTGACCTAAGGTTTCTGGCTACTCAACTTAGAGTGCCAGTGAAGTTTCTAGGTTGGCCAAAGACCTAGGATGATGGGAAAATAGAAAAAAGAGATGGAAAAGGACACAGGGCCTAGAAGAAATGTGATGAAAGATAGGAGGACAATTTTATATGTCCTACCTATAAAATAGAGCCACAAAGAAGGAAATCAAGGAGAATCCTCAGGATTGTAACGCTAACTTCACCTAGAAATAAAGAATTACCAAGTGCAGATGCATCCTAAATGTAAATCTATCATGTAAATACACTAAATGAGGGTGCTAAATCTACCAAGATGGAGGTTATTCCATTTTAAGATGATAAATTTATCCCCCACTTTAGTTTAGATATGACACTACGTGAATATGCAATCTAAAGTAAGAAAATATCATAATAAATAAAAAGGATATAGCCAAGTCCTCGATGTAGATATCCTACAAGAAACTCTTAGTACCCACAACCTGCAGTACACAAGGTTAATGAAAATCCATAAACCACCTAATACTTACTAAGATGAAATTGAGAAGTGCATAGAGCCCCTTATGCCCCTTGTTTTGGCTTACTACTTCTGAAGGCTGAAACAAGGTGATAAGGATAGCCCTCTACACTAGATATGAAATTTGTTGAAAAATATTTTCCTAAACTAGTTAGAAGGATTCCTAACCTCCCTAAAACTATTCAAGGAGTTAGGTATCTAAATCACGATTCCAACATTGTAGACAACATTGAAAACGGATCTACAGAACTCAAGTTATGATGAAAAGAGTGAATGTCTATCTAAAAGAATATGAAGGGAAAATCAAATTTAGCCTAAATAAAACCTAACAAGAACCCTAATTTTTATCTATAAATAAGGTAAGAGAGCACAGTGAATTTATATCTAAATCACAATTCCAACGTTGTAGACAACACTAAAAACGGACCTACAGAACTCAAGTTATGATGAAAAGAGTGAATGTCTATCTAAAAGCATATGAAGGGAAATTAAAATTTAACCTAAAAAAACCCTAATTTTTATCTATAAATAAGGGAAGAGAGCACATACCTCATCATTCTTATTATATGTAGAGTTTAGGAGAGAAATCAAGATGTTGAGAAGAGAGGAGCTTTGAGCGAGACAAATAGAGGTTCTGAGACAGTGCCTGGCCACAGGACAGCTGCTTCCCAAGGTAAGTTCATTGCTTTTGATATATGTAATCTCAAATTTCTTGTTTTATAGGCAAGGTCAACCCTGACCCTTAAAGGTTGACCCTGACCTAGTTATGTTGACCTTGACCCTTTAAGGTTGACACAAACTGGGAAGGTCCACACCTTTCTTAGAGTGAGGTTGACCCCAACCTAGGAAGGCCAACCTTGACCTAATAGAGGTCGACCTTGACATAGTCAAGGTTGATATATAGTTTTTTTGTTCTATAGTGATGAAGGGTGCTCCCCTTATTAACACAAACACATAACAAAATTGAGAATACCAAGATTTGTAAAGATAGGAATGAGCTTTCTATTATCCACCATGAAATGAAATTACAATATTCTAAAATATAACATGCACCTTCAGAAATGCAACATGCGTAGCCACATGAGAATTTTATTACAATAATCTGCAAGCCAGAGCCACCAACTACATAACCCAGAACTGCCCTAGACAACCCTACGAGTCTTCAATATATAGCCAATTTTAACTGCCCAAGAAGACTCTAGAAATAAAACCCTAAATTTTGAGGCCAACCAACCCTTAGATATTATTATTCATTTTTATTACATTAGAGTAGGCCCAAAAAACTTCAAAACCCAAAAATAAATTTTGAAGAAACTTTAACATTTTCAAGTTCAGGTAGTGCAACTTTTGGAGACCATAACTCATCAACCGTTGACCCGGTGGGCCATCATAACCCCATTTTGGAAATGCCATGAAATTCTCTACAATTCTTGATTGGGGCTTTCCCATTTAGGCAAGGTTTTAACCCAATTAAGAGCCTCTAAAGCCTTCAAAACTGAGTTCAAAGTTTCTGTACCTTACTGCCAATACCAAAAATATCCAATATCTACAAAACTAGATTTGATCTAGCAATAAAACTTTACTGGCAGGCTGATACAATCAAAGTGAACCTCGAGGGAAGAAAATAGAAAATTCCAAGCTCAAATAGAAAACTTACGAAAAATAGTAAATTTCCAAAAATAGTAACTTTGCACAAAATAACCCTTATGAAAAAGAAATGAGAAAATATGTTTTGGGTGATGCAAGATTGCTCTTGCACCTAGGATGCTCCTGCATCATATAGTTTTGATATGATGTTGTTTTGTTCTTATAGGACCTAGTTTGTCTCTGAGAGCACCCCTTTGGAGGGAAACTATTGATCATTATAGAGAAGTTGTCCGAGCTAAACAAGGATGATACATAGTTACTAAGAGATGTAGGACCGTACTGGGTAACAATCCTACCATAGATGAGATTCCACCGAGCCATAATATCGACACTTATAGAGAGCTGGGATGAGGACACATGTTCCTTTCATCCACCCTTAGGAGAGATCACAGTGACAATGGAGAATGTATACAAGATCCTGCAACTTCCAGTTTAGGGAAAGCCCATCAGACTAAGAGTACAATGGGGTCTTGAGGATATTCACACAAATGCAGAGTATTGCCTAGGATGGGTTCCATAGATGTGAACCTGAGAAGACCATATCACCCTATCATCCATAGTGGTAGGTATGACACCCTTGGTATAGAGGGTTATGATGTGTATACTTTATTTGGTTTTAGTACCCAACACAAAGGGTATAATTTTTTTAGCACCTTTTACCCATCTCGTATGCAGGATGGAGAGTGATAGGACCTCTTCCCATGGGGCTGTAACATGCTAACCCATCTATACCATGATTTATGTTAGTTGGTGAGATATCGATGAGAGAGTCTCATCGTATGCAAAATATTAAAAAATTGGTTGTTCCAGCATTTCACATGTACATGACCACAGGGTGTTCCTATGATGGTAGATGCAGGCACACCTAGAGCCTATGCTTATCCATTAGGAGATTTCTGGCAACACAGAAATATCCTCTATTGGAGGGTACGTCTAGACAATGTACTGAGCATAGATGTGATATGGAGACCATACTGTCACATGACAGAGTGGCCAAATATAAGAAATTAGATGAGACACTCACAATAGCACAAGCTACTAGAGGGTCATTCTAGTTACATAGTAATGTCGTACTACCATGACAGAGTGATGAGACAGTTTGGTCTTATATAGGGGGGTCCCCAAAATAGTACCTTGGCATGCACATCTAACGAGATACTATAAGAGACCCAACACTATATATCGGCCATAGGAAGCAAACATTATAGACAGTGACATAAAAAAGAGAAAGGATATAGATGTAGCCCCCGATGCAGCCTATTCAGGAATCAGTAGGGACTACATCAGATAATAGAGTCTGAAGGGAACCCACCCCCATATTCCCTAATGACTATCCCATAGGTGATCCAGGCCTTTTAGAGAGGACACACCAAGATAGTAGCATACCAGAGGAGGAGGAGGATCACAAAGATGAGGAGGATCCCATCTCCAAGGGAGATCCCATGGAGGAGGAGAGAGCAGACAGGATGCCCCCAGCTGATAGTACTAGTGCAGATGAGCATATTGTTCATGCAACACCACTAAGATCATGAAGACCTCCATGTGCCCATACAGAGACACAACCTCTGAGACCTAGACATAGTGAATGTGAAGAGAGTAGTCACTCCATGCCCCAAGCATCTAGACCCTTCAGTGATACCTAGGAGGGAGATGCACGTATAAAACATGTATTTTATTTAAATATTTAACTTAAGTTTTAAATAAAAAGTACTAAAAGATAAATATATTTTAATTCTATAGCTAGTGTAGCAGAGTGGAGGATCTTCATATCCAAGGTCCTAAAGGATACATGTCTATCCTACTGACTACTAGCCAATGAGAAAGAGTTCCCCATTGGTCACAGAGATCCTAGCAGGCATGCAGACATCTTTGTTTGTGTCCAGCGAGAGCTGAGGTTATGTAGAGAGAGAGGAGAGGCTGATGGATGACCTATGGAGATCATAGGAGCATGTATATGAGCTTAGCATATCAAGGAGCCACTAATAGAATACCATACAAAGATCTTCATCTTCATATCATAGACTAGAGAGATCTAGGAGCCATCAACCACCATAGCATAGGGATAGAGAGAGTGATAGATAGGGCATTGTGCCACATGTGTATCATACTCAAAAAAAAAAAAGATGAAAAACTCTCTTTTCTAGTTATTTTTGTGATTGATTACTATATTTTCACCAATAACATAAAACTTAATAGAAAGAAAGAACATGTATAAATGTATTCAAATGTAATTTGCTAAAATCAAATAACTTATAAAACAAACATAACTATTTTATAAGGAATACATAAATACACAAGGAAAGAATGATGTACTAGGGATAATAACATTTTAGATGCATAATATTGATAGGTTCCTTAAAAGGCACACCATCCATATCAGAAATTTTGCAAGCACCTAAACCAAAGTCCTCAATTACAACAAAAGGTCCATGCCAATTAGGGCTAAACTTTCCTTTTTCACCAGGTAAAGCATTCACATTTCCTTGATTCTCATATAACACTAAATCACCCACTAACAATGATCATTCAATTACCTTATGATTACACTTCTTACGAAGTGATTTATGATAAGCTTTTATATGTTCCAAAGCATTTATTTTTTGTTCATCCAACATTTCTAATTCTTGTAATCATTGTTCTCAAAATGTATTTTTGTCAATTATTCCATGAAATGAAACACGTAAAGAAGGTATTTCCAATTCCAAAGGCATAATAGCATCAGTACCGTATACAATATTATAAGGAGAAGTACCCGTGTTAGTACAAACACTAGTCCTATAGGCCCATAAATCATAGGTAAGTTGGGTATGCCAATCTTTTGCATGCTTATTTATTGTTTTCCTCAGAATTTGTTCAATGACTTTTTTTTATGCTACAACTTGACCATTAGATTGAGGATAATAAGGAGTCTAAAATCTACGTTGAATTCAATATTTCTCCAAGAATTTTGCAACTTCTTTTATTCTTGAAAGAGGTACCATTATCCAAAATTATCGTTGAAGGAATACTAAATCATGTTATAATATTATTAAGAATGAAATCACAAATAACATCCACAATAGTTGAACAGAGAGGGACAACTTCCACCCACTTCGTAAAGTAATATGTAGCCATCAAGATGTATGTATGTCCTTGAGAAGAAGCTGGTGAGATGTTTCTAATAAGATCAAAGCCCCAAATACTAAAAGGCCATGGAGCAACTTGATTACGAAGCTCACGAGCAGGAGCATGAATCAAATTACTATGTTGCTGACATTGAGGAAACTTCTTAACAAACATGAAAGAATCTTATTCCATTGTTTTCCAATAATATACCATTCTAAGAAGTTTATTGACCAAATATTTTCCACAAAAATGTCCCCCACAAGAACTAAAATGAGATTCTACCAAAGCTATTGGAATTTTAGGTCTACCAAGACATCTTAATATCAAACCATCATAAGAGAAATTGTAAAGCGTATCTCCTAAAATGATATAACATGGTGCAAGATTCCTAATATGATTATGCATGTTCCTTGTTGCTGATTTAGGAAAAGTACCAACTTTCAAAAAATGAAAGATATGAGAATACCATTCATCCAAATGCAAATTGAAACAATCAGAGGTAATCTCATTGGAAATTGCTAGGTTTTTAAGAGTATTTATAGTAAATTTAAAGTCTTTAGCATTATTCTCAAGACAAACCAAAGAAGCTGCGCTTGCCATGGCATCCACATGTTGATTATCTTTCCTAGGTAAAGTTTGAATAGTATAAGAAGAGAATTGTGAAAGAACATCAAGAGCCAAATCTCTATATTGTGTCATTTTATCATTCTTAGTCTAATAACCTCCTTTAATCTATTCCACAATCAATTTTGAATCTCCATAAATTTCCAAGTTTTTAATGTTAAGGGATGAAGCTGCTCATAAGCTAACTATAAGAGCATCATACTCCGCAATATTGTTAGTACAAGGAAAAGTCAATTTATATGACATAGGGATCGGTTTTTTTGTAGGAGGGATCAAGATAATGCCAACACTAGACCCTATCTTACATCTAGATCTATCAAAATATAATTTCCAAACATCATCTTGTTTAATAGATAGAATGTTTTCATCAGGGAATTCTATTGAAGTAAAGCATGTATCAGAATGAGGACAAGGAGCTTCAGCCAAATAATCTATTAAAGCTTGTCCTTTAATTGAATTTTGAGAAATGAAATTAATATCAACTTCCATAAGTAACATCATCCACTTTGCAAGATGACCAGAGAGATCAGTCTTTGAGAAAATATGTTTCAAAGGATCAAATTTAACAGTCACATTAACTTCAACATTTAATAGATAATGCCTGAGTTTCTAACAAGCATAAACTAAAGCTAAGCATTTTATTTCCAAATCTGTATATCTTGTTTCATAATCAAGTAAAGTCTCACTAATGTAGTACATAGGTCTTTCCTTACCTTCACTATCATGCTGAATTAACAACACACTCACCACATTCGGAGTGGCTGAAGTATACAGATAAAATGGTTTATCAAATTGAGCAGGTTCCAAAATAGGAGGATTGGCGAGATACTCCTTAAATTTCTCAAAGGATTGTTTACATTCCTCATTCAAAGAGAAAGTGGTATCCTTTCTAAGCATGGAAGTAAAAGGAACAGTTCTATCAGCTAAGTTGGAAACAAAGCGACAAATAGCTTGAATTTTTCCTTGTAAACTTCATAACTAAGAAATGTTCTTAGGAGGAGGAATATTAACAATAGCATCAATATTTTCATTATAAACCTCTATGCCTTGCTTAGATATTATAAACCCCAATAATTTAATGGAATCAACTCCAAAGGCACATTTCTTAGGATTCAATCTCATATTGTAACTTCTAATCCTTTCAAATATTTGTTGTAAAATATTGACATGAACTCCTCTTTGTATAGATTTTTCCAAGATATCATCCACATAATCTTCAATAATCTTATGAATTTAATCATGAAAAATCAAATTCATGGCTCGCTGATAAGTTGCTCCCACATTTCTTAATCCAAAAGGCATCATGACCCAACAAAATGTTCCCCAAGGTGTTATAAATGTGGTCTTAAGTTGATCTTCAGTAGAAATAAATATTTGATTATAGCCCAAAAATCCATCCATGAAAGATAATAGAGCATAACCTGTTGTTGAATCCACAATCATATCAATATTAGGTAATGGGAAATCATCTTTTAAGGATGTCATATTTAACTCTCAGAAGTCAATACACATTATTATCTTATTTTCTCCTTTTGAAATGACCACAATGTTTGAAACCCAATCTGAGTAATCAATAGAGTGGATGAATCTAGCATCTAATAATTTTTCAATTTTAGCCTTAACTAATAAGGCAATTCCTGGATTCATCTTTCATATTTTATGCTTCACAGGTTTAGCATTTGGTTTGAGAACAATATTGCGAGTGACAATCTTAGGATCTATACTCAGCATATCCAAATATGTCCAAGAAAAAATATTTTTAAATTCAAGTAAAAGAGAAACCAACTGATCATGTTCATCTTGATTTAAACACTTCCTAATTTTTATCATCTTCTCAGAGTCATTTGCATCCACTTGAACCTCAATATTCTCAGTTATTAGTAAATTAATTTGTATCAGAGAATCCATTGGTAAAGGAGAAATATCCTGCTCATCATGTTCTCCAAAATAAGCTTTGGTATTTAGAAATAGGGCTTCCATATTTTATGATGAAACATAGGTAGATCCTCATAATCTCCTAAAAAATACACTAAGGCTTCATCTTCAAGAAAAAATCCAAGATAGGTTTTTGATCCATGTCGAGGAGGATCGAGTTAACCAACTTCAAATGTCCACCATAGATATGATTAACATTGAGAGGAAAAGAAAATGGTTTTTTGTAAGGATTGAACCCCAATCCATATATAATCATAAATTTCATTGTCCAAAGGTATTTTTATACCTTGTTCGTATTTACCACATCCTTTCCCATTAAATCCTGATTTCTTGAGCAGATGATAACTATAACCATATCTATCATCCATATCATATTGAGTCAAAGGAGCTGCATATGTCACAATGTCATAGAAATTAGGCTTTATTGTCTCAATTTTTTCTTCAATCAAGGCAGCAACAAAGTTACTTTTTAATTCCGCAGAAAGTGGGGAAGGACTAAAAATTTGTTTTCAAACCCACTTTCTTGTTTCATAAATTCCAAATCAGAAAATTTATATTCTCCAATAAAATAAGGATTAAAGCCCAATGTTCCCCAATCATCCCCAGTCAAAGAAGAAGATGGATCTTTAGTTTGTTTAATCTTAGGTGGCCTTTCAGGTTCTTTACTTGGTTGGAGAGGTTCAAAAACTTTAGCATATTCTGCATTTAAGAAAGGATTCAGCACATCATCCGCATGTAGCATATACATCAATTTTTTTATAAATGAACCTAACCTTGCGATGAAGAGTAGAAGGAATTTCATGCATAGTATGTAACCAAGGTCTACCTAAAAGAAGGTTATAATTGAGAGGTCCAGGAATAAAATGAATAGGTGTATTGATAATCACCAGACCAACCTTAATAGGTAGCATAATAATGCCCAAAGTTCTCTTTGCAATATTATCAAATCCATGAATAGGGACATTATTAGGTTGAATAGTTGTAAGATCATCCTTAATTACCTTAAGCATATCCATGCTACAAACATTAATCTCAGACCCATTGTCAATTAATGTTATACGAATGATACTTTGATTAATAGAAACAACAACCATAAGAGAATCATATTTATTTTGCACCTCAACAGAAGGTAAATCATCATCGATAAACACAATAGGAGGTACAGAATGCATAGTATGCATGCACTCCAAAAAGGAATTAATATTCTCTTGGTTAGGAGGAGAAGAAAGAAGGCTAGATAAATCCTTTTGCAATGCCTCATGATATGTCGGGGAAGTTTGAAACAATTCCCATAAAGATATCTTAGCGGGAGTAGCATTTAATTTTTCAACTAAGTCATACTCCTTAAATGAAGATGGAAACCTAGGTGCTTAAAAAACTCATAGGTTGAGAAGGAGGTAAAGAAACCAAAACAGTAGGCTGAGGGTTATTCCGTGTGTGATAATCATGTGAAATAGAGTTCGTGTTATCAAATAAATCTAAAGGATCTCTAGGTTTACCCTTAATTTTTATTCAAGGACATCCTTTTACCATCAACAAAGGTTTAGGATATAACATTATAAGTGCATCAATGTTTCAAATAGTGGAACATGAAGGTAATGATACGCACACCCTATGGTAAAGGTCAATTGAAGAGGTTGTAGAGGAGGATGAAATAGGAATAGGATCAAAGGAGATATTATTCAAACAATTTTTATCCTCACTTCCATGTACCTCATGAGGGGATCTATCCTCTTTTGCAATAAAAGCCTCATCAAAGTATTCAAAACTAAAATCATATATGTTGAACACAAAGTAGCACTACAAGCATGAAAAATGTAAATGTTTTTGTATTTTTAAAGAAATTTTGTGATTTTTTTTTAAAATATAAATGCAAGAGCATAAAAGAAATATACTTTTGTATGCATGTAATATCTAACATAAAATGCAAATCTAACACCAAAAACAAAGAGTTTTCATAAATAGGTTCACCAAAATGTATGGTGGGAAATATGGTTAGGGTTTAGAACAATGGGGGTTTGCAAATAAAAGAGACCATATGCCTCTATTAACCACATACATGAAATTATAATGATAAGGAATATAAATCAGGAAATGTTTGCAAAGATTAATGAAATCAGATAGAATGAAATGCATACCTCATAACATAGCACATCTGGAAATACCTATTTTCTGGTGTCTGTATCGAGTTTCTAGAAATTTTGCAACCGGATCTGGAATGGAAACACAAAGATGGAGAAAACCTAGAAATATTTTATGTTTTTTGAGCCAAGTTGACCTTGACCCAAATACGGGGGCACAATTGTGCCCCTTTATGTTGACCTTGACCTGCATTGCTCCGATGGAAATTTTGTTTGTGGAACCCAAAATTCTGTCGAAAAGGGTATCCAAATCTGATCTGCAACTCCCAAAACAGTGACTGTAGATATCTAAAAATTGTGTTTTGGGGTGGCTATATAGGATTTTTACTTTTTCAAACCCCCTTTTTGGTGATTTCCACCTCCATGAATAACGAGATGTAATAAAATATGTGTGTGTTGCTTGTAGGAAGAGCTTTGAATGTGCAATGCCAAGATCTAATCCTCTAGATTGAAACCCTAGCAAGAATTAAAATGAGAGAGCAATGCATAGATTTGAATATGATAAAGAAAACATACCAAGCCCCCAAGGCCAAAGTAATCCTACCAAACTCACAATCCATAGTTTCTACCCCATGATTGTATCTTTTGAATGCTTGAATGTTGAAAATAGTAGATCAAAGAAGGAAGGATTAAAGAACTCAAGAAGATCAAGGTAGTTGGGTTCCCATTTTCATGTGGGGACTATACATACAACTTGGTTTCCACTAAGTATCAGAAAATTAATTTAGAAGTCTCCATTTGGAGAAATTTTATCTAAAGTAGAATGATTACAAACCACGGGGAAGGGTGAGGAAGGAGATGGTCGGATCCGCTTAGGGTCACCTCCCTCTCCTTGAAGATTTTTGGGTAGAATTACAAGATGATTTTAAAGTCTATCAGCGTCAGTACCACCAACTCCAAGTGAATAAAATGGAAGTTTTTAGGCTGCAATGTTTTTGAAAGAAGCATGTCGACAACATTACCATTCTAGATCCCAGTTTTGAGTAGAAAAAAATAGGATACAACGCACTCCCAAAAATCAATTGGGATGTCCGAGAGGTATACGACATAGATGTGATCACATGGGATTATATCGGGCATTAAAATGATGATCTTTTGGTGCAATGACAACCACAGTTGTAACAAGTGGTATCAAAGCTTGGTCGCAGGTTTGAATCCCCTCGAGTAATGTTGAGGGGGAGTTTGTTGGAAAAATGGTCAATGATCCCCTCGGGATTTGTGACATGGTTTAACTTCCCCCTATGGATTCTATAAGTCTATTGGTTGTATTGGGAATTAACAATATTTTGGTGCAACAAAAACCACACTTGTAACAAGAAATTGTGGATAGAAGCCATGCACCTTTTGAGAGGGTTTTCTTCAAAATTTTCAAGATAGTAACTTAGGTCCCACTCCCTCAATAATACAAGACATGGGGTAACAAGAAAAGGATTTCTCCATCTGCGTAACTAGACCCCCTCCACGAGGCACCAACAAAAGAATATTTATAATAACTAGGAGAGAAAATTGATGAGTCCCAGAAGCTTTCTTCCACATCCATGCAAGGAGTCACTATTAGACTCAGTGTGGAACCCCTCTCAGCTACAAATCCTCCCCAAGTAGCATCAAGTTTAGATAATCCCATCTCGAGCATCCTGCATATTTCCATAGAAGCAGATGCATATGTATATGATGTAGAGGACATTCCATTGGTGCATCCTAGAAGGAAGAAGCAAAAGAGTAAAGAGGTGTTGGATTATTCACCCACCAAGCCCAACCCCTATGATGAGCATGAATTTGATGACACCCAAGTTCCAAACATCGATGAAAATGAGGTAGAGCATGCATTCAAGAAGGTCATGAATTTTTGTAGACCAAGCCATTGTTCCTGAGAACCCCAATGAACTATTAATTGAAGAAGATCAAGAGCTCCTCTTCCAAGAGGTGGAGAAAATAAGAAAATGAAAATAGAAGAAGATAGGCTCCAAGAAAAACTATAGGTAGAGGTAGAATGAATTCACGAAGTAGAAGAGAAGAAGAAGCATGCCAAAGAGGAGGTGAAGAGAAAACAAGAGGCTGATAAGAGTGCCCATCTTGAAGAAACCTACCTCAAGGAAAAATAAGAGGCCTAAAATAAGAGAAAGGTTTAAGAAGAGAAACAAAAAAGGAAAATGAAGATAGGAAAATGATGGTGTGGGAAACAAAAGCACAAGTATTGGAAGAGGCCTGTCATAAAGAAGAAGGGGTAGCCGAGAAGAGATGTAAAGAGAAGGAAGTTGTGGAAAAGAAGTAATGGGAAGAGGTAGCCCATAAGAAAGAAGACAAAGAGAAGAAAAGCATCAAGGAGAAGGACAGAACACAGGGGAAAAAGGATCTTTGGGAACAACTGTACCCCCAACATCCAACACTCCTCTGAACAATGCTTTGTCTACTCCTCCACCCTGCTCAAAGTTGGATCAAAAATATAGCACACTTCCCAACTTACTGGCTGATTAGAAGGAGATCCCATAGGAGGAAACACCAATGATAAATCTTAGGAACCCTCTTGCTGAAGATAAGAAAGCACCACCCATAGATGGGGATCAAATTGATCTAGATCCTAGAGCATCTGCACTATAGGAGACCATGGGTAATGAAGAGAATGGTCCTTGTCCTCCAAAATAGTTGATAGATACACACAAGAGAAAGAATCAATATCATCCTATTGCTACACCCTTTCTCTAGGACATCATGAGGGGTTTAATGAACCTATCACCCAATCAAATGAAGAGGGTGCACATAGTGTAGACCATGATGAAGAATGATCAAGGTGAAATGGTGGCCACCATAGTTGTGCATCTTGAAAATAAGGATGAGTCTGAGTTGAATCCTAAGGAATACAAGGTACATGAGATCATCCTTGGGAGAAGAAACAAATGGGGTGAAATTAAAGACCTCAACTTGGTCATGGTTGTGGTCCATGACTAATATGAGGAGTACCAAAAGGAGAAAGAGGCACAAGCCTCCAAAACAATATTGAAGGAAATAATGCAGGATCTCACCTCCGCGGTTGCATCCTCTATGTTATAAATATCCTCTAAGGATCCAATTTTGCAGGCTTAGATGAAGTCTTTGAGGACAATGAAGAAGAAAGCATTGGTGGTAGACAGGTAGATCTGTGCTTAGCTACAATAGGTTTAAATATTTCTTACCAAGTTGCTTCCATGATATTTCAAGGAAATCAAGATACACTACAATGTAAGGAAAGAAATAAGTGTGTGGTAAGTTGACATTGCTGGAAATATAATATTGGGAAATCAAGATACTAAGAGGGGGGGTCAATCAGATCTTGAAATTTAATCACTTAAAACTAACTGATCCACATTCATACATATATGAAAATAATCTAAATGTTATTAGCATCCACAACATGAAATAAATAACTCATGACACAAAATTGGTAACCCAGAAACCCAAATAGGTAAAACTGGGGTGGGGATAACACCCAACAATTATTCACTACTGCAGCAATAAAGTGTGCCTGTTAGGGATAAAAAATTTTGATTACAATATGCAATCTACCTGGTTAAAGGTCTACTCAGTTAAGAGCTTTAGATCATTACAATCTACCTTGTGAAAGGATTTCAACTTACAATAAAGTAAGCTCTCAGCTAAGAGATTTAGAAAGGTCTGCTAGAACCACTTTGTCAAGATATTTCACCTGATACACTTGTTATAATGTCTCAAGAGATGATCCTTCAATGTGCACTCTAATGCTGATAACAGATCTCCTCTTTGCAATACCTTTTCTGATCTTATAATTTGATATGTCTTTACTCTGTTGTTCACTTCTTTGTCACTCTGCTAGATCTATGCTTCTATCACAAAAATAAACCTCTGTACATCTCTAATGAATGCACACACTTCTACAAAATTAGGGTAAGAAGCAATCTTATATGTATTTACAAATCTAGCAATGAGATCTAGATCAATGATCAATATCTAATACTTATGCCTCCAAAGCATTCCAATTTTCTGATTGGCTTCATGCCACGCATAGGATAAAATAATTAAATGCATAATTAACTCTGTAGAGAAAATTATATGCTCACATATGTCGGCCCAAAACTCTCATAAGTCGGCCCAAATATTTTACCTTAAAGTTTGTGTCATTTCTGACATGTATGTCAAAACTGTCTTGCTCAGCACTTAAGTCTTTGGTGCTTGGCATGAACATGATCAAATTTTGCTTGATTTCTGAGTCACTCGGCAACCATAAATCTTCTCGGAAATGATTATGCTAGATAGCTCAGCCGCAGTGATGACCAACTAACCTACCTACATAAATGACTAAGTGTAGGACACTAATAATCAACAAGACTTAGAGATTAACAATCTCCCCCTTTGATATTAGTGGCGAAAAAAAACTTATCTTTTCTTTCCATCCAAAATTTGCCTGAGTACACAATGTACTCCCCCTAGGAATGTGCTCCATACTACATACAAAAACTTACATAGTATACATGCCTTCAGCAAGATTTATACAAGGTTTTATTCCTCTTGTACTGAACCCTTATCAGTTTCCCCCTTGTTTTTGTCATTGATAGCTAGTGGGGTTAAGTTATACTTGTCCAAAAATTGTTTATGATGTTGTAAAGATAAAGAAAATGTTGTATCCCAACTGTCCTTTACAAACTCCATAACCTGTAACTTGATTTCTAGCTTGGAAGCTAGACTCACCAAAGTATCTGCAGTAGAGAGATGAGAATCTTTCTTGACTAAGTATTTTGTAGCTGAAAGTTCCTTCTGAATAACCTTTAGATGAGTTATTAAGGTAGTCTAATTAGTTATTAACTTTTCTCTTATTCTTCCATCTTCAGCCATAAGCTTGGCTAATCTTCTCTGTGTATGGGTCAACTTATTAAAGTGTATGGAGCTAGTGCTAGCATCCATGCTTAATGAACTACTAGTTGACTTCAAATCTAATTGCAACTTCTCAATAAGCTGTATATTATCCTTTGTGAAAAATTCTACATCACATAATTTTCTATACAAAGAATAAACATTTTTTGCAACTTCCTCAAGAGTCTCTAAAAGAGAAGAAAGTTCAACCTATTTTGTAGCAATCTCTACTGAGATCTTCTCCAAGACTTTGTTCTCAAAATTTCTTTCTGACCATTGCAAAAAAATTTCATTAGCTTCAATGTTTTCATCATTGACCTTCTGCACAATGTGAACTAATTGCTCCATAATAGGTGCTTGAGGATTTTCATCTTCCATGTCAAAATCTTTCAGAAATATATCCTTGATGTCATGTAAAACTTGCTTTTGTTTTTTTCTCTCTTTTCATTTCTTCTTCAATAGATATTTCTTCTCCTTGTCTAGTACGTAGGCATAGAGGTGCATCCTCTGCCTCCTCATCACTCGGTAACCCAACCATTTTCTTCATATTCTTAACAATATTTTTCCTCTTCCTCTCCATAGTTCCAACCTTCAAATTCATAGATATTTTGGCCTTTGCTTCTTCATAGTTTCCAAATCGTTGAACTGAGCTATCAATCTCCTCTGCTAGGAGTGTTGTGATTGCTACAGATGTCTCATAAATGTTAACTTCATAAGGTAATGGCCTCAACCATGATACCCTAGGCACTACTACCTGCACATAGGTGTATTATGTGTCTACTAGAAAGAAAATATTATCATAATGCTTCTCCACTAATGAACTGGAAATTCTACTTCGCAACCTCATTCTCTTCTAGAATTCAACAAAGTATGTTTTGATAATATTGTTGAAGTTACTTCCTAATTGCTGAATAAATGCATTAATCAACTGAGTGATAGGTCTATTCTTCTTCCAAACAATATTTCCAAGTGTGGGAAATGAATTTTGTACATAGAAGAATGTACAAACTAGTAGAGAACTGAACTTACACATAGAATTCTTTGCTTTCCTGATTGATTTAAGGTTCTTGGAAAGCTATGTTAGCTGTAGCTTAGCCAAGTCGTATGTGTGATCCTTCTTGATTATTTTCCATTCTTGGTCGACTACAATGCAAGGCACACTATCCATTTGTCTCGACTAATAGAAATTATGTGCAATTACCCTTACTCCAAAATCAAGCTCCAAATCCTTGATTGTAGAAATATTCATGCCTCTATTGTTCCAAACTGCTCCAATATTAGCTGCTATATCTTCTTTCTTCTTATCCCTCATGGTCCTTTTCCCACTAACAATTGGATACCCTATTACCCTATGAATAATGTCTTTTGTAATCTTAACTGGTCCATTGTCCAGCCAAATATTCATGTCATGTACTTGGCTCAAGACAATATTAATCCATTCCATCTTGAAATCCTATGGGAAGTCTAGGGCATGAGTTAACCCTTTGTTGGCTAGATGCTTGGATTCATTTGTCAGAATTATGTTTTCACACAATTTGTTGTAGGATTCTCTTAATTCACTGTCTCTAACTTCATTAATATTAACCATATAACAAGATCTTACATCATGTATCATTTGTACCTTGGGTGGAATTGACGAAAGGGCTCCAGTCAAATTACCCTGGATAGCACTTTCTGGAGTGACACGGAAGTTGGGAGGTGCACAGGCATCACTCCTCACCAATTGAACTTGTCTCTCCATATCCTTAACTACTGCAGAAGAACTTGCATCCATGATCTCAGAACTTAGGGTTTCAAAGATGATAAAAAGAGTACCTTGGCAAGTCACACATTGCACTATTCACTTTAAGGTTGTCGATGGCATGCTGAAAAGATCCTTGAAAAACTTTGCAGAAATCAAGTTCACAAATCCTCAATCGCTCTGTGAAATTCTAAATCACAAGGTAAGAATGAAGAATAAATGACTTTGTCCTTTTATAGACCCCAAAAGTTGAAGTAGGTCATTAGTAAATGTTCTTCCCATTGAGTTAGTGCCAAACAACTATCCATGGCCAACTAACACAACTTTCATACCACTCGACTAATCGTACTCGGCCATCATAAAACTTACTCGGCCAACCATATTAGCTACATACATACTAAAGAGCTCAACCTTAGTGCATACCACTGATGCTTGGTACATATAGTGCAGTTTGGAATTTTTCTTGGTACATGTCTTCAAATATGTCCTGGTGCATCTTATCATATGCAGATATGGACTTTTGTACATTTATATGTTAGGAACTAATGTAAGATATGAAATTTAAATGCAGTTCCTTACATACCTCTTTTTCTTAGTTTGAGATGGTGTGATCACCTTATCCATTAGATTGGGTGACCTTGGCTTCAATAGTTTCATTGCTGCTCGGTTATGTCTTCCTTACCCATGTCTGGTTCATCTATGCTCTAATTTCTTCAATAGTAGGAGCAGGTACTCTTGTCTTGCAATCTTTTGAGTATGACCAATTTTCAAGAAACTAAAGAAAACTAGGCTTCCATTCATCCAACTCTTAGATCTTCCTCTAAAATGTGTCTTTATGCAGACTTTAGGTGCATGTCCATATTATTCACAGTAATGACAACTTTTCCTTGTGTTATAATCCCAGTTGTAAGTGTTGCCTTTCCTTGGTGTTTTTTCTTGTGTCTTCGATGTCCATTATTGTTTAACA
This sequence comes from Thuja plicata, assembly GCA_018584345.1. NCBI lineage: Eukaryota > Viridiplantae > Streptophyta > Pinopsida > Cupressales > Cupressaceae > Thuja > Thuja plicata. The sequence goes on along the minus strand of MU227340.1, from coordinate 4,097,180 downwards.
TTAGATCTGCAATCTTGTGCCTTACGTCCAATTTTTTTATAGTTGTAACAATATCCATTGATTCTTGGTGTGGGAGGTGCATCATTTGCCTTAGCCCAAAATTCATGTGCTTTATGTCCAAACTTCTTTCCGTTAAAGCAATAACCATTGAACTTAAGTTTAGGGTTGGACTTACCATTCTTGCTTTGGTAGATGTTTGTTGTGTGTCCTGATTTTCCACAATGATGGCATACAATCTTGTTGTTCTTTGTCTTTGCATTTCTCTTTTCAGCAATCTTAGATGATTCTCCTTTCTTAGTAGATGTATTTTGTTCAGTGTGACCCAATCCAGAAGAATATTTTGATCTCCTTGAAGCTTCCATCAAGTTCCTCAAAATGAGTCAAAGCTTCATTAGGTTTATTCAACCTTTCATTCAGTTCATTCTCAAATCTCAAATCATCCTTCAATTGACTATTCTCAGATCTTAGATTCATTATTTCCATGTCTTTTCTACTGATCTCCTGATTTTCAAGTAGCAGTTGATTTTCCATGTCAACCTGATTTTTTATCATCATTTGTACATCATGTGTCCTTTCATCAAGTTTGACATTCATCATTCTTTTATCTTCTTCAGCCATAGATTTTTCATATTCAGCTTTCTTCTTTTGTTCCACTAATTCACATAGTCTTACTGTCTACATTTCTTGTTCTCTTTTCAGGTTCCTGAATTCTTCACATAGTGCATTGTTCCTTTCTAGTAGATCTGCAATTGCTACATCGCTCTTAGTAGAATCTCCATTCTAAAATATATTAGCAGTGTCTTCTTCCTGATAATGAGTATCATTCATTTTCTTGGCCAAATATTTCCTAAATGTCAATGACTTCATCAATTCCTTTCTAGCTGTCTCAAGATGATGTAATGCTAGCTAAATTTCAATCTTTTGATTTTCAATGACTTTACCCAATTTGTAAATCTCCATCTCCAGATCTGTACTCTCAAGATTATTAAAACATTTTGTAGGAGAACCGAGCTTTGATACCAATTGTTGGAAATACAATATTGGGAAAGAAAGATACTAAGAGGGGGGGTGAATTAGATCTTGAAATTTAATCACTTAAAACTAACTGATCCACATTCATACATATATGAAATTAATCTAACAGCTATGAGCATCCACAACATGAAGTAAATAACTCATGACACATAATTTGGTAACCCAAAAACCTAAATAGGTAAAACTGGGGTGGGGATAACACTCACAAATTCTTCGCTACTATAGCAATAAAGTGTGCATGTTAGGGCTACAAAAGTTTGATTGCAATATGCAATCTACCTAGTTAAAGGTCTGCCTGGTTAAGAGATTTAGATTATTAAAATCTACCTTGTGAAAGGATTTCAACTTACAATAAAGTAAGCACTCGGCTAAGAGATTTAGAAAGGTCTGCTAGAACCACTATGTCAAGAGATTTCACCTCATAAACTTGTTAGAATGTCTCAAGATATGATCCTTCAATGTGCACTCTGATACTGATAACAGATCTCCTCTTTGCAATACCTTTTCTGATCTTATAATATGATATGTCTCTACTTTGCTGTTTACTGCTCTGTCACTCTACTAGATCTATGCTTCTATCACAAAAATAACCCTCTGCACATCTCTAATGAATGCACACACTTCTTCCACAACTTATAAAATAAGGGTTAGAAGCAATCTTATATGTCTTTATGAATCTGGCAACGAGATCTAGATCAACAATCAATATCTAATACTTATGCCTCCAAGGCATTCCAATTTTCTGATTGGCTTCATGCCACACATAGGCTAAAATAATTAAATGAATAATTAACTCCGTAGAGAATATTAAATTCTCACATATGTTGGCCCAAAACTCTCATAAGTCGGCCCAAACATTTTACCTTAAAGTTTGTGTCATTTTTGACATGTATGTCAAAACTGTCTTTCTCGACACTTAAGTCTATGGCACTTGGCATGAACATGATAAACGTTTTCTTGAATGCCAAGTCACTCGACAACCATAAATCTTCTCAGCAATAACTATATCGGATAGCTTGGCCTATACGGGATGGATCAGCTGCAGTAATGCAGCTAACCTTCCTACATAAATGACTAAGTGTAGGACACTAATAATCAACAAAACTTAGAGATTAATAGACATCTCATGACACAATAAGAAAATATAAGTGATGAATGAGAGCGTTGAGCTAGGAGAAGACAAATTGCATGAGATGGACATCCTCGACACTAAGACCATGGGTTACCTGGGGCTCATATGTTGTCAATTGGGACTTAAGTTGGACCTCTTAAACATGGCATGCAAGACCCTTGTTTCATTTCCCAAAACCATACAACAACTCACCTCCTATGACATGATATTTGTGAATGATATCATAGGGTTGGATCCAACAGAGGTGGAAAGGTTTATGCCCTTAGATTTTTTTCTTGTCAGATTTGATGAGAAGATGGAGAAGAGGTTTGGTTCCTCCTAGGATTTTGATGGAGAAATTTTGAGTGAACACATCAAGCTCATCATGGTGACCAATGAAATTACAAATATTGGGGTTGAGATGCATGTTCAAACTGTTGAGGCCTAGAATAAAATTGGGGATGTCGATGTTTGCATTCAGTGCATAAAATAACTAGACAAAGATGATATAAATGAATACATTAAGAAGTATAAGAGGTATGTGGAGAGTCAATCTTTAGGATAATGGGTTCCCTATTCCCCTCTTCCCTAATCTTTTTTTAATTTAATCTCCCTAGATCCTGGAGTCCCAAATCCTAATGAGTGTACAAAGTTGTACTCTTCATTAATTAAATATTTATTTATTCTGGTGGTATGTGTTGATGTTTTGTTGGGGATCTCCTCTCCTAGAGATTTATTTCTCTCTCCTGTTGGTACTCCTAAATTTGGAACAGATTTGGAGTGACCATGTTAAATTTTTTAGACAAGCAAAACTGAGTACCCTTGAAAAATTGTGTAAGACTCAGTTAGAGTGCTTGAAAAAGGTGCCCGGATGATTTTTATGAGATACAAATTGGGGAGAGGCTTTAATGCCTTTCATTTGATGAATGCAGTGGGTCCCAGCTCCTAAATTTCAGTTTTGACATGTTTAGGGAGTAGTCATTTTGAGGGGTTCACCTAATTCTGCATCTTTGCCAATTGTCAATTTGCTGTCCGGGGCCTACTTTGCTTCTGAGTATCTTACACCCTGTTGAGTTTCATAGTTTTCCACTTTGGGAATGTTTAGCATGCATATCAGAGAGCTTATGTTTTAAATCTCAAGTCATTCCGAATCCGTTTGATAAGTTTTCATACTTCCCAAAGTTGGTTGTTCATGAACTGTCTGCATTTTTGTCCTGCCTAGAAATCTGAATAGCCCGGTTTGACATGTTATAACTTTTGACCAATTCACCCAATTGAAAAAATTCCTTTTGTACTATGTTCCAATGGTCACACACTCCATATTTTATAGTCTCCAATTCTTTATGAAATCAGATGACAAGTTTTCAAGAACCATTCTGATAGTGATTAAATCTGATTTCCTGTGTTTTCAAATTCAGAATTACTGAGTGACCCACTTTGAGCTTTTGAAATTCTATACCTGGGTGAACATTTTGGATAATTGAAGGTTGACCTATATTATAGACCTAGGAATTAAATTCTTTGAATATTCCCAAGCCTTGACCAATCTGGTTGATCACTTTTCTTTGCCGATTCCGAACCCGATTTCTGCATATTTACTGTGTTAAAATTCAGGAAGTGTTAAAGTGCTATCTTTGCAGATCGGTATCAGTTCAGAAGTTTCTTTTCAGAGGAAGAAAACTAAGGGGTCATGTTCTACATATCACATTCAATCAAGCTCCAGAGGTTGGGTTTCTGAAAGATCTTTTTGATGACCCTATGAGTTCAGTTTCGAAGGTAGTTTGTTCAGTTTGCAGTGCAGAAAAGAGTTAAGTTTACGAAATGCCCTACTTTGCCAGTGAATAAATTTTGGCCGGTTGATTCTTTTGACGAATTTATTTTTGCATTATCTTGCAAAGCTAACATACTACTTCCAGTTCATATTTGAGCCCCTTGTTAATCCATTTGTCAGCTTTTTAAAATCAATTACGGCGATTAAAATCATTTTTTGACAGTATGTTCGCAAGAATAGAATAAAAATGACATTTTCAAAGGTTAATATATTTTGACTCGGATACAGTCATGAGATGCCATTTTGGGGAATGATAGTTTATAGATTAGAGAATGTGCCTATCAGAGGGCAAGGTCTGATCAAATCATTATGTCAGTTTTCAAAGACAGATCCGAAGGCCAGTTGCTGTAGTTGTGATCAAACTGCGGAAGTGTCGAAATTATTATAAATGCCACCAGTTTGTTTTCAATCTTTGAAAATTAAGATATAGGCAAGGGGAAATAGTGTAGGAGGACTTTCAAATAGTACAAGGCAACAATTAATGTCATCCATCCGGTTAGCCTCTACTCAACATTCTGTCGGATTGCCCACCATGTCAGAATTTTACTTTAATGATCAGTTGCATTTGCATACGGA
>MU227340.1:4052241-4079577 GCA_018584345.1 Thuja plicata | reverse complement strand
TATGAGATGTAAAAAGGATTATGATGTGTTATATGATAATTTTGCAATGTGTTATTTTTTTTGTTATTTCATTGAGTTTGGGTTGGGTGTGGCACCAAAAGTGCAGAGTAGCTCCCAAGGGGGTGAAACTAAGGTATAAAGTGGACACCAGGGTAACCTATTGGAGATTTGGCTAGTTTAAGTGATAACATAATGAAAAGATAATAACTGATCATCTGGTGTATCCAGCAAGAGATTCCTTATGTTCCTTTAGTTATATCATAGACTATGGACACATTAGTAGAAGGCATCGCATGTATGCTAAGTCAAGCATCCTCATCACCACAAGAGGTATTCTAAACTCTTCATGTGTCATGGTGTGGTTATGTGATGGCACATTCTACTACCTACATCATGGCCATTTGATGAAACTCTCATTTTTGGTCTCTCCACCCATACCCTATGCAGTTATGACCAATGATTTTTCAGTTAGTGTCTTGGTGACTCTTATACTTGTTGTCACCTTGGGGTACTTGGATTATTGTGTGTGTTTGGATTATATACTTGTTATCTTGATGATTCTATTATGTTGATATGATTGTCTCATGTTGGGTATTCTCCTTTCCTTGGACTACATGGCATTACCTTGAATTTTTGTATGCCCTCTTACATGCTCTTACTAGTGATATGAATTTGGTGTCCATATGACTTGTATTCAGAGTGAGTAGATGTATACATGTATATTATGAGTATTATAAGCCTTGTTTCATGTTTGGTTAGCATAATTTCTTGCCCCATATGGTAATCTTGACGAGAATAGTGGGGAGGGCCTAAAGGTACCGCATGGTTTGGTGGCATGGCTAACCACCATTGGGGACCAATGCACAATTCTATGAGTACTCTAAAATTTTACTTCATCTAGACTTATGCTTCTAATAAGGACATGAACAGAAAATTGTTCAACGTGATACTTTTATAATCAAGTTAGACAATATTGATGAATTATATTCTAATAATAGTTTGTGTGATGTAATCTTGTACCTTATGATTGCATTTAGTATGTCTGAAATCAGTAGTGTATAACTAATACCTTCTAATAAGAAGATAGTTTTGTTTTGACCATTCATGAGAGTCATCATTGATTTTTTACTTGTAATTCAAAGTTTAAACTCAATCTACGCATCTACCTAATCTTCTTGTGTATCCATTGTAATTATAGACATCTTACCCTTATTATTTTTTTCATATATAAGATCTGATATACACATTTAAGTGCATATTATATCTCCTTCTACGCATTTGTTAACTAATCTTGCACTTTTGATCCTCTTCATTCATAATAGAAGGGGGTAAATGAGGGTCTAGGTAATGGTAAGATCATGGCTAGATACCCTTTATACCCTATTCTTATTTTCCCTAATTACAAATGCAATAATGTTACAATAGGTTCTTTTGATTGGGATCTCACCTCTAATGTGGTAGTTTTGGTTAGGACACCCTTGGAAGCATGTTAAGACTTCTAGTACACGATTTCATAATGATCATCATGTTTATGCTTTTGATAATAGGAATGTGACCTTATTTTGTGCACATGTGTGATGACCTATAACTGATTGAATGTTTGAAGATGTTAATTTGATGATCACCAAGCTACTGAAAGTTAATGCAAGACATTAATCAGTTAATGTATTGTATTTTCATTGATGTCAACTTGATATAATCTGATCGGTTATATACAAAGTGTCAAAGACTTCAGAGAAACCCAAGATTAAAGTCACAGTGATTCCCAAGAAAGAAACCTGACAAGCATTACTGATGAGCTAAATCAAAAGCATTACCAATGAGCAAAAATTCACAATGATGCCCGACGGACAGACAACCCTGATAGATAGAAAACCCCGACGGATAGACAACCCCAATGGACAAACAACCCTGATGGAGATGTCCAAGGAGAACTAAATTTTTAAATGAAGCTAACAAGAGTTAAAATACCAAAAGGAATTGAAGTTCATAAATGAAAAAAGACTTAGCTAGCAAGAGCTAAAGAAGGAGTTAACTAGTTGTTAATATTGTTTTCATTGACAAGTTACATCCAGAGATAAGTGAAAGATTTAAAGTTGCTTTATTCCATTTGTCAAGGAGAAATCTATGGGATAAAAATTAAGTAAAGCTTTAAAGAAATATTGGAAAGAATTTTAGATCATGCCAAAAACAAGAAATTCAAGAAATGAGAAATGGTGAAATCATGTCTATAAAGAGAAAAGCTAATTCATTATGAATTAGGGGTGAATAGAGAAGAAGGATGCTGAAGAGAAACTGATGAAGAACAACTTCATGCAGTCCTGATCAATCAAGTTGAGGAAAGAGCTAAATATTTTTGTGGACACTGAGCAACAAAGAAGAATATCATCACCAGGAAGAAAGAAGTGGAGAAAAGGTATTGAAAAGATACATTGATCAGAAAGGTATTATGTGCTTATAATAGATCTGAAAATCTACAAAGTCTATAGTTGTATATGTGAACAGATCATTTATTGTTTCAATTTAGCCATTGGATCAGAAATTCTGTTAACCAGTCAGGACTTAACAATCCTTTCTATATTGTGATACATCCCAAGGAGTATCAAAAAGTTTGATCATGAAGATAGCATGAGATGCCATATACCATTTGACAAAATACACTAGGTTTGGTCATAGAAGGTAACATAGAGATGTCAGATATCAAGTGAAAAACTATTCTATTTAAATCCTCTAACAAGGTCACACCTAACAATGTGTTTGTAACCTTTAACAGGGTTGGATCTTCATTGAACTCACTTTAGAAGAGTGAAACTTTTGGGTTACCGGTCCCAAGTGGTTTTTCCCTTAACATGATTTTCATGTTAAAAATCCATGTGCCAATGTGTTTATGAGTCATTAATTTAGTGTTTTTCATTACACATAACTAAATCTGGATTAATCAATATACACTAAGTCATTTACTGTATTTTGGTAAATGAAAGACTGCTAATCAGTAAATAGTAAGAATAAGGTTTAACAGTGAACTTAAAGCAGTAGTTATTTGTTAAGATTATTTGAAGGCATTCATCTTATAGGACTGAAGATAACTAGAGGCTTAATATTGTGGTACTAAATTTTTGGGTTGATTTATTGGAAATTATTTGAGGCCACTAATTCACCCCCCCTCTCAATTATTCTAACAATTGGTATCAGAGCTTGTGTGCTTAGAAAGGGAGTTTAATAGCTCAAGCAAAAGATCACAAGATGAAAAAATGAGATGTGCCCAATTTGAATAAAGACAAATTTGCATCATGGCAAAGAAAAATAAGACTCCACCTATTAGGTATTAGTAATGATGTTACTCAACACCTAGATATTGAATATGTGTTTCCTATAGGACCTCACACACTTGAGAAATTGAGAGAAAAGCATGAGCATAATTGCATGATGATAGAACTTGCTTCCTCACTCTCTGATGTTGAGTTTGAAGATGTCAAAACCTACACCTCCATAAATAAAATGTGGGATAAATTGAAGTTGGTTCATGGAGGAGATGCTAATGTACTAAGAGCCAAGGCAGAAAGCCTAAGAGGGAGGTTTCATGACCTAAGGATGAAAGAAGGAGAAAATATCACTCAGTATAACTACAAAATCAAAGAGGTAGTCAACACTATCTGAGGAGTTGGAGGTGTACTTGAAGAAGAGACAGTGGTAAGTAAAATCCTAAGAACCTTACTTCCTATATATGCTATTATTAAAGTATCTTCTATACAAGAAATTAGAGTAGTTGCAAACAATAATGTTACTCTAGATAGTCTGATTGGTAGACTGATTTCATTTGAAATGAATAACTTTGATAATAGTGTCTTTGAAAATAAGTAAGTCAAGTCATAAACACACTATGAGGAATGATAGTGAAAGTGATAGTGATGACCAAGGACTTGATGAGATTAAAGCACTAATGGCAAGAATATTATAGAGAGGCAAAGGTAGATACAAAGGTAAATTGCCACTTGTATGTTTTAATTGTAAAGAGGTTGGACACTTTGCTGCAAGATGTCCTAACATAAGAAAAGATGACAGAAGTAATGATAGAAAATATAAAAATAAGTTTGACTGAGGTGATAACAGATATTATCGAAGCAACCAAAATTATGATAGAAGAGATACCCGAGACTACAAGGACAAAGGAAAGAAAGCTTGTTATTTGGCTGAGAATAGAGATGATGATACTGACACTAAATCTAATAAAGACATTGAGATCATATTTGTAGCCATGAAGGATGATTCAAACAAAGAAGAAAGGTGTGTAGAGACTGCACTCATATCTAAGGTTAGTAAGAATGATGTCTAGATGATAGATAATGGATGCACTCACCATATGACCGGTGATAAAAAAAAGTTTGAAAGTTTTGAATAATATAATGGTGGATCAGTAAGAATGGGTAATGACACAAATTTTCCAATTGCAGGTAAAGGAACCATAATGTTGAATAACCTGATCAAATGTGAAAAAATTTACTAGGTAAAATGACTTAATTATAATCTATTAAGTGTTTCATAGCTGAATAACACAGGTCACCAAGTAGAATTTGAAAATAAGAAGGCAAAGATCTTCAATAAATCAAGAAGGTTGATTGAAACTGGTGAACAGACAAAAGGTAACCTTTTCTATCTTGATGACATTAACACCACTTGTTTAATAGCTAGAAATAAAGACATATGGTTGTGGCATAAAATACTATGCCATGTGAATTTTGACAACATGATAAAGATAAGCAGTAAAAGGAAAGTAAGAGGCTTACTGAGCATGCCAAAACTCAAACATATCACGTGCAAGAATTGTCAAAAAAGGTAAAATGACAAAGTATAGTTTCAAGAGTAAAGCCCATACATCTAATGCAATTCTAGAATTAGTCCATACTGATTTATGTGGTCCCATGAGGAAAAAGAGTTACTATGGTGATAGGCATTTCATTCTCTTTGTAGATTATTATTCTAGAATGATGACAGTTATGTTCTTAAAAGATAAATCATAAGCATTGAAGATGTTTAAATGGTATAAGGCTATGGTAGAAAAATGAAGTGGTAAGGAATTGAAATGATTAAGATCAGATAGAGGATGAGAATTTATTTCAAATGAATTCACTCACTTCTATAATGAGCATGGAATTAAAAGACATGTTTCTACACCAAGAACACCATAGAAAAATGGAATTGCTGAAAGAAGAAACAAATCCATTTTTGATTGTGCAAGAACACTGATGATTGAGAAAATAATCACTCAAACTTTCTGGAGGGAAGTTGTTAGTACTAGTGTCTACACATTGAATAGAGTACAATTGAAGAAGGACACAAATAAGACACCCTATGATCTATGGTATGGTTACACACCCAATGTAATTAACTTCAGAATCTTTAGAAGTCAATTTTATATTTTGAAAGATGATAAAATGGAAATCTTGACTCCAAAAGTGAAGAAGGTATCTTTCTAGGGTATTCCATCAAAAGCATGGCTTATAAATGTCTTAACAAGTCCTCTAACAAGATCATTGAAAGTGAAAATGTAAGAATAGGTGAATTTGCATTAAAGAATGATAAGGAAAGCATAAAAGAACTAGAAGACTACAATAGTGTATTTTACACTGAAGAACCTTACACTCTACACAAGAAACAATGTATCACTCCTGAGAAACAAAACACTACACCTGAGCATCAGGTTGAAATTACCAAAAATCAAGAAAATACTCAAGATGATGTTTTGAGTGATGGAGATCAGAATGAAGGTCAAGATGATGATAAGAATAATGGAAAAAGAGATGAATTGAACCTTTCCAAGTATGTCAGAAGACATCATCCATAGAATCAGATCATAGGAGACACGAAGGCTGGAATGAGAACAAGAAGTAAGTCACTAAACACTAGATGTTTTTTTTTTTAATTTTGAGCCTCAATCTATTAATACTACACTTGAAAATTAGGAATGGATAAGTGCTATGAATGAAGAGATAAAATGGATTGAGAAGAACAAGAAATGGACACTAGTAGTGAGACCTTATGACAATAATGTCATCAGTACCAAATGGATATTCAGAAAAAAGATGAATGAGAATGGAGAAGTCACAAGAAACAAAGAAAGGTTAGTATGCAAGGGGTATACACAAGAAGAAGGTATTGATTATGGAGAAACCTTTGCACCCATTTCTATACTAGAAGGAGTTAGAATTCTTCTTTCTTATGCTGCATTCAAAGGATTCAAGGTATACCAGATGGATGTCAAATCTGCATTCCTAAATGGAATACTGGAAGAAGAGGTATACAATGAAAAACCAAAAGGGTTTGTTGATCCAGACAAGAGAAACATGGTATGTAGACTACATAAATCCTTGTATGGATTGAAACAAGAACCTAGAGCTTGGTATGAAAGACTTCACTCCTATCTCATAAGCATTAAATTTTTAAGAACAAGTGAAAATAGCAATCTGTACTTAAAAGAAGATACCGATGGTAATATTCTAATTGCTGAAATATTTGTTAATGATATCATATTTTGGGGGTAATGAAATGTTACGTAAATCCTTTTCTAATGAAATGAGAAAAGAATTTGAGATGTCAATGTTTGGGGAGATCAAATTATTTCTTGGTCTACAGATTCTTCAACAAGATGTAGGCATATATATCACTCAGTATAAATACATCAAGGAAGTGCTAGAGATATTCAAGATGGAAGATTCCAAACTAGTTGGAACACCTATGGCAACCGGATGTAAGCTGACAAAAGAAGACAAATCAAATGAGGTAAATCAGACATTGTATAGATCAATTTTTGGCAAAATAATGTATTTTGTTCATACCAGACCAGATATAGCACATGCAGTTGGAATAGTTGCAAGATTCTCTACTAATCTCAGAAAATCACATATGACTATTGTCAAGAGAATTCTGAGATATCTAAATAACACCGAAGACTATGGCTTGTGGTATAACAAAAAGGGTAAATTTGAGCTTAAAGTCTATAAAGATGTTGATTGGGATGGAAACATAGATGACAAGAAGAGCACAACTAGAGGAGAATTCTTCATGGGTTACAGACTTGTCACATAGATAGGTAAGAAGAAAGGATGCATCTCACAGTCTACTGCAAAAGAAGAATATGTGGCTGCTACTGCAAACTGCTCAAATATTGCATGGATCAAACTATTACTGGAAGGTATGAGTATGAAGATTCTTGAACCAGTGATTATCTATTCTGATAATACTAGTTCAATAGACATATCAAAAAATCCATTCATGCATGCTAAGACTAAGCATATTGCTATCAAGTATCACTACTTAAGAGAACAAGTGCAAGTAAAAGAAGTGATACTAGAATATTTTCAATCTAAGGAACAATTAGCTGACATATTAACCAAGCCATTACTGAAAGATACATTTGAGTACCTGAGATAGAGACTAGGGGTCCAACCCTTGTCTATCAGTTAGTAAGCTGACTAGGAGATTGCATCAGCCTATACACAAATTAGAAGATTATTCGTGTTGATGCAAGAGAGATGGAAAACAAAGATATTGATGAACTATAACTGATTGAATGTTTGAAGATGTTAAGTTGATAATCACCAAGACACAAAAAGTTAATGCAAGACATTAAATCATTTAATGTATTGTTTTTTCATTGATGTCAACTTGATATAATCTGTATGGTCATGTACATACTGCTAAAGACTTCAAAGAATCGATGAATCAAAGGATATGCTATCAGTAGTGCATAAAATTCAAGTACTCACAAAGTGACTGTATATACCAACGGAGTGCACACCAACGGTCAGAGTAAACCAACAAGAAGCAAAGTCACAGTGTTACCCGATGATAAAATACACAACATTACCAACAATCAAATTCACAGTGTTGCCTGATGAGAAAAAGCGTAGTGTAACCCGATAGACAAAATTACAGTGTTACCCAACGAACAAAGATCTTGAAGACAAATGAAGTCACACCGATGGAATAGTTAGTTGTCACTAATGACTAACTAAAGTATTGACTGATAGAATAAAGATTTCAAAAATGACAAAATGCTTAGCTATAAAGAGCTAAATATAAACTTAACTGGTACTTATCATTGTTTTAATCGACAAGATAAAGGTAGAGATAAGTAAAGGATTTAAACCTACTTAGTCCAGTTGGCAAGAAGATCTCTATGAGATAAAAATAGAGTTTTTTTTTAATCTAATTGGCGAGGATTATGGATCATGCTAAGATCAAGAAAGCCAATAAATGGTGAAAACATGTCTATTTAAGAGACAAGATTATTCATTATGAACAAGGGGACTGACAAGAGAATATATGCTGAAGAGATTCTAAAGGAGAAGAAAGTCTTCATTTAGACCTGATCAATCAAGCTGAGGATAAAGATAAATTCTACAGATACCGATGAACAACAATACAACATCATAGAGAAAAATAGTGTGGAGAAAAGGTATTGAATTGATAACTTTGATTAGAAAGGTAATGCACTTACAATAGATCTAAAAATCTGCAATTCAAGTTGTATATGTGAACAGATCAATTTACTATTTTTGTTTAACCACTGAAGCCTCAAATCTCTTAACCAAGTGAGACTTAAAAGTATTTTCTAATTGAGATACATCCCAAGAAGTATAAAAAATTTTGATCATACAAAGTAGCATTGGATATGCCCGATACCTATTGAAAGGAAAATTGAGTGTTTGATCAAGGATGATAGCATTAGATGCCAAATACTGAGTGACAAACTATCTATTTAAATCCTCTTTTTCTCCCTGCAATGCGGGTAGTATTCTGCGAGCACAACATCAGCATCCTCCTTCTTCTTCTGAGCTTGCATGGTATCCAGCTGAGTAGCGACATCGTTAATGATGTCCTGCTTGAAGTCCGATAGGAGATTAGAAAGTTCTATCTTGGATACCCTAGAGCCAGCATACTTGTGTGGTAGGTCTCGAATTCCTCTACCCTTGTTGACAGTGGCCTGTGAGTAGTTCAAGCAGATATTTTTTATATCATCCCAATTTTTTTGTGTAACATCACCTCCAGCCATGAAGTCCAGAGCCTCAATGCTTCCTTCATTGACACCTTTAATGAAAAGGTGTTTCTGAGAGTCCTTGTTTAGTTGATGCTGAGTGTTATGCTATAGGTTGTACATGAACCTTGAGACATAATCTTCCAGGGTCTCATCCTCTTTCTGGGTCATCTTGAAGATGTCATCACCTTTCAAATCTCGCCCTTGACAATATTCTTTATATTTGGAAAGAAACATGTTTCTCATGGCATTCCAATATGCTATGGTGTTAGCACCAAGGCCCATGAACCATCATAGCGTGGCTTCCTTTAGAGTGGATGGAAAAAACTTGAGCTTATTTGCATCAATTGTATAGTTTTAGCTCCTACAAAGGATGTCGAACTCAAAAAGGAAAGTCTTAGGGTCTTCAGTGATGAGGCCATAGAACTTGGACAAGGTTGCAGAGGGTATGTTCTTTAAATTTTGATTTCCTTGCTATGGTGGAATTGGGAAGGGAAAGGTTGGTTGAGCCATCCTTGGAGGAGGCCCTAGCAGTGGTAAGAGATCTTCTGATTTAGCAAATAGTTCATCTAATTGCAAGGATTCGTCAGATGATAGTAAGTGATCAAATGCATCGGCAAATATGTTTTCAAATGGTTCTTCAACTTCTATGGATGCAACTTGGGGTTCCTCAAGCTCAGAATGGAATAGAATAAATGGCTTAGCTTGATGATCTTGAGGAAGGAAACATCCAAGATGATCTCTTCTTCTATGCATAAAAAGAAATGCTAAACTAGGCCTAAAATGACTCTAGGCTAGATTAGATTGACACCATCCCTGGCAGTGGTGCCAAAAATGACTGCTCATTATAATACCTTTGTAGCTAAGGATTATTCATCCTTTCCACTAGAAATAAGATGTTGAACTCATTAAATTATCGACCAGGGAGCGTAAACTTGAAATGGTGACTGCAAAGTATATTCTCTAATCCATCTTAAAAGTCATCATTATAGTAAATGGAAAATTATTGAAACGAACTAAACTAGGAAATGAAATGTCAACAGTGTAATCTAAAGATGAAGTGACTTTCTGAAATAGTAAGTTTAATCCTATGCTGAAGGAATGATAAACTAGCTAACTGCCTTTGCTGCAGGAACAACCATTGGTGCTATTACTAGTGGTTGCAGGAGCAACAGAGTCCTACTTGCTTCAAATAACTTGCAACCTACTTACTGAAATAAATTGCAACCTACTTAACTACAAATTAGATTCACATCTCGTGTGGGCCCCTATGGAAGTGTGAATAAACAAGATCTCAGATACTAGAAGTTAAAGCTCTCATAATTTATTCATAAAACATGGTTTACACAGGATACAAAAAATAAGACTGTATATCTCTTTCTAAATTACAATAGAATATTGTAATAATAATTCTCTATCTATCGACTAACTACTAGGAATAGAACTTCCAGCTTATTTAACAACAACTTGAAACAAAATCCTATTGACTAGGACTTCCCCAACATTAGGGATATGGAAGTCATCAAGAACACGATGAACAACTTAAACTGTAGGAACAAACTACATTTATACATTCATAAAATCTAGGAACACGTTACTGCTAGATTTACTCCATCGTGACTGCTTTAGCTGTGATTCATCCGGAACAGGACTCATTCTCACCCATGGTAGTAGAACCATTATGAGCTCTGCAACAGTTGGTCCTTTCAAAGCGTTACTCTGTTCCTCTTATTTTGACTCCCTCCTTATTCATGGATCCATTTCCTCTACAAAAGGGTTAGCACGTGTACATATCCAAGACAAAGAATTCATAACAAGTTTATTTACTACCTCGCTCTTCACCATATGGCTATAGGAAACCCACCCGACTTAAGGTAAGATAGAAAGGTATCAGATTTAATTCCATATATCCATACAACACATAGATAGCATATTTATAAACTTTTTTTAAAAACTTTTCACCTATATTTGCATACACCCATAGATATAACAGTTCTAAGATATTAAATAGTCTGGAAAGTATCATGAAAACATATAAAGTCTTTCAAAAGTAGCTATAAAACATATGAAAACATAAAACTATATGGCCCTATCTCAGCCTTATCATTCCCCCCAGCTTAATCCTTTACTAGTCCTTGAGCAAAGAGGTAGTTCTTTATCATGGCATGCATTCTGAGATCTACAACTGTTTTCTATCCAACTCCTCCATCAGCAAAACTCCAGTAAAAACCCTTATTGTCCTTGTATGTTTCCCACCTTCTGACCTCTGCTGCCATGTCATGATTTTCCAAGTTTTCTAAATTAGGTAGAAGAGGTGAAAGAAGAAGAGGTGGTTGGAATGTTAATGGAAGCCGATAGCTTTTTCTTTCTCTGCCCAACATGACATACCAGGGAGCACACTTATTTGCCATTGCAAAATTAAGTGGTGAATGGGGTTCCTTATTCCTCATATCTACTGTCATACTAATCCAGTGCCATTGGAGGGATTTTTTGGCCTCAGCTAATTCAGTTTTGGCCATCTAAGTGTATTCATTGTAGGCTGCATCTCTGAGAGGGTTGATGATCTTTTCCCCTGATTATGACTACGCTATCTTCATCTAGTCACAATAGTATGTTTTGGGATCTTTAGCCTCTGGCTATAAGTGTAGAGGAATTTCATCCTCTAATTCCCTATAAATTTTAGCTTGAGACTCCCTACTGATCTCATTCTGCATCTAGGACATGAGTGCCCTAAGCTGGATATCTCTGATATAGGGTAGTGGATTCCAAACCCTATCATTAGGTACAACTAGATTATGTAGGAAGAATTCACATAATAAGTTTTGTATGGCTGCAGGAGAATTATGGAAGGCTTGAAAAAACTGAATGGGCTCATTTGACAAAGGAGACTTGCTCTTGACTATATTGGTCAATTGATAATTCAATAATTGTTCCTTAAGAAAAATGGCATATACTGGGGAAGGGGACCTACAGCTCATTAGGTCAGGGATAACTATTGTTACCTTAGCCAATATTTCTTGGAGCTATTCTACCTCTTCCTCCTTCTTTACCAATTCTTGAAAAGTTTGATCAATAACCCGGTGTAAATATTTCTTCTGCCTTTTCCATTGTTCTCTTTCCATGATTAACTAAATAACTAACCAAAAAATAATAGAGAACAGAGTTACAGGACAAGATACCTCTGGCAGATCACCTTCATCATGACTTTCTCCTGCTGATCCATCATCTCCTGTAGCTGCATTTTTCAAAAACTTTGAATGAATTATGATGGCCCTTTTTAGATTACTATATTGCTGAGCTATAGCAACTATTTTTTCCAACTCTTGATCCAAAACTTTCTCGGCCATCATGTCAATGCTAGGGTTTTCTTTAAATGGATCCTCCCCTTCTGCTGTAGGAGGTGTATCCCCACTCATAGCAACATTAGAATTTTCTTCAGATAAATGTTGTTCTACTATTGTGGGAAGTGAGTTTAGCATACCTTCATTAGGAACAGGGTCTCTCTCAGAGAAGTCATCATTATTATCTTCTTTAATGAAATCATCGCTGATTTGGGTTTCATGGGTAGATGAATCCCTTCTCTAGAATCTAAATTCTTGCTCCTCAGAGGTAGAATCCTCCTTAATCACTACACATTCTTCATCCACAACAACCTCAAAAGATTGTTTACCTCCTGATGGTTTTCCTAACTCAGGAGAATCAAGGTTGACCACTGCATTATCTGGTGACATATCTATGACCATACCCTTCCTTTGTCTGCTGCTTCTTCGTAAAGGTGTTTCCTCCTTCCTATTAGCAATCTTTTTCTTCCATGAAGTACCTAAAGTTGTAGGATCTATTTTCTTACCAGAGGTAGCTGACTTCTCTTTTTCCTTCCCTTTTCTAGTAGGGGCAATAGTTGTATCATTAGAAGGAGGAACAGTTTTCTCCTGGACTTCTTTCTCTGAAATTTTTTGTTTGCCCCTATTTTTGGATGACCCAGATGTAGAAGCTTCAGGAGGATGCCTAGATTTTTTAGTCCTAGGCTTCCTTGCTAAGGACGAACCTTCTCCTAGTTCCTTAATGACTTAAAAAACCCCCTGCTCTATTTGGAGTCTTCTACCAACCCTACTCCCTAATGGTCTTAGGGTTTCTTCTAATTTCCCTTCCAAGAATTCTTCCCATGTTACATTAGGGTAGTCTCGTAATGCTTTCTCTACTATAAGCTTAATGAGACATTTATGGGAGATAACATTAGGCTTACCTTCCTGCACTACCACAACTCTTTTCTGTAGAATGTTATAGAGGAAATTTGGCACGTTGATAGGTCTGTTGTCATGCCTTAAACAACTCAGGAATTTGAAATTTATTGCATGCAAGTAGGCTTGGCGACCCTCACAGGTGAAATATTTGATCACAAAAACCGCACACTGCTTAAAGGTTTCTGGTAAAGAAAATCTATTGGTGCCTTGTTTCTTGTCAATCTCCAGTGGTGGGTCTGTGTGTAGAGTAAATTGTGCTCTCACAATTGCTATGTCAAAATTCTCTGGAAACTCCTCACCTTTTTGTGGTAACCCCATTACTTCTACTATAATTTCTTGTGAAAATGGTACCCTTAGTCCTTTAATAGTAGCTACCCCGTCACAGAGTGTGCTCAAGAATTGTAATGCTACCTCTTCATTCTGACTAGTGAGCTTCAGAATGTAATCCATCCATCCTCTAGCCTAGAATAATGGCCTATAGTCTTGATTGTTTAACAGAACATCATGAATCGTGGGTTCACAACAAATTAAATTGCCACCCATGTCTGCAGAGTTTGAAGGATACACACCACAAGAATGTACAAGCAACGCAGAGATGTTTTCAAAGCAACTTGCAGAGAAGGTCGAAAAAACAAAGCTGTAGGAAAATGGAAAGTTCTGGACTTCGAGATTTCAAATGCTAAATGGAGAAATGAATGCATATCTATCATATCTTGAAAGATTTAACTATTCATGATTACTCAATAGACGTACATATGGACACCTTGGCTGGCTTATTTGTGTGAATTTAATCGCTCATTTTGAGGTTGTCCAATCAAGGGTACAACATGTAATATTTGTGAAAAAGGTACAAAGATTTTTAAAAGTTTGAAAAATATATCACACAATATGTGCATAGTTTTATAGGAAAAATCATAGATTTTCTCTTCCCCCCAACTTAAGTACACCAAGGGTCCCACCATGGTGCATACGACAAGAGTGAAGCTAATAAAAAATGAATTAATGAATTTAAATGCCAAGTAAAATTACACACACCTAATGACGTAGTGGCGGCTCTACGAAATGAAAGAAGTAATTGCCATCTGATGTTGGGAAATGATGAGGTGGATGGGTGGCAGAAAAGAAAGAATGAAATGAATGTTTATTGCGGAGAAAAGTACTTTTCGGAAGAAAGTAATTATTATGGGGTGATGTGACCAGTTTTTAAAGTGAAGACCAAATATGAGTGAGGGGCTCACATTCTTGTGCTACATGAGGATCGTGAACTACAGTGCTGGCAAACTGCTATAGGAACTCATCTTTGCTCTGTGGTTTATGGTACAACTTGAGTCGCTGGCCATTAACCAGTAGCTTGAACCAAATAGGTTCAATGGTTGACAACTGCACAACACCATTTGAAAATACAAAAATTATTTCATAGGGTCCTAACCAGCGGGTTTGGAACTTACCAGGAGTGTGGTGGTATCTGGAGTCATATAGGAGAGCCCAGTCATCAACAAAAAATTGTTTATCTTTGATAAAATTGTCATGCCACTACTTCCTCTATTGTTGCACCAACTCGGTGTTAGCTAAAGAAGATTTCCTCCATTCATCCAGACTGTTCAAGGTGAGAACATGTTCCTGTTGAGCTGCAGTGAGATCAAGGTTGAGCTCCAATGTTGTCCGCAAGGTTTTATGTTCAAACTCGACTGGCATCACTACCATTTTTCCATAGTCTAGTTGGAACGGGGTGAATCTTGTAGTAGACTTCCACGTAGTGAAGTAAGCCCACAGTGCTTCAGGAAGCCTAGCTGCCCAATCCTTCTTATGAACAACCATGGTTTTGGTAAGAATGGCCTCTAATTCACGATTAGTGACCTCAACCTGACCATTGGCCTACGGATGGTAAGGAGATGACTTGGCATGATGAATGTTGTATTCCTCCATCAAAGCAGCAATCAGGTTGGAAGTGAACTAGGCCCCTTGATCAAAGACAATTTCCCTTGGAACACCAAAGTGGGTAAAAATGCATTCATACAAGAACTTAGCAACATTATTGTCTCTTGGATGTTTCATTGGTTTAGCTTTAGCCCACTTAGTAGCATAATTAGTACAGACCAAAATGTAAGACTTACCTTGAGAAGAAGGGTCAATTGGGCCCACAAAATCAATGCCCCACTTATCAAAGGGTGTGACCACCACCTATGGCTATAGGGGCATCTCATCGGTCTTAGTAGGCCTCCCCATTCACTGGCACCAATCACATTTCTTGGTGTACTGAGTGACATCTTTTGTGGAGAGTCGACCAATAAAACCTTGTAGTCAGAATTTTGAAGGTCGTCCTTTTGGCTGCAAAGTCACCACCGCATGGCTCATCATGACATGCCCAGAGGATGTCATAAGTCTCATCCTCACAAATGCATTGTCTCATAACTTGGTCTAGGCCAATGTAAAACATGAAACTAGTAGTCTAAGAAAATTTGAAACTTTTCTCAGCTAGCAACCGACATTCCTTGGAAGAAAAATGGGCCAAAGTTCAACCAATTATGAGATAATTGGAAAGATTAGCTTACTGTGGTTTGTGTGCTTGCAACAGGAACAAATGTTCATCCAAAAAACTATCATCGATGGCTATAGGATCACCAGGAACGTGCAAGTGAGAGAGAAAGTCAGCCACAACATTGGCTTTCCATGGCTTGTCAATGATGGTGATGTCAAATTCCTGCATGAGTAGTAACCAACAAGCCAATGTTCCTGAGATGGCTGGTTTATTCATCAGGTATCGGATCGCAGAATGGTCAGTATGGACAAAAATCTGGTAACCATTAATATAATGCTTGAACTTGTTCAAAGCATAAATTACTACAAGCAACTCTTTTTTGTCACTATATCATTAAATTCGGCTCCCTACAGATTCTTGCTGATAAAATAAATGGCATGTTCAATTGCATCCTCTTGCTAGCCCAATACTGCTTTGATAGCATAAACGAAAGCATCTATATGAATATGAAAGGGCAAACCCCAATTTGGTCTGCATAATACGAGTGTAGTGGTTAGAACATCCTTCAGCTATAGGAAATCCTTATCACACTCAAAATTCCAAGTAAAATTAGAGTCCTTTTTTAATAGATTATAGAAGGGAGTTGCAATTTGACTAAAATCCTTGATAAACTGTCTATAATACCCAGCAGGGCCGAGGAAACTCTGAACATCTTTCTACTTCTCTAGTGTGGTAAGAGTACTGATGACTAAAATCTTGGCGGGGTTGACCTGGATGCCATGTGAGGAAATAAAATGTCCCAACATGACACCTTCTTCCATCATCATAAAGCACTTCTCACTATTGAGAGAGAGATTATAGTCCTAGCATCTTCGCAGGACCTTTTCCAGATTTTCCTTGGCTTCATCAAATGTGTTCCCATAGGTAGTGAAGTCATCCATGTAGAATTCCATACAATCAGAAGATATGTCTGAAAAAATACTGATGACTGCTCGCTGAAAAGTGGCAGGAGTGTTACATAAGCCAAAAGGGAGGACATAATATGCAAAAGTTCCCCAAGGACAGGTGAAGGTAGTTTTCTCCTGATCCTCAGGAGCTATTTGAATTTGGTTGTAACCACTGAACCCATCCAAGAAGGAAAAATACTTCTTACCTACTATGTTGTCAAGGACTTGGTCTATGAATGGTAGTGGAAAATGGTCCTTTTTAGTGGCTATATTGAGCTCTCAGTAATCCACACAAATGCACCATTTTCCTCCTTTTTTGGGAACTATGACAAGGGGTGACACCCATTGGCTATCTAAAATTGGGTAGATAAACCCAGCATTAAGTAGTTTTTGGAGCTTAGTTTTGACTCTATCCCTTAGGATAGGATTGACTCATCGTTGGGGCTGTCTAACAGGTTTACAATCTAGATTTATATAGATCTGATGGGTACAAAGTTTGGGATCTATTCCTTTCATGTCGGTGTAATCCCAGGAAAAAGTCTACTGGTTTTCCTGTAGCAGCTGGAGGATATTTTTTTTGACATGGTAACGACATGTTAGAGCTGATATTCAATTCTTTGCCAGGACTAATTTCCATTTTGATGACCTTATCCATCATGGCCAACTCAGCAATTGGAGGTGAAGCCAGTTCATGGGGTAATAAGAGATGAAGACATTTGGAGGATAATGAATATGGAGATGCATTGGGAGTGGTCAAAATAGTCTCTAATACACAATCCGATTGTGGACACAACTGTGAATCTATGCCATAGTTATTAATGAGGATAGATGAAATTATCTCATCTTCCCTAGAGGCTAGAAACAACTCTCTTCCTATTACCATGAGTTGCTCAATTGAGTTGGTTTCGAGATCAAGTTCATCTAATTCTGGCCACATGGCATCCTTGTCCTGCAACATGGGTTGAGCAGGGGAGTAGAGTGTCAAGTTTTTGGTGTTGACGCCATTAGAGATGGTCATCTTTCCTGACCGACAAGCTATGAAGGCATTAGCAGTGGCCAACCACGGTCATCCTAAAATCAGAGGGTACCCACCCATATCAACTTTAGGGGAGAGAATCACAAAGTCTACAAGATACTCCCAGGAATGTAGGGTGACTATCACATCTTCAATTACCCCATCAGGTTTAACAGTAGAACCATCAGCCAGTTGCAGAATGGTTGGTGTGTCTCAAAGACCAACAATGTTCAGATTGGACAGGACTTCTTTGGTCATAACATTTATAGACGCACCTAAATCCACTAAGGAATTTGAAACTTGTATACCTTGGATGGTAACTGTAACCATAGGACTTCTTGGATTGACATACTTGGGTATAGATAACTTATCTAACATAAGATCAGAGAGATGGCCGACTACATGAATGGTCTTGGGATCCTTTTTCCTCCTTCCAGGTTATTTAATGCAGGCCTCCTAAATAGCTTTAGTATAGGCAGGGACTTCCTTGATAGCATCTAGGAAAGGAATCTTTACCATTGTATGCTTTAATTGGTCAAGTAGGTCTTCTACAACATGGTTTACTATGGGTTCATCTTGTTGAGCTAATCTCTGAGGAAATGGAGGCTCTTTGGCAACAGGAGCTGACACATCTTCATGGTCAATAGGAGGCTCTTCCACTTCAGTTATGATAGGGGGATGTGGTGAAGCAAGGGTAGTTCCTGACCTGAGATAAATTTCATGCAAGGCATAGCTTTGCTACTGAGTGGGCGGTTTGTTATTGGGATTGGGATTAGGTTGTGCGGGTAGCTGTGGTGGCTTAGGAGGATTATTAGCTGCTGCAGGAGGAGGCATTAGAGCTTGTTTCTATGGAGGGGGCATTATGGATTTCTGATTAGTCCATTGATTAAGTTGTTTCCACCCTTGTTGGGGCTGTTTCCAGCCTTGTTGGGGTTGTTGCCAGCTCTGCTGGGGCTACTGCCAGCTTTGCTGGGGCTGCTGCCAACCCTACTAGGGTTGTTGCCAACCCTGTTGGGGCTGGTTCCAACCCTGTTGAGGTTGCTGCCAATTATTATATCCTCCAAAATTATGGGGACCTAAATTTGGGAAACTCTGCCATGGATTATTAATTCTAGGAATGTAAAGAGGATCTTGAGGCATACCTAGTCGTGGGGACCATGCCCTGCGTTGAGTGACATATAGCACCTCCCCGTTCTCATTGATAGCTTTGAACTCTATGGGCATCGGCTGGGACTCTACATTTGCAATGGTCTTGCATTTATAGCTCCTCTTTTTCTCCTTGAAATATGTGCAGTATTCTACGAGCACATCATCAGCATCCTCCTTCCGAGCTTGCATGGTATCCAGCTGAGTAGTGACATCGTTAATGATGTCTTGCTTGAAGTCTGATAGGAGATTAGAAAGTTTTATCTTGGATACCCCAGAGCCAACATACTTGTGTGGTAGGTCTCAGATTCCTCTACCCTTCTTGACAGTGTCCCGGGAGTAGTTTAAGCAAATATTTTTGATATCATCCCAATTTTTTTATGTAACATCACCTCCAGCCATCAGGTCTAGAGCCTCAATGCTTCCTTCATTGACACCTTTAATGAAAAGGTGTTTCTAAGAGTCCTCATTCAGTTGATGCTAAGTGTTACGCTATAGGTTGTACATGAACCTCAAGACATAATCTTCCAGGGTCTCATCCTCTTTCTGGGTCATCTTGAAGATGTCATCACCTTTCAAATATCACCCTCGACAGTATTCTTTGTATTTGGAAAGAAACATGTTTCTCATGGTAGTCCAATCTGCTACAACATTAGCACCAAGGCCCATGAACCATTGTAGTGCAGCTTCCTTCAAAGTGGATGGAAACAAATTGAGCTTATGTGCATCAGTTGTATAGTTGTAGCTCCTACAAAGGATGTCGAACTCAAAAAGGAAAGTCTTAGGGTCTTCAGTGATGAGGCCATAGAACTTGGGAAAGGCTACAGAGGGTATTCTCTTCAAATTCTGATTTCCTTGCTGAGGCAAAATTGGGAAGGGAAAGGTTGGTTGAGCCATCCTTGGAGGAGGCCCTGGCAGCGATAAGAGATCTTCTGGTTCAGAAAATAGTTTTTCTAATTGCAAGGATTTGTCAGATGATAGTAAGTGATCAAATGCATCAGCAAATATGTTTTCAAATGGTTCTTCAACTTCTATGGGTGCAACTTGGGGTTCCTAAAGCTCAGAATGGAATAGACTAAATGGCTCAGCTAGATGATCTTGAGGAAGGAAATGCCCAAGATGATCTCTTCTTCTATGCATAAACAAAAATGCTAAACTAGGCCTAAAATGACTCTAGGCTAGATTAGATTGACACCATCCCCGGCAGCGGTGCCAAAAATGACTGCTCATTATAATACCTCTATAGCTAAGGATTATGCATCCTTTCCACTAGAAATAAGATGTTGAACTCATTAAATTATTAACCAGGGAGCGTAAACTTGAAATGGTGACTGAAAAGTATATGCTCTAATCCATCTTAAAAGTCATCATTATAGTAAATGGAAAATGCTTGAAAGGAACTAAACTAGGAAATGAAATGTCAACAGTGTAATCTAAAGATGAAGTGACTTGCTAAAATAGTAAGTTTAATCCTATGCTGAAGGAACGATAAACTAGCTAACTACCTTTGTTGCAAGAACAACCACTGGTGCTATTACTAGTGGTTGCAGGAGCAACAGAGTCCTACTTGCTTCAAATAACCTGCAACCTACTTACTAAAATAACTTGCAACCTACTTAACTACAAATTAGATTCACCTCCTGTGTGGGCCCCCACGGAAGTGTGAATAAAAAAGTTCTCAGATACTAGAAGTTGAAGCTCTTATAATTTATTCATAAAACATGGATTACACAGGATACAGAAAATAAGACTATATATCTCTTTCTAAATTACAACAGAGTACTGTAATAATAATTCTCTATCTATCGACTAACTACTAGGAATAGAACTTCCATCTTATTTAACAACAACTTGAAACAAAATCCTATTGACTAGGACTTCCCCAACATTAGGGATATGGAAGTCATCAAGAACATGACCAACAACATAAACTAAAGGAAAAAACTGCATTTATACATTCATGAAATATAGGAACACGATGCTACTAGATTGACTCTATCATGACCGCTTCAGCTATGATTCATCTGCAACAGGACTCATTCTCTCTTGCGGTAGTAGAACCATTATGAGCTCCACAATGGTTGGTCCTTTCAAAGTGTTACTCTTTTCCTCTTATGTTGACTCCTTCCTTATTCATGGATCCATTGCCTCTGTAAAAGGGTTAGCACATGTACATATCCAAGACAAAGAATTCATTACAAGTTTATTTACTACCTCGCTCTTCACCATATGGCTACAGGAAACCCACCTGACTTAAGGTAAGATAGAAAGGTATCAGATTTAATTCCATATATCCATACAACACATAGATAGAATATTTATAAACTTTTTTTAAAAACATTTCACATATATTTGCATACACCCATAGATATAAAACAGTCTGGAACGTATCATGAAAACATATAAAGTCTTTCAAAAGTAGCCATAAAACATATGAAAACATAAAACTATATGGCCCTATCTCAGCCTTATCATTGCCCACAGGAGCACTCACATTTGAACAAATGAGAGAAAAGCATGAGCACAAATGCATGATAATAGAGCTTGCTTCCTCACTCTCCGATGCTGAATTTGAAGATGTCAAAGCATGCACACCTGCAAAGAAGATGTGGGATAAATTTAAGATTGTACATGGTGGTGATAAAAATGTTCTGAGAGCCAAGGCAGAAAGCCTTAGAGGAAAGTTTGATGATCTCAGAATGAAAGAAGGTGAAAACATCACACAGTACAAGACAAGAATCAAAGAGGTAGTCAATGCTATCCAAGGAGTTGGAGGTGTACTAGAAGAAGAAACAGTGGTAAGTAAAATTCCAAGAACCTTATTTCCTACTTATGCTATTAGAGTACCTACCATACAAGAAATGAGAGCAGTAGAAAATAACAATGTTACTCTAGATAGTTTGATTGGAAGACTGATTTCATTTGAGATGAATAAATTTGATAATAGTGTGTCACCAAACATGGAGTTTGCATTCAAATATTCTTTGAGAATAAGTAAATCAAGTCATAAACACACTATGAGAAAAGATAGTGATAGTAAAAGTGAAGAAGAAGATCTTGATGAAATTGAAGAACTTATGGCTAGAAGAATGCAGAGAGGCAAAGGTAAATACAAAGGTAAATTACCACTTGTATGTTTTAATTGTAAAGAGATTGGACACTTTGTTGCAAGATGTCCTAACAGGAGAAAAGATGACAGAAGTAATGACAGGTCATTTGAAAAGAAGTTTGACAAAGGTGATAACCAAGATTATAGAAGAAACTAACAATCAGAAAGAAGAGATACCTGAGACTACAAGGAAAAAAGAAAGAAGGCTAGTTACCTAGCTAAATGCAAAGATGAAGATACTGACACCGAATCTGATGAAGACATCAAGATGGTGTTTGTGGCAATAAAAGATGATTCAGATGATGATGAAGAAAGGTATGTAAAAACTACACTCATATCTAAAGTTAGTACAAATGATGTATGGATCATAGATAGTAGCTGCACTCACCATATGACTGGTGAAAAGCAAAAGTTTGAGACTTTTGAATACTATAATGGTGGTTCAGTAAGAATGGGTAATGATACACCTTGTCTAGTTGAAGGTAAAGGAACTATAATGTTGAATAACCTAATAAAATATGAAAATGATTATTGGGTGAAAGGATTGAATTATAATCTATTGAGTGTTTCTCAGTTCAATAATTCAGGTCACAAAGTAGCATTTGAAAATAAGAAGGCAAATATCTTCAATGAATCAGGAAAGTTGATTGGTACCGGTGAGCAGACAAAAGGAAACTTATTCTATCTGAATGATACTAACACCACTTGCTTAATGGCTATATATGAAGACATATGGTTGTGGAATAAAAGATTTGTCATGTAAACTTTGACAACATGATAAAGATAAGAAAAAAGAGAAATGTAAGAGGCTTACCGATGATGAGTATGTCTGACAATATCATGTGCAAAAATTGTCAAAAAGGTAAGATGACAAAGTCTAGTATCAAAATCAAAACCCATACATCTGATACCATTCTAGAATTAGTCCATACTGATCTATGTGGACCCATGAGGAAAAAGAGTTACTATGGTGATAGATATTTTATTCTCTTTGTTGATTATTACTCTAGAATGATGACAGTCATGTTTCTAAAAGATAAATCAAAAGCATTCAAGATGTTTAAATGGTACAAAGAAATGGTAGAAAAACAAATTGGTAAGGAACTAAAATTCTTAAGATCAGATAGAGGAGGTGAATTTATTTTAGATGAATTCACTACCTTTTGCAATGAGCATGGAATCAAAAGACAGGTCTCTACACCGAGAACACCACAACAAAATGGAATTTCTGAAAGAAGGAACAAATCCATTATTGATTGTGCAAGGACACTGATGATAGAGAAAGGCATCACTCAAATCTTCTGAAGGGAAGTTGTCAGTACTACTATTTACACATTGAACAGAGTACAATTGATGAAAGACACCAAGAAGACACCCTATGAGCTATGGTATGGTTACACTCCCAATGTAAGTTACTTCAAAAATTTTGGTATTCAATGTTA
The DNA here is from genome assembly GCA_018584345.1 of Thuja plicata. NCBI lineage: Eukaryota > Viridiplantae > Streptophyta > Pinopsida > Cupressales > Cupressaceae > Thuja > Thuja plicata. The sequence continues at coordinate 4,056,164 of MU227340.1, read as the reverse complement.
TATCTTAAAAGATGATATAAATGGAAAGCTTGAATCCAAAAGTGATGAAGGTATCTTTCTAGGGTATTACACCAAGAGTAAGGCTTATAAGTGTCTAAATAAAGCCTCTAACAAAATTGTAGAAAGTGCAAATGTAAAAATAGATGAATTTGTAGAGAAGAATGAAAAAGAAAGCATAAAAAGAGCCAAAGAACTACAATAAGTTTGTTTACAATAAAAAACCTAAAAATCTTCCCGAGAAACATTGTATAGCTCACAAGCAACAAAATATTGCACTCAGGTATTAGACTGCAAATACCAAAAATTAGGATATTGCTCAAGATGATGTACCAAGTGATGGAGCTCAGAATGAAGGACAAAATGATGATTGAGATGATAGACAGAGGATTGAACCTGTACTTTCCAGATATGTCAGAAGGAACCATTAATAGAACTAGATCATTGGAGACAAGAAGGTTGGTATGAGAACCAGAAGTAAGTCTCTAAACACAAGATGTCTAATTTGTGATTTTGAGCCAAAATCTGTCAATGCTGCACTTGATAATGAAGAATGGATTAGTGCTATGAATGAGGAAATTGAGCAGATTGAGAAAAACAAGACATGGACACTTGTACCAAGACTAGATGACAAGAATTTCATTAGTACAAAATTGATATTCAGAAATAAACTGAATGAGAATGGAGAAGTCACCAAAAACAAAGCAAAACTAGTATGCAAGGGGTATGCACAAGAAGAAGGGATTGACTATGGAGAAACCTTTTCACCCTTTGCTAGGCTAGAAGGAGTGAGAATATTACTGGCTTATGCTGCATGTAAAGGATTCAAGGTATACCAAATGGATGTCAAGTCTGCATTCCTAAATGGAATACTTGAGGAAGAGGTATACATTGAGCAACCAGAAGGCTTTTTTGATCCATACAAGAGGAACATGGTATGTAGACTACAAAAATCCTTGTATGGATTGAAACAAGCACCCCAAGCCTGGTACAAAAGACTGATGCTGATAGGAACTAGTGAAAACGGTAATCTTTATTTGAAGGAAGTTACTGATGCTAAAATTTTGATTGCTAAAATATTTGTTGATGACTATGTTTGTAGAGATCAAATTTTTTCTTGGTCTACAGATCATGAAATAAGATGAAGGTATTTTCATTACACAATCCAAATACATCAAGGAAGTGTTGAAAATATTCAATATGGAAGAATCCAAACTAGTTGGAACACCGATGGAAACTAGATGTAAGCTAAGAAAGGAGGACAAGTCACTTGAGGTAAATCAAAATTTTTACAGATCAATGATTGGAAAACTCGGGTATGTTGTACATAGTAAACTAGATATTGCACATGCAGTACGAATAGTTGCAAGATTTTCTACTAATCCTAGGGAATCACATATGACTGCTATGAAAAGAATCCTAAGATATCTGAAGAATACCAAGGAATATGGCTTATGGTATAGAAGAGAAGGCAAATTTGAACTTAAGGTCTTTACTGACGTTGATTGGGCTGGAAACATTGATGACTGAAAGAGCACAACTAGAGGAGCATTATTTATGGGTGACAAACTTGTCACATGGATCAGCAAGAAGCAAGGATGCATCTCTCAGTCTACTATAGAAGCAGAGTATTATGTTGTTGTTGCAAACTGCTCAAATATTGCATGGATCAAACAATTACTGGAAGGTATGCATATGAAAATTATTGAACTAGTAATTATCTATTGTGATAATACCAGTGCAATAAACATTTCCAAGAATCCATTCATGCATGCTAAAACAAAGCATATTTCCATCAAGTATCATTATGAACAAGTTCAAGAAAAGGAGGTGATACTTGAGTATGTGCAATAAAAGGAACAATTAGCTAATATCTTCACGAAGCCACTTCCCAAGGATGCATTTGAGTACTTAAGAAAGAGACTAGGGGTCAAACCCTTGTCTGCTAGTTAGTAAGATGACTAGAAGGCTACATCAGCCTACATATTATTAGAATATCATTCATGTTGATGCAAGCAGAGAAATGGACTTCAAAGATACACATATACATAGTAAGGTATTTATCTACTTCGAGCACCAGAGTTATTATATTGTTGATGGATAGGGAAATTCAAGGAGTATATTATGGATAGAAAGGATTATTTAACACTACTATCAAATATTTTTTTGGCATTGCTGTCAAAGGGAGAGATTATATCCATTATCACATTAAGGAGAGATCATATCCATCACATTATCCAAAGGAAGAGATGTAACCACAAAGGGAAAGTACATACAAAGGGAGAGATACAAAGGGAGAGATTGTTGAGAAGAGAGAAAAGAGACATCACAAGAAAAGAGAATAGTCAAAGGGAGAGAGTTTGACACAAGAGGAGAACACATCACATCAGAAGAAGAAAGATTCTACATCTATCCAGTGAAGGGATTGAAGATAGAAATAAATTAGCAAGAATCAAATCTAAGCTATGGGAGCTTACCAAGGACCAGATATTTTTATCGGTTATAGTACATAAGATTCATAGTTTGATGAACTTCAACTGCTATATTTCATATTTTATTAGTGATAATTTAGTGTGATAATGTAGTATGTTGCCATCAATGCCAAAGGGAGAGAATGATGAACTATAATTGATTGAATGTTTGAAGATGTTAAGTTGATGATCACCAAGACACAGAAAGTTAATTCAAGACATTAAATTAGTTAATGCATTGTATTTTTATTGATGTCAACTTGATATAATATATATGGTCATGTACATACTACTAAAGAGTTCAAAGAACCAATGAATCAAAGGCTATGCTATCAGTAATGCATAAAAGTCAAGTATTCACAAAGTGACTATATACATCGACAGAGAGCACACTGATGGTTAGAGTAAACCAACGAGAAGAAAATTCATAGTGTTACCCAACAAGAAAATGCACAACATTAGCAATGAGAAAAGTCATGGTGTTGCCTGACAAGAAAAAAGCACAGTGTAACCCGACGAATAGAATTACAGTGTTGCCTGATGGATGAAGATCCCGAAGACAATTCAAGTCACACCAACGGAACAGTCAGTTGTCACCGATGACTAACTAAAGTATTGACCAACAGAACAAAGAGTTTAGAAATGACAAAACTCTTAGCTATCAAGAGCTAAATATAGACTTAATTGGTACTTATCATTGTTTTAATCAACAAGATAAAGCTAGAGATAAGTAAGGGATTTAAAGCTACTTAGTCCAGTTGGCAAGAAGATCTCTACGAGATAAAACTAGAATTTTTATTTAAATCTAATTGGCAAGAATTGTGGATCATGCCAAGATTAAGAAAGCCAAGAAATGTTGAAAACATGTCTATATAAGAGACAAGATTATTCATTATGAATAAAGGGAGTGACAAGAGAATAGATGCTAAAGAGATTCTGAAGGAGAAGAAATTCTTCATTCAGACCTGATCAATCAAGCTAAGGACAAAGATAAATTCTACAGACACCGAAGAACAGTGATACAACATCATAGAGAAGAACAGTGTGGAGCAAAGGTATTGAATTGATAACATTGATCAGAAAGGTAATGCACTTACAATAGATCTAAAAATCTTCAATTCAAGTTGTATATGTGAATAGATCAATTTTGTTTCATTTTAACCACTGAAGCATCAAGTCTCTTAACAAAGTAGGACTAAAAACTCTTTTCTAATTGAGATAGATCCCAACAAGTATTGAAAATTTTGATCATACAAAGTAGCATTGGATATGCCTGATACCTATTGACAGGCCAAGTGAGTGTTTGATCAAGGATGGTAGCATTAGATGTGGTGCAGGAGCACCTAAGAGATCAACAAACCAAATGAAGCCAATGAAGACAATGAAGACATTAGGAGATGAGAGGATGATGAACAAGATCAATTATTCCATATTAAAGCCTATTATGGCTTTTGG
>MU227340.1:4032682-4044266 GCA_018584345.1 Thuja plicata | reverse complement strand
TCTCTCTCTCTCTCTCTCTCTAGCCTGGCATATAATGACTTTGATTAATTAATGATAAAGGATCCCTGGTGTTTCTTCTCTCACTATGTTGTTATTTTTGCATTTTTGTGTCTGTAAGCTGGGTTGGTGGATTGTGGGAGCCTTAGGCCCTATTATCATACCCTTCCTTGCATCAAGAATGTACTTCTCTCTCTCTCTCTCTCTCTCTCTCTCTCTAATTTGAAATTATTATGCTAGACTCTGAGCTTGATAGTTTTTGGACGTGGAGGGAGTCTATGTGTGTCTATTATTCTGATGGTATCTCTTATAAAGAGGTAAATTATTTAAAAATTACTAAAAATGATATGAAACACTATTTTGTAAATCCTAAAATGAAAGAGGAGGTACCCTGAAATAAGCCACACATTTCTATTAGGTAGTGTCAGCACCCAAATATTGTTGCACATTTTTGGGAGAGGTGGTGGATCATATTTGACCATCCACCATGTGCTAATCATGAGGTGCCCTTTTATTTTTTGAAAAATTTATGGTTTGAAATTGAATCGGGTATGAAACCCAATTACTTTGACATGAAAGCATTCTAGGGGGTTGGTAAAGGTATGCCACAGGATAGGCTAGGGGATAAATTTATTGATATAGTTTGAGGTCATGTGTGTGATGATCCCCTTGTTCCTCTTCTAGATCTAGTTATTCTTATACCCTTCCAACATTGAGAAGTGGTTTCTGCTCTTGGTTCATTGAGTGCTCTTTTAGGCAATTTGGTGGAGCATTTGATCCAAGCAAGGGCTACTCCCAACATAGCACATCTTTTCACAAGCTACGTGGATACATGTAGGGGTCTCCAGAGTGATCTCATTGGTGTTGATGTTGGAGATTATTATGTTGATGTTTCTAAAGGTGATGCTAAAGATGACATCACATCATATGTTGATTTTCTCTACGTAGATGATTATCATCTTGTAGAGGCAAATTTATTTATAATTTACAATCCAATATTAAATTCTATATATACACATTAAATTCCATAACATGTGGATTTTTTGGTGAATAGAGGAGGGTTAACACTATGTCATCTATAGTTACGAGGGACCATCATAATTTCACCTCGAAATATTGAGATGTCAGTGCCCCATTCACGGTATGCACTTTGATCTAGATACATTTAATTACATTAAAAATAAAAAATCAAAACTTTAATTTAATAATTTTTTTGATATATTTTTGGCAATTTTTTAGGGTGTATCACTTGCTAAGGTTGGCACTTTTTCATGCTTTGGCCTATCAGTCACTGAGGCTCAACCTCACACACCCTTTGTTTGTTTCTTATCCATTAATTTTAATTGTTTATATGCTTACTAATTTATGTATAACTTTGATTCACTTTTTTTTTTTGGAAATTGTAGGCTACTAGATTTTCTAAGGATGCATCACATCTACATCCTCACCCATCAGTGAATTTGGAAACACGTCACATACCCGATGTATGATTTTCTTCCTTAAATTTTAAGTATTTATATATTTGGAATCTATGTACATACAAGTTTGATTCATTCTTTACATATGTTGTTCAGGTCAACACCACCATCATTCTTCGTATAGCTACTAGGTTGATCCAATTGCAACAATCAACATTTTCCTTTGAGGTCATGATTAAAATTAAATTTGCAATTTCTATTGTGTACCTGTCTTTTATAGGGATTATCAAAATTGACCCACAAGTGATCATGTACTCATAGTTTTGTAATGTTTATTTGTACATGAGTTGAGTTCCATCACTTTCATTGTATGAGAAAGTGGACCTCCTTGTCTCACAAAGGGCATTACTAACCATGGTCACATGATATAATTTCAAATGTTCATTATTTAATTATTTTGTAAGTGAATTACAAGTCATTTGAATTATAAACACATAGTCTTCTCATGTGATCTTTTAAAAAGGTACAGGACGATGTAGCTACTCATATTGTAGATACACACGATGATGTTTTACATGAGAACATAGAAGGATGGTGCATCTTAGTCATCTTCATATGGATTGAAGAGGATTGCAAATCACATGTATGAGCAGAGTTAGATTCTCTTGTATTATTTCATAGAATTTTTTACTGTTTTCCATTTACATGAACTATATCAGGACTTGTCACATGTTATACATGTTATGATAGAACTTGCTATGTTATTATGATTGAATTTTTATGATGACACTTTTTATATAATTAGGACTTGTTATCGCACATTATCATGTGTTATTAGACTAGGTTTTGATACAATTATATTATGATGTGTTATTCTAGGACTTGTTATGTTATTTATGATATTCATGGACTTTTTATCCTATTTCATGGATATTTAAATTAGTGGTTTGAATCTATATATGTTTTGGGAACTGAATTTGATTTCTTACATCTACATATAAGTAAACATCAACTTATTTTTGTCGTTAAATATCAATTGTAATTTGTAAAAATTTAGACATTATAAATAGTTTGATCATTAACAACTTAGTTATTTGTTCATGTAATTTAAAAAAAAACAATTGATTTTAAAACTATCATTAACTAAAGTTAGTATTATATACTTGACATGAAAAAATAAAGCTATATAACTAATCTTGACTTTAATTGACTATAAAAAAAATCATCTATCTAATAATGATATATTAACTTGAACTATTGAACATGAATGTACAAATAAACTTGATTATCGATTAGTGAACATAGGACCAATGTGTACATGACTTATAAAACAAAATTTTTGGTTATACAACTATGTATTGTTTATATTTAAAACAAAATTGGATGAATACAAGTGAATTCATTGTGTATAAAACAAAATTGGATGAATACAAGTGTGTATTGTTACATAAATAGTTCATGTGTACAAGTTATTTTTGGAGTCTTGCAACATAAAAATGAATACATTCAAATGTTAAAAAATATGTATTTAAAAGTAAAGTTGAATTAACGCTAGAGAAAGAACTAGACATGTATTTTATTTAGTCTAATGTACTCACCAAGTATTACAACTTTGATTAGCCAAAAGTTGTAATTTAATGCACAAGTTGTATGTTTTCATCTATGTCTTTAAGTTGTACTTGACATCTAAATACCAAAAACATTACCTACATAAAACAAGAATATATATGTTAAAAGGACTAAGAAAAAAATTTATCAAAATCAAATTTAATTCTAGGACCCAAAACTTAATGAAAAGTATTTTAATCACCTAGTATAAAAACTTTGATTAGCCAAAAGTTGTAAAATGCACAATTTGAGTGTCATCCATGCTATCAAGTTGTACTTGACACCTGAATACCAAAATAATTAGCTACATATAAGAAGAAATAAGACATATACATATATAACTATATATACAAAGAAGATAATTAACAAAAACTTACATGTATAAATTTGATTTTTGCCTAATGTACCATCTGCATCCTCTCTCTTTTGCTATGCATCTATGATTGCCTCATGCTATTCCATTGAGAGTGTCCATAATATTTTATTAGGATGTTTCCCTTTGTATCTTTCTAATTTGATATTTGTGTTTGGATCAATGGGAAGTATGTACTGAGAGGGGAGGGGTGAATCAGTACCTCTAAAACTTTTTGTTCTTTTAATCAATTATCCTTTGTATTCAATTGCATGTCCATTCAATCTGATCTAAACTATCTTGATGTGAGTTATATCAATTCATAAAATTAATAAAAATGTGAATCATTCATAGAAACATTCATGAAAGTAGTTGACACATAACACAAGATATAATATCAGAGAAAACTCTTGTTAGGAAGTAAAAACTATGGTGGGGATGGCACCCACAAAACTTCACTATCTATAGATTGGAAGGGGCCGGTTAAGGCTTACAATTTGATCACTTTTGATGATCTACCCTGTTAGGAGTATCGGTGGAGACCTGTTAAATTCTACTCTGTTAAGAGCTTTAGCAACAATGTTAAGTGTGCACTCGGTTAAGAGATTTGATGTTGGACTGTTATATGCACCTTCCTTGAAAGGATTTTTATACTTTTCTCCACTTGTTATAATGATAGAAAATTACAAATTGATCTGGTAAATGAAATATCCTATTGCTGATATAGATCCAATATCTTTTACATGAAAAATCTTATCACCTAATTGTGATTGATTAATACCTCTGATTATTGGTTTCCTCTGTTCTTGGTTCTACTAACCAAATCCTCCTTTTGTTGTTCTTGTTCTTGAAACTCTCAATTCAATCCATATATGTGCTCATTCTGTTCTCCTCACTCTTTTTTTATTTTCACACACACACACATACTGAATGATTGCATCATCTATTTATAGATGGATTAACTTCATCAAGTTTTGATAAAAACAATGTTAACTCTAAGATCAGGTTTACAACTTATACCTAGATCCCCTGGTATAAGTGTTTTAAATCAGTTAGACTGAATAAAGCACTTAAATTAATGTTTCTTGTCCCAAAAAAATGGGTTTAAAATAGTTAAATATCCTATAAATAGAATACACTTTCTTTATCTGACGTGGAAGTCAAATCCACTTTTTGTGGGCTGCAACTGACTTTCGGTTATGTTTGTCGGTCATGTTTGACTGTCCTTCAATTTTGTTTGTCGGTTGCACTATATCTGTCTTTTTGGTATGTACTGTAACTTGCATTTTGGTTTCCTCTATCAGGTTCCACTTTATCTTTCTACTTTGTGATTTTTGGTTTACACACTAACTTGTCTCATCGGTTCTCTCTGTACTTAGTCATCTTTGGTGATCTCTTAATCTGATCTTCAATTTTCTCTTTCCTGTCTTTCGGTGTAGGCTTACCAAAAGTGTTGTTTGTATACTAATATAAAATTGATGTCATCAATCTCCCCCTTTGAAAATAGTATAACAAATTGATATGTGCAAAATACTAACAAAATGTTAAGTATATACAACATATATAATCCTTAGTCATTTAATGACTCCCCCTATGTATATGCCAGTATATCTGTACAAATGATATTTTTTCCTTCTACATATAATTTTCCATTTATGAATATACATATACATATCTACCATTTTCCCATCTGAATGAATGTACACAACATTTTCCCTTTTTATTTTGTACTTATATCATTTCTCCCTTTATTTGATATTAAGCGCAAAGGTATATCATTTTACCTTAGCATAAGTTGAGCTTGTAGATCGGTTACTTCTTCTATGAAATGTGTTTCTACTTCCCATAGCTCCTTCCTTAACCTTTTTTCCTCAACTATCTTCTCATAATGCAGTTTGACTGCATTGTCTCCATTTGTGGTTAAGCTACTAGCACTGTTTGCTACATCTGCATCTAGCTTTGCTATATTTTCACTATTTTCCTTAGTGAACTTCTCTATTGTTCTCAGCTTTTGAATCAAGGTTATAGCTTCAGATATGATGGGGTATTATTTAGATAGAAATTTTGATAGGTTTACCTTATTTACTGCCACTTCTTGGCTGATGCTCTCTATGATCTTCTGATGATACTTCATTTCAGCTCTCTCCTTAATTTCCTTTTAAGCATCAATGTTCTGAGTTGTGATTGCATTGGTGAGGGTAGCTAATTGATCAAGTATTGTCTTGTTTTGATCAATATCAAAATTGGGCACTATTTGAAGGCATTATATTTTTCCATTAGTATGCTTAGAGAAAAACATGATCTGCACCATCGGTTTACTCTACACCGACAGACAAAGCACAACACTATTTGATGCCAAGGTTACCTGACAAACACTGTTAATTGTTATTCGATGACAAAAAGGTAAAAGATACCCGATGAGTAACAACAGTGCTACCTGGAAGAATAGCAAGGAGAGGAACCCGACAGATACAGGAAACCCGACAAATAGTTCAGTCAAGGAACGCCGAAAGACTGCAAGTTCAACCGACGACCAAGAACCCACAGTCACTTCCATGTCAAATAAATCATTGAATTTGTATTTATAACTTCTTGATTTGCTTTTAAATCCATTGTGTGCAAAGGAAGCAATATAATTGTTATTGTTTTAATTAGTTTTACTATTTTAAAACATGCAAACTAAAGATCAAGGTCAAGTTGTAAACCTTGGATCTGAGAGTTAACATTGTAAATTGTGAATTCCAAGATAGGTCAATACTTGTATAAATAGGTGCTCAATCCATTGAGAATAGAATTTTTTCAATGAATATAGTACCCATGAAGAGAAACTAAAGACTAGACAGAGAATTCATGTAGAAGAACACAAACAAAATCAAATTAGTTTTCAAGAAAAGAATAAAGGCTACCGACAAGTAGAGAAAAGGTATTCATCAATCACTTAAGGTAATATTATTATTGAAAAATCTTTAATGGATCTATAAATCAGCAATAGTATATTGCATATAGTCAGGTCAACATTTGTACTCATTCTAACAAGTGTAGTACACTAATGAAATCCTTTTAAGAAAGGTGGGCTTAAATTTCCTATTGTAAATCTCATATCTGAGTGCACACTTAAATCAGTGTTACAAAAGCTCTTAACAGAGTAGATATTAATAGGTCTCCACCTTAATTCTCTTAACAGGGTAGATCATCAGAAGTGATCAAATTTTAAGCCTTAACCGGATCCCTTCCATTCTGCAGATAGTGAAGTTTTGTGGGTGCCATCCCCACTGCAATTTTTACTTCCTAACAGGAGTTTTTGCAATACCATATCTTGTGTTATGTGTTTGTCAATTTCATAAATGTTTCTATGAATGATTGAAAAATATTAAAGATTGTGAACAAACAATAAGATACATAAAAAGGAATAACAGTAATGGTTGGAAAATTAGAATTGAATAATTACTAATGATGAATAGTGTAAAGTGCTAAACATTGTAGAGGTATTGATTCACCCCTCCCCTCTCAGTACTACTTCCCATTAATTCCAACACTATTTGATGTAGTATGCCTCGTATTGTCTCCAGTACCATGGAGTCCTTGTATTGTTTCTTCATCTTCTCTTGCAATGCCTTCCTTTGGCATATCTCTCCATATTCATGTAATGCTTCAAAGTCAAGTGTAGAGGGGTCACACTTCCGTGTTTCAATGATTTCATCCAATGTAACCTCTAACTTTCTCTTCTTTGTATTTTTCTTCTTCTTCTGTGATTCAATAGAATGTAACACCATTGTCAATTTCTCATCCTTTTGTGGTGTGCTTGATGAAGAGACCTATTGTACTTCTTTCTACTGCTTGTCATCAGTTTCATCTCATCAAGTGTCTACAAACATCTCCACATTCACCTTAACATTGTCAGTAGCACTCTTTTCTATTTTCTCAGGAGTACCATATTTTGGTTTGTCTCCTTTGTTGGTGTCCTTTGCTTCATCAGTCTTGGTTTCTTCATTCTTGTCTTGAGTCTTTGCATCTTTGTCCTTATCTCCTTCAGTAGCCTTTTTAGTGTCGATTACATCTTGAGTATCTTCGATGTCTTTCTGACCATCGGTTTTATCCTTGTTTTCTTCTTCTCCTGCATCCTTTGGAGTATCCTTCTCAGGTGATTTTCTTGTTTCATGCATGATATTAATAGCTTGTATTAATATTGGTAGTTTTCCTAGAATGTTCACCTATGTAGTATCAATTATTGTGTCTTGTTCATCGGCTGTGTCTTTTGCAATAGTGACATCTTCATCCTTATTGATTTCATCTATTGGGTCATCGGTAATGTCAATGACATTAGTATCTACAATGTTGTCATTTGTGGTATCATCCCATATATCATCTACAACATCTGCAATCTTGTTCCCTATTGTATCATCCTCTTCTTTATCTAACTCAATGGGTGTATCATCTTTAGGTTCCTTGTCAACATATTTTTGTTGAAGGTATTTTTCAGGGCTTACCTCCTTAGTTGGTCTGTTCATGATCTTGCACGATTTGTTTTGGCTATCTTGTTCAAGTTCAATTAACTTTCCTTCAAGAAGTTTATATACCCTCATCTTTGGTGGGAACTCATTCTTATGCTTCTCCATCATCTCATCTATCTCTTCCTTCTTAGATTCAGGTGGCATTAGAGAAGAAAGGACTCTCTCTCTGATCTCTTTCTCATTCTTCAATGCAAATGTCCAACGAGAGGATAATCTATCCAAGAGTTCCCTTGGTACATAACTTCCTTCAAATTGTATTGGCACATATTTGAAGTTGTACATTTTAGCTATCATGGCATCCTCAATTTTATTCTGATCTTCTTGATTTAGTTTCCTCCATTTTCTAATGTGTGGATCTGTAATTGATCCAAAATTTGCAATATACACACAAATGTCATCAATAGTGTCAGGTTCTTTTACCTTGAAATTTTCTACCTCTATGGCTTCATCTTTCTCGGTGTCTTCTATTTCCTCTAAGGTTCTAATGAATTTCCTTCCTTTCTTGGTTTTTCCTCTTTTTGCTGCGGGAGCATTCCTCTTGTAAGTCCTGACCTTTCCTTTCTTCAGAGGTGAAGGAGTAGATTCTTTGGATGTTTGGATTCTAGTCCTTGAAGAAGCTATTGTCCTTGGTTTCTTAGATGGTGGAGGAGGTGGCATATCTAATTCTATTTCCTCAGAGTCATTCTTTTCTTCATCTTTACCGATAGATAATTGTTCTTTGGTTTCCTCCTCTTGTTCAACTTCTTCACCTTCCTTAGCTTCTTCCTCGGTTGCTAATAGAATCTTCTTGAGATTATTTACCATCTTGTCTTTCTTTTTGAATATCTTCTTGATGACTAGGCCTGATTTAATTCATGTCTTGGCCTCTTCATATGTACCAAATCTTGGTTGCTTCTTGTCCAGTGGTTCATTGATTAAGGCATCAATTGCCTTTATTGCAAGATCAATCTTGATCTCATATTCCAATGGTTGTAACCATGTTTTCCTTGCTATAGCAGGTTTGATGTAAGTATTATCTGTGTCAACCATGAAGCATATCTCATCCTTATATTTTTCAATGAGTTGCTCGGTGATTCTTACCCTCTTTTGCATTCGGTCTTTGAATACATTGAAGTATTCATCCATGAGTGTTTCAAAGTTATCTCCCAGTGTAGCTATGTGCTCACTGATTTGTATGGTGACTAGTTTGGTGCTGTCCCATTTCACATCTCCTACCAATGGGAATTTTTGTTCTTGCAAAGATTCCATAACTACTTTGGAGTGTTGGAGGTTGAGTCATGATCTCTTTGTAGCTAGGTTGCTTTCTACTTGAAAAATTGCCTTTGGTTGCTCTGCTCTGGGTGTCATGACAAATGAGTCATTCCGATGCCTTATTTATAGTTTTTTCCCTAAACCACATGCCATAAATGATTATCAACTCCTCTGTGTATAAAGAATGAGCTCATCGATGAAGACTTTACTTCCATCGGTGATACTTACAATGTTTTGGAGCAGTCGATGTTCACTTTTCTTTTACTGAAAGGTTTTGGTATCACTGACAACTTGTTCATGTGATTGTTTATCAATGAGGCTTGGTCTATACTAGCAAATTTTTCTTTTAACTAACACATCTTGGTAAATGTAGGCAGTCTTAACTTTGAGTGTATACCGACAATTTTTGTATATATGTCCAAAAGCATAGTCATCACATATTTAAACAAGTACAACCATGATGCATCTTTCTTATGCTAATTTGGGATTATATCAATGTATTATGGAACTGATGTAAAGTAATAGCTTGGGGTAATGCAGTTAAATACTTACTTTTTCTTCTTGGGTGGGGTTGGTGATGTCACCAGATCCATTGGATGGGGTATCACCATTTGTATTGCCCATTCCAGCTTCATCATTTCTTGAAGCTTTTCTCCACATTTTGTCTCTAGCTCTCTGGATATCTTCAATGGTGTTTCCATTGGGATAAGTGCTTGTCTCTATCATTCAGTCTATGCAGTCTTTCTTGAGATGGCCAAATTTATGACAGTGTAAGCATGTCATTTCAGGGTTAGTCTAGCTTCTAGACTTTCTAGTCCATTGTCTCATACAATTTGAAAAAATGTGACCATATCTTCCACATGATGTACAATTTGTCCAATTATTGCAGTCCCATACATACTGATTACCAACTCTCTTTGGTTGATAGGGATTTTCTTGACCTTTAGGCTTCCATGTTTGCCTTTTATTTTTCCATCATTCAAGAGTTGGGTGCCCATTCATTTTGCATGTAGGATAGTATTTGTCCATGTAGGTTTCCTTATTTGGTTGTTTCATCTCAGACTTACACTCATATCCTTTATAACCTTTCTTGTTACATTTATAACACAATCCTATGACTGAAGATGTAGATTTAGGAATACCTTTCATTTTTCCTCTCCATACATTTGATGTATTACCTTTCTTTCCACAGTGATTGTATGTAAGCTTTCTTATTCTTGGATTTTCATAGATATTCTTTGGATTGGATTGATTTAATGATTCTCCATTTTTGGTAAAGCCTAGACCATTGTTGTTGTTGTATTCTTAATTCATGCTTTAACTTTTCATTCTCATCCCTCAGTTCATTGATAGCTTCTATTCTTTCAATGAGTTTAACATTTATTCTGTTTGCGTCTTGACTAATAAGAATAATCTGATTTGTTATCTCATGGTGATGCTTTGTAAGTCTTTGTATTTTAGAATTTTTTTCTTGTATCTTTTCTGTGATCTTCCTTCTATGATCAATAGCTAGTGTTCTTTCTTGTTCATCCTATCTAGCATTGTTCATGACATCAATCATCCATACCACCTGTGTCTCTTGAATGATTTGCAAATATTTAACTTGTCCAGCCAGATGTAGATTGATTTCAGTTAGGCTTCTGATGCTTTATTCTAATGTATCTAATGGTTTGTTTGTAGTTGACCTGAAGAATCAAATAAATTTGGTATCTCTTCCTCATGATAATCTTTCTCATTACAACGAGATTCCATATTCTTTCTTTCATCTAGCAACTATCTCATACTGATTCTAGCTTCTTTATACTGTTTAAATAACATATGAATTTCAATCTTTTTGTTCTTAATATTTTTATCAAGTTTGTACTTCTCCATTTTATGATATTTTCTCTTAATCCTTTAAGCTTTCCAAGAAGAGACTTAGCTCTGATACCAATTTTTGGGATCAATTGGAAGTATGTACTAAGAGGGGAGGGGTGAATCAGTACCTCTAAAACTTTTTTTTCTTTTAATCAATTATCCTTTGTAATAAGTGCATGTCCATTCAATCTGATCTAAACTATCTTGATGTGAGTTATATCAATTCATAACATTAATAAAAATGTGAATCATTCATAGAAACATTCATGAAATTAATTGACACATAACACAAGATATGATATCATAGAAAACTCCTCTTAGGAAGTAAAAAATGCGGTGGGGATGGCACCCACAAAACTTCACTATCTACAAATTGGAAGGGGCTAGTTAAGGCTTAAAATTTGATCACTTTTGATGATCTACCCTATTAGGAGTATCAGTGGAGACCTGTTAAATTCTACTATGTTAAGAGCTTTAGCAACACTATTAAGTGTGCACTCGGTTAAGAGATTTGATGTTGGACTGTTAAATCCACCTTCCTTGAAAGGATTTTTACACTTTGCTCCACTTGTTAGAATGATAGAAAATTA
>MU227340.1:4004893-4017928 GCA_018584345.1 Thuja plicata | reverse complement strand
AGCTAAGGCTTTGGACTTACCCTTAACCAAAACCTTCGGTCATTGTTACTCTATGGACAGTAAAGAAGTGCCATTAAAGGGTCAGATCAAAGATTGTCAAGCTGTCCTAGCTGCATACCCTGACAAATGACTAAAACTCACTATTTTAGTAGCTGATATCCCGGCTAGTTATGGAATGTTGCTCAGCAGAACTTTCTGTAAAGACTTGGGCGGAGATATAAAAATGGACTGGTCCGAAGCCACAATTACCGTAGGCAAAAAGAAGGTAAAACTAGAACCTGAACCTAAGAATAAGTATACCGTGATACCCTTAGATGAACCCAGAGCCCAAATCCTCTATGAAGAATGCAATTTTGGGAATTATGTCATCCTGATTGATTCAGATAAAGATATCCAAATCAAACCTCAGTTGGAGGAAGACATTTGGAAAATGGAGTTTGATGGAAGCTGCTCTAACTCAGGTTTAGGTGTCGGAGTGGTCCTTTTCCCTCCCCATGGAGAGTGCATTCCTTTCTCTTTCAAATTAGATTTCAAAAAAACTAATAACACCGCAGAATATGAAGCCTTGTTGTTAGGTCTGGAGGAGTGCAGGTTTAGAGGGGTCAAAAAGCTGATAGTGAAAGGAGACACTAAATTGATTGTAAAACAGGTTCGGGGGCAGTTTTTTGTAAGGAATGAGAAATTGAAGCATTACAGAAACCTAGTCTGGGATGACATAGAATTTTTTTATGCCTTTTCCATTGAGTATATTCCTAGGAATCAGAATACCAGAGTAGATTCTTTGGCTGTATCTACCTCCTTGCTCTTGCCACATCCTGATTTTAAAACTAAGAAATACCAGATTGAAATGATATACAAACCAAGGGTACCAGACAATGTTCAGAACTGGCAAGTGTTTGATGATGATACACAGCTTAAAGAATTTCTGGAGTGTGCTGCTGGATTTGCTGAAATATATTTTGAAGGTTCAAAAAATGAATGTAAAGAAGTTTACCAAGATGAGGATGATAATGTAGGGATGATTCAGCTGAAAAGTAATAAAATCCCTAAGGGCTTAGTTTCTCTAAAGCATCTGTTCAGAAGAAGAGATGACAGCACAGTGAAGGAAAAGGTTTCACATGTTCCAAGTTCAAAGGAATTTGACAAAATTGATATAGGCGATCAGGGTTCTCCTAGGTGGATTTCTATTGGTCAAAATTGTACTGAATCTAAGAAAGAAGACTTGAAAAGGTTATTGAAGGAATACAGAGATGTTTTCTCCTGGGATTATGGAGATCTGAAAGTTTTCAGAAATGGTCAATTTGAGCACCAAATTCCCTTGAAACCTAGAGTAGTCCCTTTTCGTCAGAGGTTAAGGAATTATAACCCTGAGGTATCGGAAGCTATACTGAGGGAAGTTAAAAAGATGTTACAGGCCCGAATCATCTACCCTATTCACCATTCAACGTGGATAGCTAACATAGTGCCCGTGAGAAAGAAAAATGGTGAAGTTTGAATTTGTGTTGATTTTTGTAACCTGAACCAAGAAAGTTTGAAAGATAATTATGCCTTGCCTGTCATGGAGCATTTCTTGCAAGCGGTCTCTGGTTCTGAAGCCATGTAAATGTTAGATGGATATTCGGGTTACAATCAAATAGGGGTAGCAAAGGCTGACCAACACAAGACAGCCTTTATCACACCATGGGGTACTTACGCCTACAGCCGGATGCCCTTTGGACTAATAAACGCAGGTGCAAATTTTCAATGGGCAATGAATTCTTCCTTCGAAGATCTCATAAATAAGATCATAGTGATCTATCTAGATGACCTTACAGTATTTTCAAAAAGGAGAAACCAGCACTTGAAGGACCTGGAACGAGTTTTGCAGCATTGCAGAAACCATGGTATCTCTTTAAACCCCAAGAAGTCCATATTCTTTGTGGAGGAGGGAAAGTTACTTGGCCATATAGTATCAAAGGAGGGCATCAAAATAGATCCTGAACAAGTTAAAGCGATTCAGCAACTCAGCCTGCCTACTAGCAGAATTGGTCTGAAGTCCTTCTTCGGGCAAATCAATTTTCTACGAGCTTTTATTCCTGAATTCTCTGAAGTAACAAGACATATGATCGAAATGATGAGCGATAAAATTCCTTTTAAGTGGAATAATGATGGAAGGAAAGCATTTGAAGATATTAAAACTACCATATCTCAGGCACCAACATTGAGAAGTCCAAATTTTAGAAAAGATTTCATTATGTACTGTTATGCCTCTCAACATACCCTTTCAAGCATACTCACTCAGAAAGACAAAGAAGGACAAGAAGCACCCATAGCCTTTATGAGCATACCCCTGAAGAAGCATGAGCTCAAATACTCCCAAATAAAAAAACATGCTTATGCAGTGGTAAAGGCAGTGAAACATTTCAGGTATTGTATTCTTCACTCGCATAGTACTGTATATGTGCTAGAAACTGCTGTGAAGAGCATTCTGATTCAGAAGGAGATTGACATGAACAACAGAGCTGTATGGATTGCAAAGATTCAAGAATATGACTTAAAAATCAAACCTAAAAATTTGGTAAGGGGAAAGGGTTTATGTAAATTAATTGCAGAGAATAATGAGATATGTGAAAAAATTGATGAAGTCCCTATGGCATTATTGGTCAGTTCAATCGGCCCTTGGTTCTCTGACATCACTTACTTCCTTACATATGGTGAGTGCCTAGGTCATTTGAATCAAAAAGAAAGGCACAACCTGAGATTAAAGGCTAATAAATATGTGATTTCCCAGGGAACCTTGTTCAAAAGGGGGGTCGATGGAACTTTTCTCAGGTGCGTTGATGAAGAGAAACAAAAATAATTATTGAAAGCATTCCATGGTGAAGCGTGCGAGGGACATTACTCTTCAACTGTGACAGCTTACAAGATTCTTCAAAATAGGTTCTACTAGCTAGGGATGTTCGAGGACGCTTATCAGTATGTCAGAAACTATGACAAATGTCAACTGTTTACTGGAAGGCCCTATCTGGCAGCGTTACCCCTCAAACCAATTATTGTGGAAGAACCATTTAGACAATGGGGAATCCATTTCATCAGACCATTGAATCCACCATCTAGTGCTGGGGATATCTATATTCTAATAGCCACCAATTATTTTACAAAGTGGGTGGAGGCAATACCCACGAAGAAGGCAAACTCTTAGGTGGTGTGTGAATTTTTGCTGAATTTTATTTTTGTAAGATTTGGAGTGCCAATCAAAATTGTAGCAGATAATGCCACATATTTTTTTTCAGAAGAAATATCAACCTTTTTCTATGAGCATGGTGTGGCGTTGGCCCATTCCTCAGATTATTTCCCGCTGGGAAATGGCCAGGCAGAATCCAGCAATAAAAACCTGATAATCATAATGAAAAAATTAATGGATGATAGTCCCCGAGAATGGCACAAGAAACTCCATGAGGAACTCTGAGCAGATAGGATTACTTTGAAATGAGCTATCAGCATTTCACCCTTTGAACTAGTATATGGAATTGGGGCTCACGTTTCATTACCTCTCAAACTATCCTCAGCAAAACTCCAAGCAGTCATTGAAGATGAGTATTTCAAAGATCCTCTAGAAAGGCGCTTAATGCACTTGAGCAAGTTAGAAGAAGACAGAGAAAATATGGTGGATCATATCACTGAACATCAGATGAAGGTGAAGCAGATCTTTGACATGCGAGCTAGACCTCGCGGTTTTATGGAAGGCGATGAAGTTCTACTATGGGACAAAAGAAGGGCATCAAAGGGATCGCATGGAAAGTTTTAATCTGTGTGGAAAGGTCCATTCATTATCTTGGAAGCTCTGGGTTCGAACGCTTATAAATTGTCATATCTGGATGGTGCTAACCTGCCATTTACTTACAATGGGCAGGATCTGAAATTGTGCAAGCTCTAGGTGTCTGAGTTTGTTCCCTTTGTACATACTAGTTAGCTGTCTATGTTTTCAGTTTTGGTAGTGTCCCTCTTTTCTTTTCTTTTCCTTTCATTTTGTTCGGTCTGCGAAACTAGTATTCTGAAGTTCTCTGCAAATTGGGAAATTTGCAGTCCCCAGTCAGAGCCAATGTTAGGGGGTTAAGAGTCGCCTTTATTTGAAATTTCCAAGTTCATGTGTCTACAATGGTCAAAGCTTCACTCTATTCACCTTCCTACCTTGTTGGTTCCTCCAAAGCCTTTATATTTGAGTATGTCAAATCTAAGCTTTTGGCGTCGTCAGGTTCAGTTCCGGTCTGCCATAAACTGATCACTCACACTTTCAAGTCATTTGAACCACCTTGAACCTCTTTGAACTCCGGTTAGAAGTAGTTCAAAGTAGTTCAATAGCGGCCTAAGTCTTCTTATTGCTAATGATGTGTTCCTATAGGAAAGCATGCGGTACTTCCCCTTTATGAGATGTTGAACCTCTTTGAACCCCTTTGAACCCTGGTTCAAAGTAGTTCAAAGTAGTTCAGCAAGGACGCAGGCCAGATTCTTAATAACGTGATGACCTGACAAGATGGGTCAATTGATGTGGCATGATTCTATTTGCTGGGACAGTACACAAAAACCAAGGAAATCACTTGCACGGGTGGAAAACATTTGATTTGGAGAGCAAATAATTATGATTGGAAAGGGTGGCAGGTCCCGAAGATACATGATGATTGGAAAGCATTTATTTTTAGCATCACTTGGCATTGAAAGCCCGATTAATGCTCACATAAAGCTATCTATCCCGCGCTTCAAACTGCAAATAAAAAGAAGCTTGGTAAGTCATTTTTTCCTATTATGCATTCGTGGACTCTTGGCGCTGGGAAGGTGGTCTTATCAAGTTCAAATCTTACAGGTAGCTTTTTCGAGCTCTGCCCCTCATTTCTAGTTGTTGCTTAAAATTCAATATTTTGAGCAGTGAGCTGGTAGACTTTTCATCTTCTTATGCATATATGAAGTCTGTTATGCACTTCTTTGGAAATGTAAAGAATCTAGAATGTAGGGCTCCAGTCATAATAGAAACAGATTTGTTAGGGGTTGATGCCATAACTTCAAAGCTTTCTTCTCAAGCCGACGAGGAGTCTATTGTAGAAATTTTAGCCAGTGGTTTACTAGAAGCAGCCACATTCCCACTGTCCGCCGTCTGTCCAGAGTTGATACAAGAGTGCATTAACAGATATGATGTTAAACTGAAAAGTATTTTAAATGTAGATGGTCAAACCTTAATACTGGTGAACCGTAGAACCATTGCAGTAGTTTTCAAAATACCTGATGAGGATCTTGTTAATTTCACCCCCACCCAGTCATTGGCTCAATTTAGTGAAAATGTTGACAAGAACAGAAGCCATATAGCAAGAAAATGGACAAAAACAAACTACAAAGGAGGGTCACAGTTACCCAAATCCCTTACTAAGGATCACATGAACCCTCTGGTACATGATATTGTTGTCCTTATCCACCAATTAAAAGGTTTAGAATAGGCCCCGTACTTTGACGAATGGATGTTCCATTTTGTAGAGATTGTTCTAGAAGGAAGACAGCACATAGACTGGGCTGAGATCATAGCCGTATCCCTTAGGGATCAACTCAAGAAAAATCAAATGACCAAAGAAGGGTTTTATATGTCCTGATACCTAATGTATTGCTTGGCCTGCACTCAAAATTTATCTCCTATTCAGCAAGTTCCTTGGAACGAAAGCTTTTTTATTTATGAGTATTGCCCACTGTTGAGAAAAGATAAAGTTTTAGAGGACTACAGGAAAGTACACGATGTGTTTTTGGGGAAATTACGCCAAGAACTCATAGGTGTGCCGAACTAGAGAATTTCGAAGAATGCTCAGAAATTGTTTCAATTGTTTGGCAGTTTCTACATTCAATTTCCCCGCTTCACATATATTCGGGTAGGTGGATTCAAAGAGGAACCCTTGAAGCTGCCTCGGTATGCTTCCGATTGTTTTGTTCTGGCAGAAGTTTGCAGACAGCTATTTATTGTTGTCAAAACTTCTCTCCCAGAAGACAAGTGGAATTCTTTGTTTCCGGTGAAACTAGGCCATTTAGTCTGTAACAGTATGTTGGATGCATCCATTGTGGGGAGCAATTTACTGAACTTCCACATGCCCTTTTATGAACCAAGGACAGGATTTGATAGCAAGGGTTTTTCCAGGAAGACTCTAGGGATAAGTAAATGCCCTTCCCCAAGTTTTCATCTTGACGATCTATGGGAAAATCTCAGTGATGAGAAAATGATATGGGAATGGGATCGAACCAGACTCACTATATCTCAGATCAAGCTATTGCAATTGAGGTTTGATATCCGAAGTGTAGAAGAGGACAGTTCAGAGGTCCCCTGTCCATCTGCCACCTATTTAGAAGCAGAAAGTGTCCAAATTATCGATTGGGGTAGGAAAGAATCCAGCGATATCAAACTCTAACCCTGCAGCATTTTTGAAGAAACTGAGAATTGGATTACGGAAAGAAAGAAAGGAGTTCAACACCTTACAAACACATGCCTTGATACTGGGTCACCTATTAAAAGTGTAAAGAAAGTTCTTGCTAATGATTTTCCTTTGTTATCAAATGTAGGTGAAATAATATCATTGAAGGAGAAGACAGATTCAGTGAAACACCCTACCGCGCCAAGATCAAGGGTAAGGACAAGGTCAGAAAAGAGGAACCAGATGGCTTTAGAAGAACCTGATTATTTGGATGATGTCGTGGAGCTCAATGAAGAAGACCTCTCATTCACCCCTGATCACAAAGGGAAGGTTCAAGAGGTTCTCACACATTATCAGGAGTTGTCCCAGGTTACAGACACGCCTGTAAAGACTCTTGATAACCAGATTATGCCTAGTTCAGTTCCACCATGGCTCACTGAATCGGTTAGAAAGAGGAAAAGTTTCAAACCGCTGGCTATGCCAGTTAAAGAGATTGTTACGAGGTATGTTGCACGCACTCCAAAAGCTAAAAGAATGAAAAGTGACGCGAGGTTGACAATAGATCCGTCAACAGGGAAGATCATTGCTGAAATTGCCACTTTAAAGCCTACGGAAGAGGTGCAGGATCCTGAGCCCAAGGATTATGAAATAACAAAAATGGAGTTAGGGGTTCTGAACAGAGACTCCCGTGATCACATTTTCAAATTTTCCACAGATCATATGTTAGGACAGTCACAGAAAGATGGCAGGGAGAAACGGGAATTGAAGCAAATAGTCTCAACCAGGGCAGAATTTCTCTCGTCATTGGCTGAAAATGGTGCGCTACCTTTGGCACAGGCCCACCAAGGATTTGACCCCAATTCGGTGGAAAATCAAAAGTTGGTCAAACAGGTATAGCAAGGTAGAACCTGGACAGAAGTAATAAAGGCATTGATAGACGGTATAATAGCAGAAGGAAGCACCTTCATAAGGGAGTTCATGAGCACCTGCGTGGACAGCGAAATACTCCTGGGGGAGATTCAGACCTTGATCCCAATATGGGAAAGCGAGGCAGAAAATAGTGCAGACATTGTGATGCGAGTGTAGGAGATTGAAGATTATGGAGTAAAACAGTTTTTAACTGAAAATCCCATGAAGTTAGTGGATCCTTGTATGCTGTTTATTTTAAAGAAAAACTTTGGCTGGAAGAAAACATTGTTTGAAGCAGCTATTTCTTAGATGAAAGCCATGGAAAAAGAACTACAGGAAATTCACTCTGACACCTTGAAGGACATAAAAGTAGTGAACCCCTCAGGCACCCTACAACTGGAGGATGGAAATCAGGGTGTCAATGCGATGATTAAGTCCTTCATTGATGTAATGAATGCTTTCAAAGAGAGTGAAGCTCCAATAGTTCATGACCTCACTAGAACCACCAACATTGAGGCTATGCTGATCTTGAACTGGGGACAACTGCCGAAACAGGCTGAAAGAATCCAAAAAATGTGATGGGAGAAGAATGCGATGCACGCCAAATTAGCCACACTGAAAAATATGCACGCCCCGCCTACTCAGGAATTGCTCTATGTCTTCCGGTCGTGGGAGCTGGTGAAGGTGGCCACGTCAACAGATATGCAAGAAAGCTGAACAGGATTCAGTTTTATTTCCTTAATTTATCCTTCTTTTAAAAACCTTATTCTGAGAGCTTTATTATAACGGGTAACCGTTTCTTTCTATGGTTGTGTCTGAGAAGCCGGGTTTTTTGGGAGGCTTTCTCAGACTGCTGAACTATATAAGCTGGAGCTTAAAACTCTATAGGGGTTAGAATAGAATAGAGGGAAAAAGATAGATTTTAGAATAGCGTAAAATTTTGTTCTTGTTTTTCAATAGTTGAAGTGACTAATGATATCTGGACTTTGAGCTAGATATACCTGGATGCTCATGCTGAATTAAATTTTGATCTTTGGAAATCAGATAGTAATATATATCCCTACTTTGAGAGAGTTATATATTGAACTTCTACATGCATTATTCCATTTCAGTCATTTAGTTTTAGATTTATGAATTCCAGTTTTTCGTAGATGAATGCTTAGTTGTGTTGAATTTCTTGATCAGTTAGTTAGTTTAAATCACTTCTGCAAAGTAGTTTCTGGTTCTTTCAAGTTTTACAAGTTTCCATCGCTATACCTCATCCGTCTAAGAACAGTTGAGAGATCTTTTCCTGCTTTTCAGTTAAAAGCTTAGATGTTTAGATTGCAACATCCATTCATTGAAAATCTTTGAAAATGGAGTTGTACCTTTGTAAAATTCAGAGGGAAGCAAAGTAAATGCTTACCCAACTGTTGTTTAATGATTTGTTTTCAAGGGCATAGAGTTAGAAAATAAACATCAAGATTTAAGGAGAACAAATCTGTTAGCCAACAACATCCCATGAGATTTTGTTCTAAATATATTGCAACCCGCAACTCTTTGGCACATACCTTTCTACATATCAAACAGTTAACATATTTTCTCATTACATGAAGCCACCATTTTAATAGTGTAGTCTAGTCTTCAATGAGGATAAAAAGGTAAGATTTGTTACTGTTATATATCAGTTCTTTACTATTATGTTATATATCCTAGACTATTATATTGCTATCAGGATTCAACTGTGTAGTTTTTGAGTCAAAATCATTGACTTGCTATGGAAAATATCTCCTACTTACCAAATCCTATACTATAAAAGTGATCACGGTTCTCAAGCATCCCCAACTGGTGCCTCGCTAGAATGCTTCTTGCTGGTCTTCTAGTTATTGAAGAGGACTTACAAGCAGCAGAATTGGCTTGCTAAATCTACTTTTGGCTATTTATTTTGAAGAGGTGTGCTTCTAGTTATGAAGAGGACTTATATGTTATTGAAGAGGTATGCTTTTGGCTGTTGGTGTTGAATTCAACTGGTAGTATGTTGTGTTTGCTTATAGCCTAGTTGATTTTGAATTCATCTGGTATTATGTTGGTTCAATTGATTGTTTGTGAGAGCAGCTCTTTTATCTCCTTGGCTTGAATTCTTTTTTCCATTGCTTGTTGCTACATAAACAAAATATCAAGTGTATTAGCTATCATATTGATCTAATTAGTTTGCAGAAAATAAATTTATGTTACAATTGTAAGAAAGGAAATCTTATCTAACTAATTTGCAGAAAATGAATTTATGTTACTTTTGAAGTGTGAATTATAATAGACTTATTTTTATGCAAGTGTGATCTAGATAAGATTTCCCTTCCTGTAATCTTAGGAAAAATTTATTTTTCCTTAAATCTTAGCATAAATCTATTTTCTTCACAAGTGTATCCAATTCAAAGTGAAGGAATTTGTCCTTCAAAACCTTCTTCCCTACAATCACTGCAAGGATCAATACAAATTCCCTAAGGGACCATAAATCACTGATATCCAAGGTGTCTAATAGGTTTTTCAAACCCTCCCAACTTACTAGGTCTTAATCACTAAGATCCCAAGCAACAAAGAATCAACTATTCACTAGTTGCTCCTAGGGACACCCAAAGAGCAATTTTGGTTCTAGTGTACCAAATTGAGAAAATGAGACTAAGGAATGAAAAAAAGCATGGATTTTGTTTATTTGGGTCAATACTAAGATGTTCCCATTGGTTTCAAGGTTCTATCATATGGGAAACTAGTACTTGCTTCATTAATTAATGCTTGTTTTTCTAGTAGCACTGGCTGAGAGGTTTTGAGGGGTTAAATTTTAAGTTTCCTATTGAAGATCCCAAACTATCAATGGTTTCCTATACCCTTTTGGACACTATATAAGTCCCCAAATTTTAGGATTCTAAAAATAAAAAACCCTTACCAAACTGCAACAAAGTCAATTTGGTGAAAGTTCCAAATTAGACCACTTTAACAAAGGAACTACCCTCTAAAATTTTCACAGGGCTTCAAAAACACTTCCATTGGCTGGGAAGCATGCCAAAATGCTTAGATCCATGATTTAGAGTCTGGGATCAACATTTTAGGCAGTCAAATTATTGTTGTCCTCTAAAATCTGGGGGTCACACATGAAGATGTGCCCCTAGGGCATCAACTTTCTCTCTCCACCCTGCATCTTTCCATCCCAAAAAAAAAGGAAATCAAATTAAATTGTTAGCACAATAATTCCACCAAAGGGTTTTTAATTCCCATGGTGGAATCTTCCATAACGAGCAAATTTGTATCAGGCCCTAGTTAGAAAGCCAATTCACGAGCTGTAACAGAAAAACCACTATAACTTTTGATCTATTGGGATTTAAGATCTAAAACCAAGTGCAATAGAAGGCTAAGACATCAGGCTATCAGGAGCAATTAGTTTTAACCCTCCATATTTCTGTACCAGTCCGTACACTATATAAAACTACTCAATTTGCAGGAAAAAGAGAGCATTTTATTGATTTCAAATGCCAAATTGCACAATGTTTCCTTCCACCCACCTATTAGGGCTTATGAAGGCCTCCTCCAATGGTTACAACCATATTTCAAACTATTTGGCCGTTGGAGGGATCAATTACATCACATAATGCAAAGTTGTTAAAGTTCTCCAAAAATGACCCTGAAATTTGACATCCCTATCTGAAACTATGGTCTTGGGTAATCCATGAATTCTCTTCATGAGTGTATCATTGAGTGACTTGCTTTTTATTTCTTAGTTCATGATTGATCTCTCTTATAACCCCTATTGAGCCATAGTGTCCTTTGCATCCAATCTTTACTTCAAGCTATCATGAAACTGATATCATGGCTTTCTATCCTAGCTCAACATTATTTCTTCATATTATTTTCTTCTTGGTTGCCTTTCCTTTTTGGGATCCTTCTTGCATTGTCTCTTGTCTATGTAAAGCATTTGTTAAGAAAAGTGTTCTTCATAGCATCTTTTGAGACAATCAATCTCACTACTTTTCCATTGCAGACCACGATTGTTTTGAGACAATCAATCTTTGTAGCAATATGACTACTCGGTAATAGTGATTGCATACTCTGAGAATCAATAAATTCATCTATCCATGATAGTGAATGGACCTCTTCTAAATATTTTTGTGTTGAAAGTGTTTCTACCAAACATGCAAACCTAGTTGAACATAGAGATAATGCTTGAAAATCAAATAGGATTGTAGGAAAACATGAAAGACATGATGCAATCAGGAACCCTGCCAAATATTGATGGATAACCCTATTTAAAGATAGCTACCCCTACTGATATAACAAAGAATTTAAACTAAACCTGCTGCTATTAATCCAACTCAACCAAGTTTTGGAAGGAAACAACATGAAGGATGAAGAAAGAATGAAAGGAAATTGATCAATGAAATGCCTGCATAAAAACTTGATTCTTTTTAATTATAATTCTAATCTAACTCTTCGTTAGGTGGAAGTAAGAGATTCTTAGTTTCAATCCCATGCACTATGAAAATTTAAACTATAATTAGTTTTTGAAAAAATTATAATACAAGTGTTTCTATCCAAGCATAGGCACACTACACATCATGGAAGTGACTACATAATGTTCTACTTGAACTAGGGTGCTCAAGTTAACAATGAAATAAAAAAATCCATGCTTGTACTCATATGATTAGGAGAGGTTTCTTTGTGTTTTCATTACTTAAGAGTAGCCTATATATGGAGGTAAGGAGTCCTACAATATTATTCAGTTTCCCTAGTTATTTACCTGATTTTTATTTATTTAAATCTACTCTTTACAACTATTTTTCTATCTATACACCCTCTATTGCTATTGTAATGGCAAAGCATCAAAACCGTCCATTTTTAAACTTTGATTTGATATGATAAATGTCCCTTTGTATTCAGAAAATTATAGTTGAGAAAATGGTTGTTCAGTAACGATTTGTATCTGCAGGTTGCAAACAAATCATCCTTCTTCCACCAACGAGTCATTCCATTCAAGAAAGACCATGTATGACGATATCAACGCACAAAAAAATAGGGAGACAATTGCTACATTGTGGTCTAACTTAAAAAGAAAAGGTGATAGAAAATTTTATTGTCCTTGCAAAATTTGTAAGGGCTTAAAGACTTGAAGATATCTAATCAAAATAGCTAAGGAACATTGTAGGCAACATGGTCACATTGAAGGGGGAAACGAATATCATCCATTGGTATGTATTTTAATAATTTATAAAATACATAAGACATGATTTGATGATGACATCATGGTCATGGTTAATATAAGGTTATCATTTTCGTATAGGTCAACCTCCCTGAGTTTCATGTTATGGACCATGACAATCCGGAGGATGTGGATTTCCAAATGAGGGAACATGGAGGTGTGAATATAGAATTAGAAGGTAATGATCCCATGGAAGAAGACCACAATGATGAAGAAGATCACAATGATCAAGATGATCACAATGATCAAGATGATGATGATGATGATGATGATGTTGACGTAGACCTTGATGTACCTATACTTGAGAAGGCACACAAGCCCCTATATGAAGGCTCCGAAACAACTCTTCTTGCCATTGTATTATTGTTGGTGAACTTGAAGGTTATGAATGGTTTATCCAACATAGAAATGACACGTATGTTAAGGTATGTCATATTTTTTCATTATTTTAGTCGTAATTCCCTTACAATTAACATTGGGTGA
>MU227340.1:3948371-3994713 GCA_018584345.1 Thuja plicata | reverse complement strand
TAGATAGCTACATCTCAAGCTTTTGACTTATAAATAAACTTTATCTTTTCTTTCTATACCTGAATTCTAGCATAACCCACTTTTCAATGGGTGACTTCTAGTCATAACTAGAATGGAGTTCAAAATACAACCTTTCCATTTCATTGACCCATTGAATCAGAATGTAACCATTAGGTCTGCCTTATGTAGGATAAAATTTTGATGTTGAGTATATCAAATTATGCTCCGATTGAGATAAGATCATGCTGTCAAATAACTTGTCTGTCTTCAAATCTACCTTGTATTTATTATTAATTAATATATTTTCTTGTGAATGTAGTGTGAGGGTGGCCAATGAGCTGGGTGTAGGAAATGGCAAAGGAGTCAAATTTGCAGTTATTGTTTTTGCAATTACTTCATCCATGATTTGGAAATGGCCTGCGATATTGCAATTGAGGGTAGTTTTGTAACATATAGGTAAGTCTAATGATCAAGGTGAGGCTTTCCCCAAGAATTAGAGCTCATTACACTTGGATATTGACTAATAGGTTCACTTGGATATTTGATCTTATTGTACAAAGAATTTAAGGCAGCAAGGTTCACATCAGACTATTATGTCTTGCTCTCATTAATAAAATGAATATTGCATATGTAAATGGCCTAACCATGGCATCAAATTTGTAATATTTTCTTCTTTTTTCAACAAGTAGAGTTTATGTGAAGTTTATTGTATAAGATTTTGATGTTGCAATCATTTAATTAATTATTCTATACATTTAAAGAACAGAAAATCAGAATGATTGTTGTTTATCAGTTTGATAAAAAAGGGTTATTTTATATTAACAAAGATATAGGCATAGATATTAGTATCTTTTTGTGGTAGCATCATCAAGTTGTAATAGATTCTTAGTTGAGTACCTAATCAGACCATTTTTGTTGTGTACGATATTATTTAGTTGAAGCCCACCTAGGCCATGTAATGTGGATTAGTGTCACAGAACTATGTTTAATAGAAACTGAGAATGGTAAGACTTAAATACTTAGTAATAGATAAAACCATTAGTCATCTAACACAAGGCTAGGCTATTATGTTTCCTTTCTTAATAGTAAAAGATAGAATAATAATATAGTTACACTGGTTATCTGTCATTGAGAAAATTGGGTAATTCAAACATACCCTTTTTGCTGTGTATGCTATTATTTAGTTGAAGCCAGCCTAGGCCACATAATGCAGGTCAATGTCACAGAACTTTGTGTAATAGAAATTGAGAACGGTAAGGCATAAGCACTTATTTAGTAATTGATAAAACCATTGGTCATTTAACATAATACTATGCTATTCTGTTTCCTTTCTCAAAAGTCAGAGACAGAATTGTACTATAGTTACAATGGTTTTCTATCATTGTGAAAATTAGGTAAGTTTGAACCCTAGATGAATGAAGCATTTTTCAATTGGGTCAGTTACAGTTTAATTGTTGATCAAAATATAGAAAATATAATGTAACATATGACAAAAGAGTATGTTTTTTAAGATCTAAGTAAATCCTCAGCCCCCAAACCATAGATAGGTCAAAAACCAAGTGAAATAAACACTAAGACATTGCAATGAGGTAGTGCAAATGAAGAACACGTTTGAAGAAAAAGTCAAGTGTTTATGACATATGTTAGTATTTTATTGATGTAAAACAAAAAATAAATATTTGTGGTTCCTGAATATATGGGTACCAGAAAACCAACTCCATTCACATAAAAGCACCAAAACTCAGTTCCTTTTTAGCTGTAATTAAATGTACAGTGCTCTCAATTCTGATAAACTTTAGCAGACCCAGTCTCATTAGGGAACCCTCCATTATTTCAAAATTCTAGTACAACCATAAGGAATGGAATACACAAATGAGCCCACTTTTGAATATTGAACATCTCAAATTCCAAAGAATTGATTCAAATTCACACAATCCTAACTCCTCTTCTCTTACAATGGAAATTAGATTTGTTCTCATCAAACTTCTTCACTGCTTTTAATTACTTGAGTATTCACAATAAACCAAGGCCAATAGCAGTTATAAAGAAAACAATTCCTGTATTAACAACCAAACAAATATTTAGTTCATTGAAGGAAAATATTGAAATACTTGATCTGTCCGGCTTTTTATACTTTTTGTTTCCCTTTATTGACAGTACATATTAATGCACAACATGTCCAGAGCAAGAAACTCATGCATGGACTGACCTATACATTATTTGATCACTTCATACTTGCTAGATTCTAGTTCCATCTTTAAAGCATGAATCTCCTAGCACTCAAGCTGGAATGTTGAGTAATGGGTAAGTTTCAAGGATCAAGGTCATAACTTGTAGGTCTGTAATAGTTGTTTTGGAAACTTATTTTATAGTAAGAACAATGCACCAAGATAAGAAGGTACAACTTTTGAAAGCAGGTTCCTTGGAAAAATAAGGGGATATCATTTCATATGTAGTGTTTTGGTGATAGTGAAGTGATATTCCTTCAAACATTATTTGTGCATTACTAATTAATGTTTATGTCTTATTTGTATCTATTTATTATTGACATTCTTCTTGATGAATTGGTTTCTAGGTTGGGAGTCCATTGGCAGATCCATATCTTGCATTTGCAACTGGTATGAATGGCTTAGTGGGGCCTCTCCATGGTTTAGCAAATCAGGTATAAAATATATGCCTGCTATTGCAATGAATATTGATGAAAATAAGATCATTTTTATATACTTAAGTGGTGAGGGATAAAAATATGTTCCATATTTGTTGAAATTGGAAGGGAAGAAACAAAATTCTTACTGCCTAATTCATTTCACAGGTTTTGGAGGTTCATTTGTCCCTATTAGACTCTCTTTGATTTTTGATGTGCATCCTTTTTTAAGGAGTGGAACCCAGTAATGTCCTCTTTCAGGTACATTTATTTGGGTGCATATTTCTTAATTAAATTCCTTCACTTGTGAACCTTGCAATCTTTACATCTATTAGCACCGTGATAAACCAAAAATTTAGTACTTCCTTCACTTGTGAACCTTGTAATCTCATTTCTCCATTGGATAACTGCTACCATTGGACAAACAACAAGTGTGGTTTTAATCTGAGGCAGAACCTTTGATTTGCTACTAGACCCCACTTCAATGTTTAACACCTTAAATGAGTTCGTAGCAAGAGGTGCCTTCAGTTGTAGGTCACAATTACATAGAAAAAGGGATATTGCCTAAATTGTTTTTAGCATTCCCATTTCATCTGCAAGCATGCCACCTTTAAATTCATATTATTCTTACTTTAGACTCCAAGCTAGCCACTCCTTTTGGAAAGGTAATAATGGCATCGACATCTCAAGAGGTGGTTCCTGCTCTTCCATGGGACCCTTCTTTTGATAAAATGCATCTAAGTCAAGCTCCCCATCATGTGCCCAAGATTTCTAGTCTTCAAGGCCTTTCTCCCAAACCTGCCAATTCAAATTGTCAGTAATGCCATCTTCTAAATGTCACATTTCTGGTCACATTTTCTTTTAACCAAAAGTTAGTGTTGGTTTCTTTTTCGATCCAGACACATTAGAATGTTTGATGAGAATGCTATGAATTTAATGGCCATTTTGATGAACTTTGGTGGATATTTCTACTAACCAATGGTATCAATTTTGACCTTTACATTAGTATGTGTGACGAGAATGCTATGCATTCAATGGCCATTTTGACAAACTTTGGTGGATATTTCTACTAACCAATGGTATCAATTTTGACCTTTACATTAGTATGTGTGATGAGAATGCTATGCATTTGACAACCACTTTGACGAACATTGGTGGATATTTCTATTGACAATGGTCTCAATTTTGACCTTTACTTTAGTATGCGCGACGAGAATGCTATGCATTCGATGGCCACTTCAACGAACATTGGTGGATATTTATACTGACCAATGGTCTCAATGTCAACCTTCTACAGTAGTAGAATTGATGAGAATGCTATGCATTTGACGTCTTATTCTTCTAGTTCCAAGGGATTGATTCAGTGGATAATTTGACCACTTGTATGGTTGAAATTTTGACTATAATTTTTCCCATCGATTAATTGACTCAAAAAGAGCGACGATAGTTTTGGTTGCCTATTCAACCAATTTCTGTAGAAAATTTGACTATTTCTCATCAAAAAATAGGGTGAAATTTACTAGTGTTTCCTTTCCTTTCTAAGTTTGTCCATTTCAATTTTCAACTTTAGTATCTCATATATTCTCATTAATTCACTAGGACTCATTTTGGTAATATCAATAGGTCCTTGTAAGACCTCAACATCCTCATTTATAAGCTCATCTTCAACTTCTTCCTCAGGAATCTCCATAGCATGTCTCTTCTTATTGTAACTTGAACTTCAACTTAGATCCAATTTCCTCTTTACTAAATGTGTGGGAACATCAGCTCCATGAGCTCCATCTTTCTTTCCAACATCATCTATCTATCTGAATTCTTCAATTGAAATAGATATCACCACCTATTTAATCTTATCCTTATGTGCTTCCTATTTTCTTTGCATATATTTTACTTCAATAGTAGGAGCTTTTTGTGGAGTCCCAAAAGGTATATTACCAATAATTTCATCAATCACTTGCTGAATAGTGACAAGTTTGTCTACTGTTACCTCTTCAAAGATAATCTCTTGTGACTTTTTCTCCTCTTGAGTATAATTTTCTAGTTCATCTTCTTCCTCAAATTTCTTCTTCATGATCTCAAGGGTCTCATCATGAACTACATTTGGCTCACCAATAAGTATTCTTCATACTCTACTTCTTGTTCTGAATTCAGCTCTAATAGCCTCAATTGTGATCTTCACATCTTCTATAGAAAATTTAGGCTTAAGTAGAATCAATGCTTGTTCCATCATTTCTCTATCTTCTTTCAGATAATTTCTCCACCTAGCATCAATCTTCTTGAAAAGTGATTCATGTATCATTTTATGTATTTCACAAGGTCCTTTGCAGAACTTATGCAAACTATAAACAATAGCATCTTCTATCTTTTTATTATATTCATCATCATATTTTTCATAGCATCAATTGGAATAACTCACACTTCTATATTCCCTTATGTTCTCATTTATACTATCAGCAATCAAAGTTCTCCTAGTCTTAGGTTCAACTGATTTCTTAGTTGTCATGCCAACAATCTTTGATATTTTTCCACTAGCCCTCAATTCATCTTGCTCTTTATCAGAATCTGTAGGAGGTTCTTCTACCTCATCTGTATCCTTAGTTTTACTCTTTCCTTTTGAATCTTTGTAGCTAGGTGATTTTACCTTCCTCCTTTTGTAAATTTTCTAATCATTCACATGTGTCATCTCTTTTTATTTTTCCTTTTCCTTTTGCAATGTGGAACTCCTAATTACTCTTCCTATTTCCTTACTAATTATAGAAGATACAACATCTACCTCTTCAAATTTTGTAGCAGAATACCCTGCCTCCTCAGTCACAAACTTCTTCCTGGTCTTATCCTTAATATCCTTTGTAATACCACTCTTCTTGGCTAAATCATCAACTTGTTTCCTCACTCTTCTCTCAAACATAGGTTCCTTTAGCTATCAATGAATTTTTAGATAAGTTTCTTTATCGTTACTAAACCTAGGCTTACCAACATCAATCATCTTAGATAGTAACTCATCAACATGGAGAGATACAATATCACCATCTACCTCATAGCCCATGCGTAGAGCCCAAGAAGTTCTTTGTTGTACTGTCGGCAACATACATGTATCGATATCCACAAAAAAACCTATATCTTATTTGTACTTCTCTACTATACCAGTTGGGATCCTCTCTCTCTCATGCATTATTTTCTATAAATATTTCAAATAACCCCACATAGTACTATTAATTTTTTTTCCTAACATCCTTATACAATCCTTAATCTGTACTAATGTGGGTCTAGCGGCTGACCACTGAATGTCACTGATACTAGGGAAATGATTTTGCAAGTAGAAAAATATACATACCAGCAACAAACCATACTTGAAATTTTGTTTCTTGTCCTTCTTGATTATCTACATGTTCGTAAAGTACTGAATTCTCATGACCTCACATAGGTTTTATTCTGCATTCTCCTTCACCATCCGATATGCAACATGAATACCACCACTAGGCATACTATTCAATCGGCTTGATTGATATAATTTTTAAACAATCACCATAGATGCTAACTTGACCTCAATATCTGCAATGTCATTAATTTTCATAGTACATTGATCTTGTTTTGACTTTGTTAGATGAGTGACCTCATTAATAGGAATCATTCTTAGAATAGGTACATCACCGGTTGAACACAACCTTGTCACTGAGTGAATAATTTCCTTGGTAATCTTATGTGGCCTATCCAACCATAAGAACTGATCATGAATACAACTAAGCACATATATAAACTATTCAGATTCAAAATCATCAGGTAGATTGAATACATAAGTAAAACCCTTCTCTATCAAATGCTTGTGTTCATCCTTCAATCTAGAGTCATTACACAGTTCAGTATATGCATTAAACATAAAATTTGAACCAATATCATCAATCTTAAAATGAAAAAAAAAATCTTATATATTCAACCAACAACACATCATGGGATATAGAAGACAAAGTGCCTACAAGATCATTCTCTACTACCTTCAAAGGATGCAACTTAAATAATGGCCTCGGTTCCTCTATAATCTCAACCAATACAAGAGTGTCCATAATGATAACAATAATTTCTTTCACAAAAAATAGTAGAACCTTTGCAACACATAGAAATACCACTTCTTTCTTCAATAGGGGTTCTTCAAACACCACTTCAATTCTAGCACAAGACCACAACTATCAATCTATAATCACTTCAAATTTCCTTAGAATCACTCACTAGTTCTCTTATTAACTCAAAGAATGCATTGTGACAAATCAACTTCACTTTTTCCCTTTTAACTTTATATTTCCAAGTAATAAATACAACAGTCAAATAGTACCTTTAATCGGTTGCGGCTGTTAGAACATAAAAATTTACTATTCCATAAAAAACCATTATGTGGTCACATGGAATCATATATAATACAAGATTATTCATCATATTATTTCATAACATCAATAGGAATCTAAATATGTTGATAAAACTCACCACACACACAACTTAAGGGATAGGTTTTTAGATCTTACTTGATTTTCACCCCCTAAGAACATAACTTTGACTTAGTATGATGATGAATTCTCCACATTACTTGATGTTGTGGAGCTATCGATGAATTTAGAAGATTTGAGTTCACATTTCTTCACCCATGTATCCTCCATCTGCTTTTCGATTCCTTCAACATTTTTAATCTTCTTTCCTTTATCCAATAGGCCTATTCACCGGGTGACCTCCAATGTTGTTCTTCTTAGATTCGTAAGATCTAGTAATATGTCCAATCTTTTTGAAATAGTAACACCCTTACATGTTTGTCTCCATGGTCCAACATTTCCTCTACTAGTTCTCATCTTGAAATTCACTATTGTGTGTCCATACTTGTGACAAATAGAATAGGTAACATCCAATTGGTTGCCTTGTTGATTAGTTCTCTACTGGTTGGAGTTATAAGGCCTTTGATTGTTGATACTAACCTTGAATTCATTAGCCTTATGACCATACTTGTTGCAATGATAAAATTTACCATGAAAGACATTAGATCTAGCATTGTAACCTTCAAATCTTCCATAAGAATTTCCAAATCTAGGAATAGGTGCATTAGGTCTATTAGTTCCAATAGGTCTAAGCCTACAAACATTAGCAGTATGACCTTCCTTGTGACAATTGAAACATATCGGTCTATAATTTCTCTTACCATATTTGTTGTTTTTCACCTTAGGTGTTGACTTTCCTTCTGCATAGATCTCCTTTGTACTAGATGACTCACTGGCTTCAAATTTTGAAAACCAAAAACCTTGTTTCTCACCATTTCCCCTTTAGCTAGATATTTGTTCATCAAGTTTAGAAGAACTCATATTGAAGTTTTCCAATAGATCCCTGGCTGCCTTAAGTTCTCCTTTAATACTTTCATTCTCTTTCCTCATAATTTTATCTTAAGGCATTTTCATTTTCTTCATTTGAATCATGTAGGTGTTCCTACAAAACAACGAATTCTTGTTCAGATCTGAATAGTTCCTCCATCTTGTCTTTTAAAGTGTCATCTTTAGCTTTGAGAGAATCTTCTATAACCTTCTTGGCTTCATTTGTAGATTTCCTTTCTTCTAACTCTTGACACATTCTCATTGAGAATTTTTCCAACTACCATTGCATATTCTTCTTTTCTTTCTTTAGTTTGTCCAAACCCTTATGCCTGTCAATATCTAAGTTTTTGTTGATCATTTAGTGTCCACACTTAGTCATTTATTCAGGAAGTTTTGGTTAGCTACCACTGATGCCGAGCAGAATAGATCATCGATGCCAAGCTATCTAGAAATTCTATGTTGAGCACCAGAGACTTAAGTTTTGAGCAAGACAGTTTTGACATACATGTCAGATATGACACAAACTTTAAGGTAATATGTTTGGGTTGACTTATGGGTGTTTTGGGCTGACATATGTGAAGCATTTAATATTCTCTATAGATTTAATTACACATTTAGTTGTTTTATCCTATGTAAGGCATGTAGCCAATCAGAAAATTGGAATGCCTAGGAGGCATACATTTTATTTTTGATCGTTGATCTAGATCTATTCACCAGAATCGAAGTGTATAATAAGATTTCTTCTTACCCTAATTATAAGAGTGATTAGAGATCAAAGAGAGAAGGTGCATACATATATGAGAGATGTGTGAAGGTTTGTTTTGTTAAGAAGAATAGATCTAGTAGAGTAGAAGAGAAGTGAGTAGCAGAGTAAGGACATATCACATTATAAGATCAGAGAAGGCATTATAAAGAGGAGATCTGTTATCAGCATCAAAGTGCATATCGAAGGATCATATCTTGAGACATTATAAAAAGTCTATCAGGTGAAATCTCTTAACAGAGTGGTTAAGCAAACCTTTCTAAATCTCTTAGCAGAGTGCTTACTTTACTATAAGTTGAAATCCTTACACAAGGTATATTGTAATGATCTAAAGCTCTTAACTGGGCAGACCTTTAACCAGGTAGATTTCATATTGTAATCAAACTTTTGTAGCCCTAACAGGCACACTTTATTGCTGCAGTAGTGAAGAATTTGTGGGTGTCAATCCCACCCCAGTTTTACCTATTTGGGTTTCTGGGATCCAAATTCTATGTATTATGTTATTCATTTACTGTCATGGATGCTACTAGATGTTAGATAGATTAAATATTTATGTGTTTGTGGATCAGTTTGTTTTAAAGTGATTAAAGTTCAAGATCTAATTCACCCTCCCTCTCAGTATCTTACTTTCTCAATATTGTATTTCCAACAATTGGTATCAGAGCTTGTATGCATAATTAACTTCATAGAGAATATTAAATGCTTAACTCCATACAGAATATTAAATGTTTGGATCCTTGATTGTATGCATATTTTTCTATGTTCAAAAGACTTTTCCTACCTATGGAAACATAGTATGGAAAATAGATAGACCTATCACCCAATAGATAAATGTACTAATTCAACTGTTAGGTGATAATTTTGATAATGTGATGGGAACATACTTTGTGGAGTTCAAGAAAAGTATGAGACTGTGAAGCAGAATTCCTAGTTCATTAGTGGAACAACATTATGAGGATGTGTGTTTTTTAGTTGACATAGATTACACTTATGTTCAGGTTGTAGTACCTAGGGTATCATGGTTAAGGCCATTACCTTATGAATTAAACATAGATGAAACATCTGCAACAATCACAACACTACTAGGAGAGGAAATTGATAGTACTGCTAAACATTTTGGTAATTATGAAGAAGCCAAGGCCAAAATTTCTATGAACCTAAAGGCTCACACCATGGAAAGAAAGAGGAAAAATATTGTCAAGAATTTGAAAAAGATGGTTGGCATTACAAGTGATGAGGAAGCAGAGGATGCTTCTCTAGGATTAACTACTAGACAAGGAGAAGACATACCTAGTGAAGAAGAAGAAGAAGAAGTTGAGTCTGGAGAGGATGTAGTTGTTAAGGGGAAAGGGAAACAGCCAATGGTTTCCAAGGCAACCAGAGTAAGAAAAGTTAAACCTCAAGCTACCCTTCCTATTGTAAATAGAACAAGAACTAGGGCATCAACTATTTCACCTCCTGTGGTGAGAACATCAGTATACAAAAGGAAGAATGGTGCCGAGAGAAGATCAAGGAAGAAGAAACAAGTCAAAACCAAAGTTGTACTGAGCAGTTCTGCCAAAAGACCAAGGAAAAGGAGACTAATCTTGAGTGATGAAGAAGATGAGGAAATAGACAATGATGTGCTGAGAAAAATACCTAGACATTGATGAGGTATGCAAGAACATTAGAAGTTCAAGTAGGTTATCTAGATTTAAATTTATCAAATATGAAAAGCAAAGTATAGAGAATAAGGTCAAGTTACAAGAAGATCTATTAGACATGATGAGTACATTCAAATTGACACCTATAGAGATAGGGAATAATTTTCCTATATAACTTTATGATTTCTTATCTAGTAAATGGTAATTTGCATTGATGACTAAAAGGCAAATTAGGGAAGCAACTTTGGATAGAGTCATCCTAGAATTGACAAAGAAACAGAAAGCAAAATTTGTTGATCAATATAAGAAAAAGTTTGTACCAAAATATAGAGGTTATGCTATTTTGAAGAATGATATTGAAGGAGTAGTATAGAAAAGTACTCAAATTTGGAAAGAGTTTTTTGGGTTGTCAATTCCAAAAGAGAAGAAAACAGATGAAGGAACTTCTGAGAAAATCACCACTGATCAAACTTAAACTGAAACTGAAACACAAAAGGAAATAGGTGATGAGAAAGTTACAAACTTGACAATGGATATTCTCATTGATACCACACTAGACAATGTTAGCAATGTGGATTTCGAGGATCAGGATGAGCCGACAGACACAACTATCAAATTTCCTATCAAGGCTACTGAGGTCAATGAAGAGAAAAATGAAGAAGGAGCTGAGAAAGAGAAACCAGAAGATCAAGAGGTAAATACTGAAAATCCACCTATTCTAGAGGTTGCTCAGACATTAATAAATAGCGGAGACAAAATGGAAGTAACTTGAGACAAGACTAAAGAACAAGAGGCTATACAAGTGTTGGTAAATGTAACACACTCTGCTTCATCTACCCCCACTGGACCCAAAATGGGGAATGTACCTGACCAACAAGAAATCTTGATTAAGATGAAGTCAACAACTGAATTGCTTTATGACAAAGGAAAGGAAATCATTGAAACTGAGCCGGTTGACAACTTACTTGAGCCCAAAAGGAGGAAGCTAAATAAGAAGAAGTCACCAAGACTAAATGTCACATTAGATGAATTAATTGTGATTCCTAAATGGGATCCTGAGAATTTGTCATACGAGAAGATTTATACCCTTCAAGAACTTTTGAAGAGGAAGAAGAGATAGGAAGAAATGAAGAGAGAACAGAAGAAGAAGAAAGTACTACATGACATCAAAGATATTTTTGTAAATGCTTTTGATATGGATGATGTAAATGACTAGGCACCTATACTAGAATAGCTAGTTCACATTGTACAAAAGGTGGCTGATGATAATATAGAGGCAAATGACAAACTATTGCAATGGTCTTAGAGAAAGTTCGAGAACAAAGTACTAGAAAAGATATCTGAAAAGATAGCTACACAACAGGTTGAACTTTCCTCTCTCATTGAAATTCTAGAAGGAGTTGCAAACAATGTATTTTCTTTGTACAAAAGACTATGTGATGAATCTTTCTTCACCAAATAAAATCAATAGTTAATTGAGAAATTGCAACTGGATATGAAGTCAACTAAAAGTTCACTAAGCATGGAGGCTAGCTCTAGCTCCATTCATTTCAATAAGTTAAATCATACACAGAGGAGGTTAGCCATTTTTATGGTTGAAGATGACTGAATTATGGAAAAATTGATTACAATTTAGGCTAATCTAATATCTCATCTGGAGGTTATGTAGAAAGAACTCATAGCTGCCACAGAACTGGTAAAGAGAGACTCTCATCTCTCTACTATAGATAGTTTGGTAAGTATTGCAGCTGAACTAGAAGTCAAGTTAGGAATTATGAAGTTTGTTAAAGATAGTTGGGACACTTCATTTGCATTAATTCTTCAACTTCATAAATAGTTTTTGGATAAGTACAACCTAACCCCTCCAGCTATTAGTGACAAAAATAAGGGGTAATAAGGAAAGGAAGGAAGAACAGATGAGCCGAAGGTATAATATATTTTTTGTTGAACGCATGTATGTTATGTAGATAATATATTAAGTATGAAGCATAATCAAAGG
The DNA here is from genome assembly GCA_018584345.1 of Thuja plicata. Taxonomy (NCBI): domain Eukaryota; kingdom Viridiplantae; phylum Streptophyta; class Pinopsida; order Cupressales; family Cupressaceae; genus Thuja; species Thuja plicata. The sequence goes on along the minus strand of MU227340.1, from coordinate 3,982,322 downwards.
GGGAGTACTGTATGTACGAAATGATAAATGTTTTTGCCACTAAATATCAAAAGGGGAGATTGTTAATCTCTAAGTTTTTGTTGATCATTTAGTGTCCACACTTAGTCATTTATTCAGGAAGTTTTGGTCAGCTACCACTGATGTCAAGAAGAAAAGATCATAGATGCTGAGCTATCTGGCAATCTGTGCCGAGCGCCAGAGACTTAAGTGCCGAGAAAGACAGTTTTGACATACATGTCAGATATGACACAAACTTTAAGGTAATGTGTTTGGGCTGACTTATGGGTGTTTTGGGCCGACATATGTGAAGCATTTAACATTCTCTACAAAGTTAATTATGCATTTAATTATTTTATCCTATGCATGGCATGTAGCCAATCAAAAATTTGGAATGCCTAGGAGGCATAAGTTTTATTTTTTATCGTTGATCTAGATCTATTCGATAGATTCAAAGTGTATAAATAGATTGCTTCTTACCCTAATTATAAGAGTGATTGGAGAGTATAGAGAGAAGGTGCATACATACATGAGAGATGTGTGAAGTGTTGTTTTGTTAAGAATAATAGATCTAGAAGAGTAGAAGAGCAGTGAGCAGCAGAGTAAGGACATGTCATATTATAAGATCAGAGAAGGCATTATAAAGAGGAGATCCATTATCAGCATCAGAGTGCATATTGAAGGATCATATCTTGAGACATTATAACAAGTGTATCAGGTGAAATCTCTTAACAGAGTGGTTCTACCAGACCTTTCTAAATCTCTTAGTAGAGTTCTTACTTTACTATAAGTTGAAATCCTTTCACAAGGTAGATTGTAATGATCTAAATCTCTTAACTGGGTAGACCTTTAACTAGGTAGATTTCATATTGTAATCAAACTTTTGTAGCCCTAACAGGAACACTTTATTGCTACAGTAGTGAAGAATTTGTGGGTGTCATCCCCACCCCAGTTTTACCTATTTGGGTTTCTAGGTTACCAAATTATGTGCATTGTGTTATTCATTTACTGTCATGGATGCTACTAGATGTTAGATAGATTACATATTTATGTTTTTGTGGATTAGTTTGTTTTAAAGTGATTAAAGTTTAAGATCTAATTCACCCCCCCCCTCCTCAGTATCTTGCTTTCCCAATATTGTATTTCCAACAATGCCTATCCTTGTTGTCCTTAGCTATTTGTTAATTCTCCAGGGCCGTAGCCTCTACCCCAGATTCATCAAAGCCACTCTACTCAGATAGGTGTTCATTGAGATCTTGACTCTCACTAAGTTTCTCAACCAAATCTTGTCTCTTAGCCCTAGAAATATTTAATTAATCCTTGAGTTTCTCAATCATATCTTTATCCTCTGCAAGTTTCCTTCTATAAAACTCCATGTTTTCCTTAAGGATCTCTCCCAAGTTATTAGGCTTCTCCAAGGAAACTCAACTTTGATACCAATTGTTAGTATATAGAGACACTAAGAGGGGTGTGAATCAATGCAAATAGATAATGAACCAATTCAACCAAGAATCTCATTATGTTTTTAAACAACTTCCATACAACCAAACATGCAAGTGTAACTATGCAATAGAAGTAAAACAATTCAAGCATCCACAAATAATAAAACATAACACCACTATTTTTATCATGGAAACCCTTATGAGAGGATAGAACCATGGTGGGGATGACAACCACAATCCCTTGACTGTAGTAAAAATATTTTCCATGTTAGGAGCTTACAATACCCTATTAGGGGCTCAGCCAATTAAGAGTAACTAGTACCTTGTTAAAAGTACCAACAGACATGTTAGGATCTACCTCGCTATAGTATTTAGATCACCTTCTTAGAATTAACCTTATTAAAGGATGTATGAAATGAGGCATATTAAATTCCACCCTATTAAGTGATTTAACCTGCTAACCTATTAGAGTTAGCCTTGAGCAATGAGCTCAAATGACTGATCTGGAAATGGCACTTCTTACCTATCAGATCCAATCCAATCTCTTAAACTTGGCACACTTTTCTTCCTCTCTCTCTAATCAAAATCACAAAAAAAATGATCTTGAACCCTAAATAACATTATTTTTCTTGCCTTTTATAGTTGTTCTTAAGGTGGTTAAGACTTGAAAAACATTCCACAAGTCAACACAAAACATTGGCCTAACTCATGAAAATAAGTGTCAATCATACCTAACATGTCGTCCCAAAATATAATAGAAAATTTTATTATCAAGAACCAATACATTATCAACCACCTTGATCATTTTATCAATGGGAATCAATCGGTAACTCGACCGGTTCAGACTAAACACACCACCAAAAAACCAACTTACTCAAATCAATGAGTTAAATGTCGCAGTCAGGAAATCAAACTTGTTTGATTAAACTAATTCTCTAGTAATGGTCACACCACCCAATGTTCTCTCTATCTCTATCACCACTCCAAACACTTTCTATTAATGTCTTCATGTTAATTGATCAAAACACTAAGGTTATTTACTTTACCTATCCATCCAGTCAATCAGTATTTGTAACCTATTCATCAAATCTGATAGAGTTGCCATTAATGACAAACTCGTACGCATCATACACTGCATCTCAACTCCAAAATCCATCATAATTCCAACAAATGATACTCTCTCAAAAAAAAATTGATCCTCTTCTATACTATTAGGTGCATGCTTATAAACAATATGGACAAAAATTTCTACTTGCATTGAATTATAATATTGTGATTGGATCTCATCTTGTGGTGCAATCGTGCAGTTCTCTGCAAAGACAACAACCAAAAGTATACTACCAACTACAAATGTATTATTTCATATGTGAAACTGTCTGCCAAGCCTTCTATCATTTTGAGAGTGAGTCACATATTTAGGTATGATCTTACTCTTGAATTCATTCATAAATCCATGAACCCTAACTTTTTTAGTAATTAGATTGCACCTTCTTCCAACCTTTCCATCCTTTAATCGATACTCAATAGTTTTAAATATTTTTACGTCAACTAATTAATGTCCAAAATAAATTGAAATATTTTCATGCAAACATTCATCTAAGAATGCAAGATTTCTGCATATATCACATACACCAAAAACACATGCATTCAAAAAAATAATTTTTCATTAGGGGTTTACAAAACAAACCAGATATAAACTCCTTTATAGTTTGATGTGGCCTATTTATACCACATTTCTACAACATTTTGTTAATATGCATGGTATAATCTATATATCAAAATACATCATAATGGTAATGAAATTGAACATGATTTTTGCAACAAAACGTGAATCTTTCCTTGTTAATTCTTACATACCATGGTTTACAATTTTTAAAAGATCTTTTACTAATGTTAATAGTTAGCACCTTATCATCCAAAAAAAAATTGTTCTATTTAGTTTGATTCATTTCCAAAAGGTTATTTGGATGTGGATCATGAATTTTTGATCCAACTCTTAATTTGAGAACATCTCTGGCATTAGGTGATACTTTTGCATTGTCATGCCACAAATTTTCATTCAAAGTTTTGACTTCATCATTAATTTTCATGTCATAACTCGAGAGTCTGCCACTAAAACTTCACAAATGGTTTGTCGGATCAATTTTAATCCTTACTCTTCTCTTTACAGATCTTTCCAAAGGTTTATGATGAATATTAAGGTATCCACTTATGTTAGTCATCATTCTTTTATTCGGATTTGTTTTGTTTACTAAAGTTGTTGGTATTGCTCATTGTGTTTCATTCCTATCTTTATAACAACTTCTCTTTCCAATTGTATCAAAGGCGCTAGAAAAAATCAATACAACTTATTTAAAGACTCATCCTTCTTCTTGGATTTTACATAAATGACTAACCTCTTCATCACTTTTTGCATTTTAGCCATTTTAATTAGTTGTAACATTAGTTGACATTGAAACCCAAATTTTTATTATAAAAAATTGTCTAAACAATCTAGTCACATGTGTCCTAATCTATCTCCATGAAACCAAAGCACAAAGATTTTCTAGACATCACTTTTAATTTTAAAATTTTCATTCATTCATTATCACTCAAAGGGGTTTCTTTCTTAATTTATGTTTCAATGTCTACATCCACATTATTGATTTCAATTGGAATTTGATTTTCAATTTCAATTAGCATTTGATTTTTAAATTCAATTGGGGTTAGAATTTAAATTTTAATTTCTTTATCATTATGATCATATTTACTAATATTTTTTGTTTGGTGTGAAATTTTTGTTACTCTATTTTCAGGAAGAAAATCTAAATCTTTTAAAGAGTAACCTGCTCAAGGAGAAAATCACCAATTTCTTTATCAAAATAAAGATATGGCTGTGAAGACATGACTGTATCCAAAACTGGATTAGAAGATGAACCTGAATTTTCTTAAATTATATTTTCTTCTTTGATCTTTGCATCCACCATGGTTTTCTCAATGTTCTCTTCTAAAACAATTGTTGAACTCAATGCTTCGACATTATTTAGTTCTGAAATTCTTGCTCTTCTTTCTCATTTTAATTTTTCCTCCTTCTCCCTATTTGTTTCTTTTGGAGTTGATGAAAACTATCAACCCACAACTCCCAAGAATTACCTACATGCAAACCTCTCACAGAAAGAGAGAAGCAAAAAAGCTATGGAGGCCAAAAATAACAGATCGATGGAAGAGGAAACATCTTGTGCAAATAATGGAGAAAAAATCTCAATGCAATAACATTCTCAATTAATTAATAACAATGGAATCAAATAATTTACAAAGAGGGAATCCTTATAAAAGGATATCAAAACCCTAAAAGGGAAACCCTAAAGGGAAAAATCTAGATTGCATAATAATAATTAATAAAAGAATTAATTATATTTGCCTAATGTTTAGCTTAAGTGAAAGAGAGATAATAAGTGACTTAATAATTAAATAAATATGATTTAATTAATAATTGGAATCACTTTATAAACTTAGGGAGAAGCTAAAAACCTAGAAACAACTATTGAAAGAAGGAAAATGGGTCCCAGTAACAAGGCTTGATCGAGTAACCAAGTACAAAAATCTTTGTAAAGAGGAGAAAAAAATAAAACCCAATGGGAAAAAGCCCTCTCCAAAAAGAGATGAAGCCTAGTGAAGGACTGAAGAAGCCTCCAAAATAGAGAATGTCCCAAAAATTAGGAACATAGAAAGAACATGTAGAACACCTCTCAAGCATGAAGTTGCAAACACTGTCAAAAAGTAACTCCTGGAACCTCCACTGTAATAGAACATGATCAGGTAGAGAAGACTATAAACAAATCTTGAAGATTTGATCAATAAAACCAAGGAAGCATTAGAACCAACAGGAGATACCCTCCATAATGCTGAGAAAAAGAGGCATGACAACTACACTAAAACAGACTGCCAAGAAACACTGCATGATGAAGAACATACAAGCACAAATAAAGGATGGTGTCAGGGGAGGAACACTCACTTGAAACACATACTAAGGCTAATGTCATGGAAGGAACACTCACTTGGAAAAGGTAGATGGAAAACAAGGAAAACATCAAACCCCCCATGGCACTTTATGATATAGTGTGAGTACAATCAATCATAAAATGTGCAGGATCCCAAACATGCATCAGATGACAGTTTATCTCAGTGCATTTGCAAATAAGAAAAGCTACAAAAATAGATGTCTACAATATCTAGGAATGATGGAAAGTTGTAGAAACATGAATAACAACTAAAAAGAAGTCATCCCATGCACATAAAACGATCCCAGGACCTGAAACATCCAATATATCAACCAGATTGCAAAAATGCAAAAATATGAATAAAAAATACTTGGAGCATAATCTAGGTTTGATACCCATACAAGAAGAAAGATAATAGAACCATCTTTCTGACGTCATGCAGAAGTTAAAAAATGGAGTCTGGATAAGCAAGATATGGCTCACAGAGTGCAAATAGGAAACCTGACTTTGACTAAAAATAAACCTACAATATGGAAAAATCAGAAAATCTAACCGAGCTAGAAAAGCATCTGTCTCAGAAAGATATTTTTGACAATATAAGGAAGTCAAAAATTGGCCTCTATTTGCTCAAGATATGACCAAAACACTAAAGGCTTCTTTTTATGAAGAAGTGTCAAACTGTGTGACAATTTCATGAACGTCAATTTAAATCACCATCTATGGCCTATGGCCGCTAACATCACTACTGCATAGGCAAGCATCCTTTCCAGAAGGTACGCACCTTTTCAAATTTTTAAAAAAAATTTACAAACACTTTTTGAAACTTTATAAAAGAAGTGTTTTGTTTTGTTTTTTTGGGGAAAAAATTTACATATAAAAATTCAAAATTTGCTATTTTTTTATTTTTTATTTTTCTCCTCAAAAAATGTGCATTCGTACTTGTACGGCCAGAAGGAAAAAAAATTTCTCCAGATGTCTGTTGGAAATATATTGAGGCTAGGTGACTGAGAGGGGGAGGGGGTGAACCAGGAACCAATAAAACTTATTCAGTTTAATCCTTTATTAGATTGTCTAATCTAATTGCATGCATGGAACTGAAAAGCAATAAACATCCACAACACTTGACACAATATTTGTTTACCCAGAAACCTTCCAAATAGAAAGTAAAACTATGATGGGAATGGTACCCACAAGATTTAGTACTGTAGTATAAATTTAGCATGTTAAAGCTTACAATTGACCACTTTTGATGGCCTACCCTATTACGAGCAATAAGAATTATTGGGACCACCTTGTGAATGGATTTGTACAATACAATTAATTATGAAACTATGTTAGGAGATTTGATAAGGACTGTTAAGTCCACCCAGTTAAATGATTTTTTTGATACACCTGTTAGGATGAACCAGTGGATGATCTACTATGCAACTCTGATTTTCTGAAATAGATCCTTTGAGATAATACTGATCACCTGAATGTGATAGATAAGTCTTTGTTGTTCCTTTTAATTTTGTAGCCTTCTAAACAATCTTCTATTTCATATTCACGTTTATATACTCTTACTTCTACTCACATGCAATTGGATAAACAAAATGCCTTTCATATATACCTTATCCAAATAAATTACTTACACAAGTCAGATTCCATGATATAAATTAATATCCAAAAATATAAACTAAGTCAGACCAATACTGATCCTCGGGTCCAGTAATCCACTCGGGTGATATACTGAAACTCAGACAATATGCTGACACTCGGGTGACATAGTGAACTGGTAATCTTTGGCACTCAGGCTACACTGGGTGCTTGGGTCACATTGATCACTTGGAGATGGTATGCAACTCAGGTAATATTGGTGAATCGGGTGATACTGATTGCCATTATCTTCTCGGTCGACACTGCAACTTCTTGGGTTACACTAAAACTTCTTGGGTTGCACTTCAAGCTACTAGCTTGGTCAACACTGTAATCATATAAGTGACTAAGTGTTTTGGCACTAATTGACAACATGTCTTTCCATAAGGTCAACAGTCTCACCCTTTGGCATTAGTTACAAAAACACTTATCATACGAAAAATTGATCAAACTGCTGATAAGTCAAAAATCCCCCTTACCATGTGCTTGGGTACTTTGCTTGGGTTTTGACAACTGCTCTGTAACTTGGTTACAACTGACTCTTTTTTTTTTTTTCCAAAATTGTTTTAGATTCTTTGTTATGTATATCTTCCTCTGCTTTGTACATATATATATATATATATATATATATATCCTATCTTTCCTCCTTATATATATACATATATTTCCTATCTTTCCCCCTTATTTTTGATATAAATTCCAAAAATCATAACTACAAGGTAATACCAAAATATGATAGAAAATCACAATGTACCTTCAAATTTGAGACAAAGTCTTGTCCCAATTATCTTGCAACACCTTCAGGATGTGCAACTCAATCTCAATCACTGCTGACAACTCCATCATAAGCTCTACAACTAAAATTTTTTTATCATGGATGAGTGTCTTTGCATGAGAAATATGTTTTTTCATGACATCCATGTGTGGAAGGAGTTGGCTCTATATAGCTGTAAGGGATTCTCTTATTATTTCTTCTTCCCTTATTAACTCTACCTACAAATCAATCAGATACTTGATCTTGACAAAATGTGTTGAGCTTGAACTTGGATCAAGTGCCAATTGGTTTGCACTTGCCTTCCAATCAGTGTATATCTTTGTCAGCTTGTTCTTTATTTCCATGGTAAAGTTGGAAGTATCACTCAAATTTACAAAAAATGATACAACATTATTTACATAGGTTTCTAGAGAGCTAATGATAGTGGTTAGCTTCACTTGATCTATTGCAATTTTACCTAAAACATTCTCTAGAATCTTATTCTCAAATTTCCTTTCTTCCTTCTGCAATAGTTTCTCCTGACCATTAAGATTTGTGTTGAACTTGTGAACTATGCCAACAAGTTGGTCCATAATAGAGTCATTCTCATTGACTTCAATTTCTAGAGAATCAAGGAATATACCTTTGATATCTTCTAGTACTCTACTCCTTTTCTTCTTAGCTCAGAGCTTCTGTTGTCTTTCTCTTTTCTTCCACAGCTCACCAAGTATATCCATTTTCTCGGCTGTCAGGTTAGAAAGATCCCAATTAGGAATCACAATGTCTTCCTCAAGATCAATTTAATCAGTGATTATTTCTTTACCCTTGACCTTAGGATGAGGTGAAGGAATGATTTATTTTCCTTTCCCATCATCATCCTTATCCTTTCCATCCTCAATGTTCTCCTTAGTATTCAGTTGGAATAGGTCATTGACATTCTTTGCACTAACTATAGAATATGTATCAAATGTAGAGACATTCGTAGTGACCTTTTGTGACTCAGTTTGGCTTGGCCCAATAGTAGGTAGAACCTAATGCTCGGTTGCTACTTGACTTGATGTAGATTTTTTAGTCTTTTCCTTGCTCAGAGATAACACACTCTAAATAGGTGGTTGGGGGCAGGGATGCCATCACTTCTACAGCTATCTATTCAGCATTATATTCTTCAATGGTCTAAACCTCAGGTAACTCTCCATCTTTGACCTATACATGAGGATTTGTGATTTGTTTCTCTACCTTATCTTCTTCCTTAATTTCAAAAACTATCTTCCATATCTTTGTTGAGGCATAAACAACATCCTCTATTTTCTTGCTCAAGCTTTGAAAAGTCCTAAACCTTGGAGTGTGATTACTCTCATATAGATTCATAGAATCTTTTACCTCTTTACTAGTCATAGTAGGCATGACTTGCTTCAAGATTTGCATTCTGATGTCTGTTTCAATTTGAACTGCATTGTTTCAGTGAATGGTGATTGCCTTGAGAAGGTCTTCAGCCATATGGATTTTCAATTTAGATGGATCATACTTCTATCTTGTCATTTTCTCTACTAATGCATCCTCAATCATCTTCTGCTCATCTTTGGTTCTGGTAGCATACTTCAATGATCTGAGAGATCCCATAACACTACCTCCTTTCAAATCTTCAATCATATTCTTAAAGGTAGGTGGTGGCTTCTTGAATATGACTATATCTTCTTCTTCATCTTCCTTTGGAAATCTCAGTCTTCTTCTAGATCTAGTGAAAGTAGCGGTAGAGGCCTTAGGTGTTTGCTTGGGGGCTAGCCTCTTCTTCTTAGGAGGTATTTCTTCTACCTCTTCTTCTTCATTCTTAGATTCATCATATTCTATCATTATTTCATCTCCTTTAGTTTTAGTGATTGAATGAGGAAATTCATAAGACTTACCATATTTCTTTCCAATCTTATTAATTCTCTTCCTTCCTCTCTTCAAGATTTTAGGAATCTCAATTTCCAAACATATTTTTCCCTTTGCTTCTTCATAAGTACCAAAATATGGTGCTTTTGGATCAACAGGCTCATTCACAAGAGCTTCAATGACGTATATGGTCTCATCTATGTTAACCTCATATGCAAGAGGTTTCACCCATGTAGCCCTAGGTTGAATGTATACTTTGTCACAGTCAAATAGGAAGCAAATATCATCTTTATAGTCTTCTACCAATTTTTTAGGAATTTTGTATCTATTCTACATTTTCTGTCTAAAATTCTCAAAGTATGCATCCATGATGCTCTCAAAATTATCTCTTAATTCTACTATAAATTCATTTATGTGATAAACTATGGGTCTATCCTTTTTCCATACAATTGTGCCTTTGGAGGGGAAAAAATTCTAAACATAAAAGAATATGCAGACCAGAAGTGAACCAAACTTACATGGATTGGTCTTTTATGCCCAAATGCTTTTTCTCAATTGGATGAGCTGCAACTCGGCAAGGTCGAATGAAAGATTGTTCTTGACCACTTTGTATGCCAAGTCCATAGCCTCACATGGTACACTATTTGGTTTTCTAGAACTATATATCTTGTGCGCAATCACATGAATTCCAAACTTCAATTCCATGTCTGTGACTCCATTCAATTACATTCCTCTTCTGTCCCACTTGACAAGAGTCTTATTGGCTAGGTCATTCTGGGGTAGGGTTTTGGTACCTTTGGATTTCTCAAGCATTGGGTACCATGTCACATGGTGTACCATTTTCTTAGTGATCTTCACTAGTTTCTCCAACCAGAGATGCATGTCGTGAACACGGCTCAAAACAAACCTAATCCACTTTTTGTGAAAATTTTGTGGCATATGAAAAATGTGGGTTAAACCCTAGACTTTGAGGTGTTTATATTCTAGCTTTAGATTTCCATTCACACAAATTTTCTCATATTCTTGATTCATCTTCAATGTGCCTAGATGTTGAATGGTGCAATGATAGAAAGCTCAGATGTCGTTAATCAACAGTACCTTTAGAGGAATTTGGGAATGTTCTCCCATCGGATCTGTCTCCTCTATAATCGCTGGATGAATTTTAAACTTTGGCGGTTCATAGACAACATTCCTCACTAACATCTTGGATCCCTTATTGACCTTACTACTGGATGAAGATGCCATAATGCTTGAAAGTTTGATAAAAATTCACTGTAACTAAATCTTTCAAACACAATTTCTCTCTATACTTGCTAAAAGCTCTTAGTCACTCTGTAAACTATAAAAAATAATCCTTCAACTCCACCATTTATGAGAAATTTCATCATAGGTTTTCATTAAATTCTCTCTACATAGTATTTGTGATAGCTCTGGTAGTTCTCCCATACTTTCTTGAAAGCTCAACGAAATCTAACTTTTGCATCTTCAAAACCATACAACCCGACTTAACTTGGTTAAGCCTAAGTAACTCGGATGTAACTGAGATCTTGACTCAGTTAGAACCATAATGTGTCCTAGTGCATCAATATGTAGATTTGGACTTGCTAGCATATTTGGAACTAATGTATGATGGCTTGTATTCACAGTTCTAGTTGTCTCCATGCATATTTATTCAGAGATGGTGGATCCACCCAACTCACTATTTTGGGTGTCATTCGATCCTTCATTTTTTTGGTCTAAATTCTCAGAAGACTTCCTTACCCACTGCTGATTCATCTGAGTTCTGATTTCTAAAAATTTTTCTTTTCCTTTCTCAAAAATAGCATCCACTTTTTCTCTGTTCATGCAATTGTTTCTTAGATGACCGAGTTGTTTACACACATAACATCTCTTAGTAGGATTCCTTTTTATGAGGTGATTCTTTGCATAATTTGCACCAATATGCCCATATTCACCACAATGAAAACATCTTCTCCATGTTTTGTAATCCTAACCAAAAATTTCCTTAGCTAGTTGTTCAGCATGGTCCCATTTCTTAGTTCTGCACTTGGAAGACTTATGACCTTTTTTATTACAATTGAAACATTTTCCTTCAAACTTAGGTTTCTCAGTGCATTCACTTTCCTTATGTCCATGTTTTCTGCACCTATAGAATTTACCATTAAACTTTGACTTTCCATTGCTCCAACACTTATTTAATGTATGCCCTAACTTACCACAATGATTACATATAGTTTTTTTGTTCTTTTGAGCTCCTTGTTGTGAGGATTCACCTTGTTTAGTATAGCCTAATCCAGTTTGTCCATGATGTATGAATTGAATTTTCTCTATCAATTGATCCATGCTTACCTGTGAATTCATCATACTCTCATTGGTTTTTTTCAGTATTGAGATCATTCTGTAGTCTTTCATTTTCAGTCCTTAGATTGATAACTTCTTGATTTGAACTATTGAGTTGATTTATCATATATGCTTGCTGAAGTGACAAATGATGGGTTTTATTTTATTTTTCCTCTAATCTTGTACTTAGCAATCTTTTATCTTAGTGTGTCATTTCTCTGTCATTTTCTGCTTGATTCTTTTGTTCCATGACTTCACATATTGTAACTGAATTAATTTCTTGTTCTCTCTTCAACTTTTTGACTTCTTCATGTAAATTGAGATTCTTTGCAAGTAGGTCTTCAATGGCTGCATCAACTTCTTTAGAACTTATTTCTTTTCATAAATATTCAATTCTTTCTTCTATGTAATTTTTATCATTCATTTGCACTACTAAATCTTTTCTTCTTTTTAGGGAATGAGAGAGTTTCTCCTTGATTTTTCTGGTTTGATCTATGGCCACTTGTAGATCTAGTTTTTCATTTTCAATGGCTTTCTCCAGTCTGTATATTTCTATTGCCTCTAATCTTTTCTCAAGCTGTTAAACTTCTGAGAGAACCTTTAGCTCTGATACCAATTATTGGAAATATATTAAGGCTAGGTGACTAAGAGGGGGGGTGAATCAGGAACCAATAAAACTTATTCACTTTAATCCTTTATTAGATTGTCTAATATAATTGCATGCATGGAACAGAAAAGCAATAAACATCCACAAAACTTGACACAATATTTGGTTACCCAGTAACCTTCCAAATAGAAAGTAAAACTGGTGTGGGGATGGTACCCACAAGATTTAGTACTACAATATAAATTTACCATGTTAAAGCTTACAATTGACCACTTCTGATGGCCTACCCTATTAGGAGAAATAAGGACTATTAGGTCCACCTTGTGAAAGGATTTGTACAATACAATTAAGTATGCAACTTTGTTAGGAGATTTGATAAGGACTATTAAGTCCACCCAGTTAAAGGATTTTTCTGATACACCTGTTAGGATGATGCAGTGGATGATCTTCTATGCAACTTTGATTTGCTGAATTAGATCCTTTGAGATAATACTGATCACCTAAATGTGATAGATGAGTCTCTATTGTTCCTTTTACTATTGTAGCCTTCTAATCAATATTCTATTTCATATTCACATGTATATACTCTTACTTGTACTCACACACATTTGGATAAACAAAATGCATTTCATATATACCTTATATAAATTAATTACTTACACAAGTTGGCTTCCTTGATATAAATTAATATCCAACAATATGAACTAAGTCGGCCCAATACTGATACTCAGATCTAGTAATTCACTTGGGTGATATCCTGACACTCGGGAAATATTCTAACACTCAGGTGACATAGTGAACTGGCAATCTATGGCACTCGGGCTACACTGGGTGCTCGGGTCTACACTAGGTTCTCAGGTTGCATTGATCACTTGGAGCTGGTATGCAACTTGGGTAATACTGGTGACTCAGGTGATATTGATTTCCATTATCTACCCCCTCAACATTGCAACTGCTCGGGCTACACTGCAAATTCTTAGGTTGCACTTCAAGCTACTGGCTCGGTCAACACTGTAATCATATAAGTGACTAAGTGTTTTGGCACTAATTGACAACATGTCTTGGCATAAGGTCAACAATGTTAGAGAGGCTAAAACTGACAAACCTTATATGAAAATATAGGTTTTTGGTCCTTCTGAGCATGATGGTAAGGTCCGTTTGGTCCCAAAATGCTCCCAAAAATAGGTACCCCCCAAAACACCAAAAATCTAAAATAGAAAACCTTCTAAAAATAATGATCTGAAGAACCAGGCCAAATCTCTAATGAAGAGAACATGTGCATGAAGATCTGAAGCTCTGATACCATATTGGAGTTGATGAAAACTATCAACCCATAGCTCCCAAGAATCACCTGCATGCAAACCTGTCACAGAAAGAGAGAAGCAAAAAAGATATGGAGGCCAAAAATAACATATCGATGAAAGAGGAAACATCTTGTGTAAATAATGGAGAAAAAATCTCAATGCAATAACATCCTCAATTAATTAATAACAATGGAATGAGATAATTTACAAAGAGGGAATCCTTATAAAAGGATATCAAAACCCTAAAAGGTAAACCTTAAACGGAAAAATCTAGGTTGCATAATAATAATTAATAAAAGAATTAATTATTATATGCCTAAAGTTTAGCTTAAGTAAAAGAGAGATAATAAGTGACTTAATAATTAAATCAAGATGATTTAATTAATAAGTGGAATCACTTTATTACTCTAACAGTTGCAACCTCCTAATTTGTCATAACTTTCATTTGCCTCTTTCTACATTGCTTTGATCCCATGTTGCACTAAATGTTGAATTCAAACATCTTTGTTCATGTCAAATCCATAAGAAGACAAGAAAATGGATTTTTTTGTCAAAATATTACCTCTACTAATATGATCAGTCGAACAATGATTGAATATTCATTATCATTGAAATTTGTCTTGTGGGCATATTTTTTGTAGGATATGGATCTTTAAAATATGGTGGGCATTTTTCAAATGAAACGGGAACCCATTTTGCCCATTTCTTAAAAACGAGTGCTTGTTTCTTGCTCAATGGTCTAAAATGAAACAGGCGCCCATTTTTTGAATTTTAAATAATGGGTACTCATTCCATAAAACATGGAGTGGGAAATGTACCTCCACTTTGATTTTTGATTTGGGACAAGATTGGTGGAACCAATTCTATGCTTGGACCTCCAAAATAATGGCTAAGGCACTGGAATGCCATATTTCTGCATTGTCGTAATTTTTTAATGCCTTTCTAATCAGATTTTTCAATGAAATAAAAACCCATTAGATTTATTATTGTGCAGATTTCAAAATTATAAATTTTGTAGTGATATAATCAATTTTACTATTTTTGCAATATTTATTAATCAAAAGTGGTACCTAAACTTAAAGTAGTGAGGTTCACTAAAACATTAATAACTTTTTTTTACATTTTTTGAGAAATAAATTATATGACATCAATCTACATAGAATTTTATTAAAGAGTAAAAAATAGAATTTTGAAAAATGTGAATTATCATCAAATTATGGTGGTCGTACACTGTAGATTCCAAAAAGATTCTTTACAATCAATTAAAAATTAATAAAAAAAATATTCAATAAAAAAAGAAAAAATATGATTATCAATCTTTGGTGTCTTGGGTATCTTTCCCCATAAGGATTCACAAAAAATCATTTATTTAGGTCAAAATATGGTGGTCGTACATTTGTGTGGTATGGTCCCGAAACATGCATTTTTAAAATATGGTGTTTAAACATGCCAACTAAAAGACAATTTTTTCCATGTGGGTATTAAAATAAATTACATATTTGAAATCTAGACTCTGAGAACTACATTTTCTATTAGTGATAGTTTTTGAGGTTTAATCTCTAAGTGCCTCAAATTTTGACATCAATTGACATAAATTTTCAAAAATAGGGAAAACTCTTCCATTTTTTTCCCAAAAGTGGGACTCAACTTGTAGCCACCCTACCATTTTTCATCATCCCAAATAGACAATACAAAGGTACATGTAAAAATAGTGGCATAGGCACAGCATAAGATGTAACAAATATAGAAATAAAGAGATAGAAATAGAAGAATGTGTACAACCTTGTGATTCCTTTATCACCTTGTGCCAATAGAGAAACAAGGGTTGCTTAAATAAATCTAAACAAAACATTAAACATGCAACACAACATGGGGGAAGCACACCACAGAAAATATGAAAAGAAAAGAGGAAAAGAAAAATCCATCGTACTAGAGGAGCTAGTCAAGTGTATCACTTGCCCCCATCTTGATCCATAGTTTTTAGGGAAGGTGGTAAACTCGCAAGGGGAGAAAAATCAAGTGCATAAGATGGAATAATATCCAGTTCTAAACAAGGACCCCATTGTGAAGAGAGGTCACTGTGTTTGTTACTAGGAGTGATAGATAACTATTGTAAAAGAATAGCTGGTAAATCATGATCAATATCAATAGTCTGATACATGTCATCAGAATCACTAGCGTGAATACCATTGTTAGCATCAAGAATATCATCATCAAAAGTATCTTCTTTATTTAGATTAATTGTAATATAATCCAATATACGAATAGCATTTTCATGTTCATTATTTTTTAATTTTGTTTGAACTCACTTCCTCCATGGGCTCAGGCATGGGTTGGTAAAAGAGAAGCGAGATATGAGGTGTCTGAGGTGTAGCAATGTTTTGAGAAACACATTGATGGGCTCTATCAATACTCTTGCAACAATGATCATGATCATGAAAGTTATTTTTGGTCTTGCTATAAATTTGAGGTGGGATAGGATCAATCAACATTGGGACATTTTCTTCTTTATAAGGAAGAATTGAAGGAACCACACCAGGTTGAGAGACAGGTTGAGAAGTATGTGTATAAGAAATAGGAAGAGGTGGTATAAGTGGTGTAGGAAGAAGTCCACATCCAGAGAAAAGAGATGGAACATACTTAGGTTTTCTAAGTTTGCAAATATTTTTAACCTTCTAGGCTTGGTACGATCTAAAAATATGGTCAGGATGAATCTAAGTTTGTTGAGGCATAGAAGGCCAAAAGAAATCAAGGTCAATTGAGTCACGAGTCATGGAAGGTTGGTAAATACTATGGTTAACAGTCATGATTTCTCCATTATGAGTAAATTTGACACATTTATGAATATGAAAATCCACAGTGTACATGGAAGTAAGCCAAGGAAGACCAAGTTTGACTTGAAATTTGTCAGAAGTGGGAATGATAGTGAAGGTAAAATCTAAAGTTTTACCACCAACTTCAATAGGGAACAAAATGGAACCATGAGAAGGATAAATGAAACCATTGCAAGTTTGATTCTTAATATCATATTTATCATAAAAAATATTTTTGCAATTGTTTACTGTAAAGATGTTCTTTACTTATCACATTCATCATGCAAGTGGGATCAACAAGGTTGACACAGGTAGGAAGGCCATTAAACTTTGTGGACATATAGAGATGACTAGTAGGTGCTTTAATTATCTCATTAGGGTAAAAGGTAATGCAAGGTAGAGATAGAGGTTTAGGTTTGAATTTCTCAACTTGGTTAACAACATGATTGGCTTCATTATATTTTCCATCATAGTCAAATCATTGGGAAGAACAAGATTGATCAATAGTGTTGGTTGAATGGGAAGGAAAAGGAGTGGTATAGATTTTCAAGTTTTGGGTGGGAGGTGTCACGGATGTTTATCCTTGATAATTATCACAATCAATAGATATAGCCTTAGAATAAATATGATCTTGGACAACACTATTCAAGCAGAAACACTTTTCATTATCATGCCCAGGCTAGCGATGGTATTGGGAAAAATATTTGGGATCAAATTATTTGGATTGAGGTTTAGAGGTGTCAATAGGTTTGATAGGAGGAAGTGTTAACATGTTAGCATTAATTAACTTCAACATCACATTATGAAAATATTTAGAAAGCTGAGTATAATGACAAGTAGGTTTAAAAATAAATGAAAAAGGAGCCACACCTTTGGATGTTGCTACCACTTTTTCATCAAAATTGTTGGATGATTTGTTAATTTTGATGTAGTTGTTCAATTTCTTAAACTTATTTAAAATGGATGTGGCATCCATCTTATCAACGGGAACATGAGTCATTACAGTGGTGCTCTCAAATTGACCCACTTGTAGTTGATAATGATGAAGCATTGCACACAATTGTGAGAATGAAGAGAATTCAAAAATACGTATCTTATTTATAATATTAATTTGTAAATTAGCAATAAAAATACATTTCACATCAATATCGGGCACAAGATAAGAAATCTGAGCATGCAAATGCTTAAATCTACCAATGAAATCACTAAATTTTTCTTGAACACCTTATTTACAATGCATTAAATTAGTTAGAGAGATTGTAGGACCAATTTTGTTTTGAAATTGTTCAATGAAAGCATTAGCAAGTTTTTGGAAAGAATATGTTGAATCAGGAGGCAAGGGAAAATGCCATTGCAAGGCTTTGTCTCGAAAGGTTCTAGTAAAAAAATTTTCCATGAACCTATGGTCATGAGAGAAATCACTACACAAGCTTTGGAAAGTTTTAAAATGTGTGGTAGGATCACCCTTGTCATTATAAGTGTTAAGATGAGGAATCTCCATATATTGTGGCATAATAGCACAGATAATATCCAAAGACAAAGGACTAGAAATTTCACAAGTAGGAATGTTAAACTTGGGTTGAGTCATGGAAGAAAGTTGTTGTTTCAAAGAAGACACAATTTGAGCCAAGATATTAAAGGTAGAATTTTTTGAAATGATGGTAGGAATAGAAACATGAGAGGTGTTAGGAACATTGTTGGAAATTGAAGGAATGCTTGAATATGAAAAAGGAACACTATGATAATTAGGAAATGAAGAAGGAAATAAAACACATGGCACACTTGAAGGGGTAAGAAGGAATAATAGGATTGGGAAGAGTCACATGTATAGGATTAGAAATTAGAATTGAATTTGTTATGATAGGTGGAGCATAAGTGGGCACACTAGGGATGGAAGTTGAAATAGGAAAAGAGGTCTCAACACTTGTAGTGGGTGGAGTATAGCCTAATTATTGAGCACAATCATTAATGGGTTTGATATTGGAATCAATAAGATGATAAATTCTATGTAAGAAGTTAACACCATTTTCATCATTGTGAATAAGTTTCCTTAAGCTTTTTACAATGAAAAGAGCTTCAGGATTATTGTTTTCTTGACCTAGCCAATGTTCAAACTTCACAAATTCATGGGAAATGTTTTGGACTAGAGTAGGAGGAAACCTTAGTACTTCTTATTCATCATGTGAATAATGAGAATATTTATTCTCCATGGTAGGATTGACATCACTAAGGTGCAAGTTGGTCTCATAAATATTCCTAGGAAAGGAGGGTTCATAATAAATGGAACCCATATGTCTACGACTTATTCTAACCCGAATAATATAGTTTGGACTCAAATTGATGAGTCCCATGCACAAGAGAATGAAAGGAAAGGTAAATGCAATGAACTTTGAAAGAAATATGCAATCCAAGAAAATTTAACTATCAAATTTAAGCATGAAACTATGATGTAATCTATATTTTGAATAACAAATTGCATAAAAAGAAAGATATGTTTGAACTATCATACATATGGAAGAGGTCTAAATGAAAAGAACGGTAATCTAACACCAAAATCATAATTCAAATGAACTAAGTTGGGTTCACCAAACTTTAACATAAGAAATGGAGAACCAAGGGCTAGGTATGTGGTATACTAGATGGCTCACCAGATCAAATGTAGGGATAAGAGAGGGAAATATCCTATGTTACATTAGGAACACCCACAAATGCTTCACCCTCAAAGCCAAACTAGATTAGAAAATCCCAAAATGATGAAGGGATGCTAATGCTAGATCTAGATTTGGAGATGGAGTATTGGGGATTGAAGTCCTTTTTTATGTTAAGATGTACATGATATGTAAAATTATATGAAAGGCTATGAAAGATATGAAAACTATGATAAATGAAATGATAACTAACTGAATATGATATCAGGTCAGATGTACAAAAGGAAATTCAAGATAGAAAGAAGAAGTATAAACTCACCTTGACAGCTAAGAGAGGACGAACAAACTTCAGATTTGGAAATGACTGGCATAGACCTATCAAAATGGGGAACTATTCTGAATTTGAAAGCCTGATGGCTGTATCTTCTGACTCTGAAATTTGTAGAACCTTAGGACAATGTCAACCCAAGTTGACCTAGTCCTATAATTTTGAACTTGTCTTGGAGGTACAAAAACTTGTGAAATCTCTAACACACCTGTCATTGGTTTTGTATCTCTAAAATTTCAGATCTGAAACTCTAAAAAATTGTTCCTACACACCAAGAGAATGGGAAATTATTATGGAAACGAGATTTCCTTGGTCAAGCCCTTGTATAGTAGTTAACCTTGAAATGAAATAGAAAATTAATGGAACCAAGTTAAATGTCAGATTTACCTTGCATGAAAAACCCTCATGGATGGATGTAGAAATCAGTCAACTTTACAAGGATGCTTAAATGTTTGGAATTTTTTGTAGAATCAAGGATGCCTTCACAAATGCAATATATACACACTTCCAAATCCTAGATCTTCAATGAGTGTATGCTTGAAATCTTGCATGGAAGAGAGGAATGGATCTTCTTGCTTGCTTGAGAATTCCTCTACTTGGCCACCATGGGAGAGAAATTTTCATAAATGAGAGAATATATCTTTTTCTTGAATGGAAAAAGACTTGGAGACGTGAAGATCTTCAATGAAATGTTTTCCTTCAAATCTTGAATCCACCAATTCAATTCCACAACTTGAATGCTTGATTGCTTGCACTTGAAAGATATTTTCTCATGAATATTATTGATTTATTGCATAAATATAGTGATGTCAAAATGAGAGGAGAAGACCCCTTTTTATAATCATTTTGGGATTCAAAATTAACAGACTGACCACAACTGAGATGGGGAAATCAACTGAGATGGGGAAATAGAACACCCTCGCATTGGCCCTAAAGCCTACTTAAAATAAACACCTAAGGACAAGGCCAACTTGGGTCAGCCTAAACCTGGAAGGAATAATTCTAAAGTAGATCTGGGATTTAGGAAGTGTGCAAAGTCTTGAGGAAATAGCATGAAAGAAGTGGGAAATCAAGCATAAAGACAATGGATCTTCAAATCACTAAAATATGATCTAATAGGTCCTAAAAGACATCAAATAAGGGTGATAACTTTTTAGGATACTACACAAATATTATTTCTTCTAATCACACTCACAATCTATAAGTTTGTAAAAAATTAATTGCAACTTGATAACTCTCCCAATAGTTGATCTAAAATTGTCCAAAGCATAGATAAACAGGGATAAAAGAAGCCTTATGGTTTCTCCTAAAAATTTGCATGGCTTAAAACATTTGCCAAATAATCTCCAAAATAGCTAATTTATCTGGCACAAAGAATGGTAAAACATGAGGCTTTCCTTCAAATCCATAGATTCTAATGTATGTGTAACTTTATATAAGATGCCAATCGGTTTAATTGTGATCAAATGTGACCTTAATATCATTTTCCTATCCTTGTGGTATCAAAAATATTGTAATAATGGTATATAATCTTGATGGATTATGACCTAGAATGTCATACAATATTTTGACAAATAATTATTCAAACTATAAATAAAGAGGATACTTATATTCCCTATCCCAAATATTGGTCCATAATTGGACTGGCTTAGGATTTCCAAACTTGTTTGTTGGCTCAATTGTTAGTAATAACTAAGAGGGGGGGTGAATCAGTGGCCTCAAAAATATTCCAATAATCAACCCAAAAACTTAGTACCACAATATTAAGCCTCTAGTTATCTTCAGTCCTATAAGATGAATGCCTCCAAATACTTTTATCAAATTACTATTGTACAGAATGCTTTGTTAAACCTTCTACTATATGTTTACCGAATAGATTTACTGAAAGACATTAAATTATCTAGAGTATACCGATAAATCCAGTGAAGTTATGTGTAATGAAAAACACTAAAGTAATGACTCATAAACACATTGACACAAGGATTTTTAACATGGAACACCTGTTAAGGAAAAAACCACTTGGGACCGGTAACCCAAAATTTTCACTCTTCTGAAGTGAGCTCAATGAAGAGTCAACCTTGTTGTAAGGTAGAAAATGATGTTAATAGAATAAGAGTGTTTTGATACTCAAATCACTTATCACCTTACATTTAATGTTTATAGTGGAGGGATAAATAAGACATTCCCCTTTATTCTCAAATGCACAAAGGAAGGATCCAAATTGATCAACCCAAAAAGGATCAATGCATAAATGAATCAATCTATAGGAAATAAGAATAAAGGAGATCATAGGTTTCCCTCTTAAAATGTGTTTTGAAATGAATGTAAATGTGTAATAGATTTAGAATGATTAAGGATTTGATTTGAAATGGATAGGAGAAATACACTAACCTTGAAATATTGCAGATCAAAGAATGTTATTTTCTAAGGTCTGTACTCTGTTTTTGGAAAATCTAAAATATGATCTGGAAAGGAAATGCAGAGACAAACAAAACCCATAAATATTTTTCTAATCTAACACCATCTTATGAAAAAGGTTGACCTTGACCCACAAATGTCACCCCTAACCCAATAATCTCAACCTTGACCTGCACAGGTCTGACAGAAAATCTATTCGCAGATCCTGATAGTTCGCTGAAAAGGGTATCTAGATCTGAGTTCAAATCCATAGTCCCAAACCTGTACCTGTAAGAAAAAGAGATTTGTTTTTTTCGGGGGAGGGGTTTTCCTTATTCAAACCCTGATTTAGGAATTAACCTTAAAATCAATAATTTAAATAAGAATGCTACAAAGTAGTAGAATTGAATCTAACAATGAAGCTATGATATTCAATAGATATGCAATTGTAATTCAAATGTAGACAAATATATAGATATGAAAGCTTGGACTTTAGAAACCATAAACCTTCATGATTGTATACATGAAATCCACCTTGAAGATAATGAATGAGTGTTTGAGGATGCATAAAGGATCTTGAAGGAATATCACACCACTATGGTGGCTAGATCTAGGGTTTGAATGATGAATCTTTAATGTTTGAACCTAATCCCTTCAAAGGCTTGAAAGCTTGAATCCTTGATCTTCAATGGAGAGCTTGAATGCTTGAGGAGGAGGACATGAACACCTTGAGATCTTGAAAACATGTAGAGAAATGGATGCTTGAAATTTGTTTTGATGATTTCTTGCTTGATTTCTAGAAAGACTCCTTATTGCTCAATATCACTTATTATATCACTTAGAGAAAATGAGAGAGAAAGGATTCCTTTTATATGAAACTAGGGCACAATCTTCTAAGGAGGATGACATAGGAGAATTAAATTACAATTAGACTCATTCCCTTAGAAGAGGACCTATATTAAATATAATTTAGGAATCACCACTTCGGAATCCAAAATAGTCGACCCGAAAGTGGGAAATAACTTTTGCAAAGACCAACATCTGGAAACTGTGGAACCTTGAGATTTGAACCCTGGGTCAAGGTTGAGGTTGACCTTGACCTAGGTCAGGTTTGAGGTTGACCTTGACCTAGATTAGGGTTGAGGTCAACCTTGACCTAGGTCAGGTTCAAGGTCAACATAGACCCAAAAAGGTCGACCCTGACCTTGAGGTCAAAGATCTCAGATCTGCAATCCAGGATGCAAAAATTAGGTTGGAAAGAAGTGGAAGGAGAGGTAGAATAGGGGGAAAGCTAGTTCAAAGTTAGGAACCCATTCAAGGTGCCTGATATGACCCCAAACCACTTACTTGAAAGGCTAAACCAGTCTACCATGGAAGTGCTTCCATTTTCTGACTATACATTTAGCCCCCACTTTAGCGGGAGTATGGAAATCAAACATGCTCATGGTAAAGTAAGAAGAAAGAAGCTGGTGGATTGCAATGAAGTAGAATATCACTAAGTCAAGGATATGAGCCCCTAGACCAAGGATTCTTACTCAACATACATACATAAATATATGAAAGTAAAGAGAAACGAATAATAGAAAACATACATGATTACATAAGCAAAACTAGAGCAACACTATAGATAACATAGCTTCATGATCTAATCCTACTAGCATGAAAGAAAAAAGAGAGAAAAGAAAAAGTGATTACCTCTACTAGTAAGATGCCCACCTTACTATGAATCACCAAGGAGGGAGAGCCCAACAGGTTCACCCATAAACTGTGCTTGTAATTGTAATGCGTCTTCTAACAGCTTTTGAAAATATCCATAGATCCACCTTCTTGTATCACTATGAATATAAAATGTGTGTCTTTTCAGGATTTAGCAACTTATGTGTGTTACCTTCCAAGGATTTATCATATTGAAAATTTAAAAGGGTGTGTATCTCTTTAGGATTTAGCAACTTATGTGCGTTACCTTCCAAGAATTTAACAAAACTAAAACTAAAAATGTATGTCCCTTTAGGATTTAGCAACTTATGTGTGTTACCTTCTGAGGATTTAGCAGAAATAAAAGTGAAAATGTGTGTCCCTTCAGGATTTAGAAACTTATGTGTGTTACCTTCTAAGGATTTAGCATGCTGCAAAATGTAAATTAATGTAAACTATAGTACAAGGGAGACCCTATATATGCCCCCCTCCTTATCATGACTACCCACTAGGAAGGATAAGGAAGAGAAAAGAGGATACCTACTTCACAAGGTAAGGAGATATCCAGCTTAACAAAAATGTATACCATAATGGATATGTCACTTATGGAAAAAAGGATCCTCAAAAGGGAAGAGATCTTACCAACAAGACCCCCACCGTAGAGGAGTTCTTAGGATAAAATGTCATCTTCTAAAGAAAAGAAGGACCAAAGATTCAATCATCAAGCCCCCTGTGATGAAGAGGAAGAGGAATCTTGGAATGAAGGAGTCAAACTCTAAACCAAAGAAAAGGCAAGAGTTTATCAAGATCATAGTTTGCAAAATAAAGAAGAAGTAATGACCTAGGACAATCACCTCTCATGTAAGAGGATATCCATAGTAAAAAACATACAACTTTATAAGAAAATAATGTTATATGATAAACAAATTCCACTAAGCTAAGGAAATTAGATCCTTAGATAGAGGAAGAAGGAGAAATACATTGCCCCCCAGAGGTGAAAGCAAGGGATATATCAAATTATATCAAGGAATTTTGTTGTAGAAAAGAGATATCATGCAAGAAGTGAGAAAGAAACCCTTGTGAGGGATAACACATTATTTAGTTTCCAAGGTGAGTGATTTATCAACCATGGAAACCCAATGTCAAACAATGAAAATAGGTTATAATCAAGGACATAGATTCTTATAGCAAACCAAGATTTTCATGTTGGGTTCACCAACATGTAAGGTAGAAAATGATGTTAATAGAATAAGAGTGTTTTGATACTCAAATCACTTATCACCTTACATTTAATGTTTAAAGTGGAGGGATAAATAAGACATTCCCCTTTATTCTCAAATGCACAAAGGAAGGATCCAAATTGATCAACCCAAAAAGGATCAATGCATAAATGAATCAATCTATTGGAAATAAGAATAAAGAAGGAGATCCTAGGTTTCCCTCTTAAAATATGTTTTGAAATGAATGTAAATGTGTTATAGATTTAGAATGATTAAGGATTTGAATTGAAATGGATAGGAAAAATACACTAACCTTGAAATATTCTAGATCAAAGAATGTTCTTTTCTGAGGTATGTACTCTATTTCTGGAAAATCTAAAGTATGATCTAGAAAGGAAACACCGAGACAAAAAAAACCCATAAATATTTTTATGATCTGACAGCATCTTATGAAAAAGGTCGACCTTGACACACAAATGTCACCCCTGACCCAATAAACTTGACACTTACCTGCACAGGTCTGACTAAAAATCTGTTCACAGATCCTGATAGTTCACTGAAAAGGGTATCCAGATCTGAGTTCAAATCCATAGTCCCAAACCTGTACCTACAAGCAAAAGAGATTTTTTTGTTGGGGGGAGGGGTTTGCCTTATTCAAACCCCGATTTAGGAATTAACCTTACAATCAATAATTGAAATAAGAATGCTATCAAGTAGTAGAATTGAATCTAACAATAAAGCTATGATATTCAATAGATATGAAATTGTAATTCAAATGTAGAAAAATATATAGATATGAAAGCTTAGACTTTAGAAACCATAAACCTTCATGATTGTATGCTTGAAATTCACCTTGAAGAGAATGAATGAGTGTTTGAGGATGCTCAAAGGATCTTGAAGGAAGATCACACCACCATGGTGGCTAGATCTAGGGTTTGAATGATGAATCTTGAATGTTTGAACCTAATCCCTTCAAAGGCTTGAAATCTTGAATCCTTGATCTTCAATGGAGAGTTGGAATGATTGAGGAGGAAGACTTGAACACCTTGAGAGCTTGAAAACATGTAGAGAAAGGGATGCTTGAACTTTTTCTTGATGACTTTTTGCTTGATTTCACCTAGAAAGACTCCTTATTGCTCAATATCGCTTATTGTGTCACTTAGAGAAAATGAGAGTGAAAGGCTTCCTTTTATATGAAACTAGGGCACAATCTTCTAAGGAGGCCAACATAGGAGAATTAAATTCCAATTAGACCCATGCCCCTAGAAGAAGACCTATATTAAATATAATTTAGGAATCACCGCTTTAGAACCTGAAACAGCCGACCCGAAAGCGGGAAATAACTTTAGCAAAGACCGACATCTAGAAACTCTGGGACCCTGAGATTTGAACCTTGGGTCAAGGTTAAGGTTGACCTTGACCTAGGTTAGGGTTGAGGTTAACCTTGACCTAGGTTAGGGTCAAGGTCAACATAAACCCAAAAGGTCAACCCTAACCTTGAGGTCAAAGATCTCAGAGCTGCAGTTTAGGATGCAAAAATCAGGTTGGAAAGAAGTGGAAGGAGAGGTAGAATAGGGGGAAAGCCAGGTCAAAATTAGGAACCCATTCAAGGTGCCTGATATGACCCCAAACCACTTACTCGGAAGGCTAAACCAGTCTATCATGGAAGTGCTTCCATTTTCTGACTATACACTTGTTAAAGGTTACAAACACACTATTAGGTGTGACCTTGTTAGAGGATTTAAAAGTTTTGTCTATCACTTGATATTGAGCATCTCTATGCTACCTTCCTTGATCAAAAACTCACTTGGCCTATCAATAGGTATCTGGCATCTCAAGTTATCTTTGTGATCAAACTTTTTAATACTCCTTTGGATGTATCTCAATATAGAAAGGATCTTTAAATCTCGCTCGGTTAAGAGACTTTCTGATTCAATGGATAAACTGAAATAGTATGATTTGTTCACATATACAAATTATACTTGCAGATTTTCAAATCTATTGTAATCTCATAAAACTATTCTGATCAATATGTCTAGGTTTATACCTTTGCTCCACTTTGATTCTGCTCGGTGATGTTGTGCTTTGTTGCTCGATGTCCATAGAAAAATTTATCTCTTTCCTCTTCTTGATTGATCAGGACTGTATGAAGTTGCTCTTCATTAGTTTCTCTTCAGCATCCTCTTTTCATTCATTCACCCACCATAATTCGTAATGAATTGAGTTGTCTCTTTATAGACATGATATCATCATTGTTAGGTTCTTGATTTTCTTGATCTCGACATGATCCACAATTCTTGCCAATTAGATTTAAAGCAAAACTCTTATTTTATCTTGTAGAGATCTTTTTACCAACTGGACAAAATAGATTTAAATCCATTACCTATCTCTAGCTGTATCTTGTCAATGAAAAATAAGATAACTACTATTTAAGTCTATATTTATCTCTTCCAGCTAGATATTTTGTCATTTCTAAACTCAAGTTAATTTTGGTGTCTAACACTTTGATAGCTTTGGTCAACACTCCAGTTCTCCTCGGGCTTCTCCGTTAGTTTACACTATGTTTCTGGCTATCGGTTATGCTTGTGATTATGCTCCTCGATAATGCTCGTCGGTGTTCTTTCTCATGCATCACTATGACTTGACTTTCATTGATCTCTATGTGTCGGTGTTCACTGACTGTCGGTGTTTGATGTCATATTGTCAATGCTTTTGTTTTATGCATTACTAAAAGCATAGTCTTTTTCTCTTTGATTCTCTGAATTCTTTGACACTTTTATTATAATCGATTACATTATATCAAGTTGACATCAATGAAAATACAATCCATTAAATGATTTAATGTCTTGGATTATCCTTTTGCATTTTGGTGTTCAACTTAACATCTTCAAACATTCAATCAGTTACATGTCATCAATCTCTCCCTTTGGCATTGATGGAAACATACTACATTATCATACTATACTATCACTAATACAATATGAAATATAAAGTTTCATCAAGCTTTCCTAATGTAACTATTACAAATGTCTGGCTCTTGGTAAGCTAAAAATAGGTTGGATTTGTTTCATGCAGAATGGTTGTCTTCAATCTTCAATCCCTTCTCTGGATAGATGTATCATCTGATATCTTTGTTCTGATATGTGTTCTACCTTTACTGTTCCTCTTCTTGATAATCTCTTTTTATTTTGACAGTAATCTTTCTCTTTGTCTGAACTCTCTCACTTTATTACTTCTCTCCCTTAGATGGATATTTCATATGTAATCAATTTCTCTCCCTTAGAATATTGATTAACTCTTTCTTTCTAATTCTTAGGAACTTCTCTTCATGGATAATGATATAATCTTTTCTGATCAATGAAATAATCTCTCCCTTATGATGATGATAAAATCTTTCCCTTCGTGAGAATGAGATCATCTCTCCCTTTGACAATAATTCCAAACAAAATAATAATCTATATCATGTTCCATCCCTATGCATAATATATTCCTTGAATTTCCCTATCCATCAGCAATACAATGTTCTAATTTTTGATGCAGATATGTACCTTTCTATGTACAGATATATCTATTTATGTTCATTTAGTGTTTGCATCAACATGACTGATCTTCATATTTGGTATAGGTTGATGCAACCTCCTATTCAGCTTACTAACCGATAGACAAGTGTTGGACCCCTAGTCTTTGTCTCAGGTACTCAAATGTATCCTTCGATAATGGCTTGGTGAATATATTAGCTAACTGTTCCTTTGATTCAACATATTCTAGTGTCACTTCCTTTGCTTGCACTTGTTCTCTTAGATAGTTCTACTTGATAGCAATATGCTTAGTCTTAGCATGCATGACTAGATTCTTAGAAATGTTAATTGAACTGGTATTATCATAATATATAATTACTGGTTCACAGATCTTCATATTCATACCTTCCAGCAATTGTTTGATCCATGAAATATTGGAGAAATTTGTAGCAGCATCCACATACTCTACTTCTATAGTAGACTGAGAGATGCATCCTTGCTTCTTTCTAATCCATGTGATAAGTTTTTCACCTATGAAGAATGCTCCTCCAGTTGTGCTCTTTCGGTCATCAATGTTTCCATCCCAATCAGCATCTGTATAGACTTGTAGCTCAAATTTTCCTTCTATTTTTTACCATAAGCCATAGTCCTTAGTTTTTTTCAGATATCTCAAAATTCTCTTGACATCACTCATATGTGATTCTTTGGGATTAGCAAAGAATCTTGCATCTATTCCAACTGTGTGTGCTATATCTGGCCTTGTGTGAACAACATACATCAGTTTTCCAATCATTGATCTATATAAGGTCTGATTTACCTCATTGGATTTGTCTTCTTTTTTTAGCTTACATCCGATAACCATAGGTGTTCCAACTTGTTTGAAATCTTCCATCTTGGATATCTTTAGTACTTCATTGATGTATTTGGATTGAGTGATGTATATGCCTACATCTTGTTGAAGAATCTGTAGACCAAGAAAGAATTTGATCTCCCCAAAGATAGACATTTCAAATATCTTTCTCATTTCATTAGAAAAGGATTTACATAAGAATTCATTTCCCCCAAAAATGATATCATCAACAAAAATTTCTGCAATCAGAATATTACCATCGGTATCTTCTTTTAAGTACAGATTGTTATTTTCACTTGTTCTAACAAATTTTATGCTAATGAGATATGAGTGAAGTCTTTCATACCAGACTCTTGGTGCTTGTTTCAAGCCATACAAGGCTTTATGTAGTATACATACCATTTTTCTCTTGTCTGGATCAACAAACCCTTCTGGTTGTTCAATGTATACCTCTTCTTCTAGTATTCCATTTAGGAATGCAGACTTGACATCCATTTGGTATACCTTGAAACCTTTAAATGCAGCATAAGAAAGTAAAATTCTAACTCCTTCTAGTCTAGCAATGAGTGCAAAGGTTTCTCCATAGTCAATACCTTCTTCTTGTGCATATCCCTTGCATATTAACCTTGCTTTATTTCTTGTGACTTCTTCATTTTAATTCAGCTTTCTCTAAATATCCATTTGGTACCGATGACATTCTTATCATCTAGTCTCAATACTAGTGTCCATGTATTGTTCTTCTCAATTTTTTCTATTTCTTTATTCATAGCACTAACCCATTCTTCATTCTCAAGTGCATTTTTAATAGATTTAGGCTCAAAATCAAAAAGTAAACATCTGGTGTTAAGAGACTTACTTCTTGTTCTTGTTATAGCCTTTTTGTCTCCTATGATTTGGTTCTGTGGATGATGTCTTCTAACATACATGGAAATTTTTGGTTCAGCTCTTTGTTCATCAAGCTTATCATCTTTTTGACCTTCGTTCTCATCTCCATTTTTCAGAACATCATCTTGAGGATTATCTTGATTGTCAGTAATTACAGCCTGATGCTCAAGTGCAATGTTCTGATGCTTGGGAGTGACACATTGTTGCTCGGGTAGAGTGTTAGGTTCTGTATAAACAAACATATTGTAGTCCTCTGGTTCCTTTTTTCTTTCCTTATCATTCTCTTATGAAAATTCATCTATTTTCACATTTTCACTTTCAATGATTTTGTTAGATGACTTGTTAAGACATTTATAAGCCTTGCTTTTGGTTGAGTACCCTAGAAAGACACTTTCATCACTTTTGCAGTCAAGATTTCCATTTCTATCATCCTTCAAAATATAACATTGACTACCAAAGATTCTGAAGTAACTTACATTGGGTGTATGACCATACCAAAGCTCGTAGGGTGTCTTCTTTGTGTCCTTCTTCAATTGTACTTTGTTTAATGTGTAGATAGCAGTACTAACAGCTTCCCTCCAGAAAGTTTGAGTGATGCTTTTCTCAATCATCAATGTTCTTGCACAATCAACAATTGATCTATTTCTCCTTTCAGCAATTCCATTTTGTTGTGGTGTTCTCAGTGCAGAAACTTGTCTTTTAATTCCATGCTCATTGCAATAGTCAGTGAATTCTTCTGAAGTAAATTCCCCTCCTCTATCTAGCCTTAAGCATTTCAATTTATTTTCACTTTGTTTTTCTACCATTTAAACATCTTAAATTCTTCTAATTTATCTTTTAAGAACATGACTATCATCATTCTAGAATAGTAGCTCTTTGTCCTCATGGGTCCACATAGATCTGTATGGACTAATTGTAGAATTGCATTAGATGTATGGGTCTTACTCTTGAAACTAGTCTTTGTCATCTTACTTTTTTGACAATTCTTGCACATGATATGCTCAGGCTTAGTCATGCTCGGTAAGCCTCTGACATTCCTTTTTTTGCTTATCTTTATCATGTTTTCAAAGTTCACATGACACAATATTTTGTGCCACAACCATATGTCTTCATTTCTAGCCATTAAACAAGTGGTGTTAGTGTCATCAATATAGAAAAGGTTACCTTTTTTCTGCTCGTTGGTACCAATCAATCTTCCTAATTGATTGTAGATCTTTGCCTTCTTATTTTCAAATGCTACTCTGTGACCTAAATTGTTTAGTTGTGAAACACTTAACAAATTATAATTCAGTCCTTTTACCCAGTAGGAATTTTCACATTTTATCAGTTTATTCCACCTTATGGGTCCTTTACCTTCAACTGACAAGGTGTATCATTTCCCATTCTCATTGAACCACCATTATAGTATTCAAAAGTCTAAAACTTTTGTTTATCACTGGTCATATGGTGAGTGCAGCCACTAACTATGATCCAGACATCATTTTTACTAACTTTAGATATGAGTGCATTTTCTACATACCTTTCTTCATCTTCATTTGAATCATCCTTCATGGCTACAAATACCTGCTCGATGTCTTCTTCTGATTTGGTGCATGTGTCATCAGCTCTATTCTCAATTAGGTAACAAACTTTCCTCCCTTTTTCCTTGTAATCTCGGGTATCTCTCTTGTTAGATTGTCGGTTGCTCCAGTAATCTCTATTATCACCTTTATCAAACTTCTTCTCATATGATTTGTCATTTCCTATGTCATCTTTTCTTTGGTTTGGAAATCTTGCAGCAAAGTGTCCAACCTCTTTACAATTAAAACATACAAGTGGTAATTTACCTTTGTATCTACATTTGCCTCTCTGCAATATTCTTTCCATTGGTGCTTCAATTTCATCAAGTCCTTGATCCTCATTATCAATGTCACTATCATTTCTAACATCATGTCTATGACTTGAGTTACTTATCTTTGGAGAAGATTTGAATGCAGATTCTATAGATGGTAAGACACGATTGTCAAATTTATTCATCTCAAATGAAATTAGTCTATCAATCATACTATCTAGAGTAACTCTATTGTTTGGAGCTGCTCTCATCTCTTGAATAGAACAAACTCTAATAGCATAAATAGGCAGTAAGGGTCTTAATATTTTACTTACCACTATCTCCTCTTCAAGTACACTTGTTGGAATTAATGGGAAGTGTGTACTGAGAGGGGAGGGGTGAATCAGTACCTCTAAAACTTTTGTATCCATTAATCAATTAACCTTTGTAATCAATTGTATATCCATTCAATCTGATCTATACTATCTTTATGTGAGTTATATCAATTCAAAACATTAACATACATGTGAACATTCATAGAAACAGTCATGAAAGTAATTTACACATAACACAAGATATGATATCATAGAAAACTCTTGTTAGGAAGTAAAAACTGTGGTGGGGATGGCACCCACAAAATCTTCACTATCTACAGATTGGAAGGGGCCAATTAAGGCTTACAATTTGATCACTTCTGATGATCTACCCTATTAAGAGTATCAGTAGAGACCTATTAAAGTCTAATCTGTTAGGAGCTTTAGTAACACTGTTAAGTGTGCACTCGGTTAAGAGATTTGTAGTTAGACTGTTAAATCCACCTTCCTTGAAAGGATTTTTACACTTTGCCCCACTTTTTAGAATGATAGAAAATTGCAAATTGACATGGTAAATGCAATCTCCTATTGTTGATATAGGTCCAATTTAGTTTACATGAAACATATTATCACCTAATGTGATTGAGTAATACCTTTGATTCCTGGTAGCCTCTGTTCTTGGTTCTTGCTAACCAAATTCACCTTTTGTTGTTCTGGTTCTTGAAAATTTCAATCTGATCCATAGATGTGCTTGTAGGATTCATTCATGTTCTCCTCTCCCTTCACATCCTATTTAATGAATGATTGCATCATCTATTTATAAGATGGATTGACATAATCAAGTTTCGAGAAAAACAATGTTAACTCTAAGATCAGGTTTACAACTTGTACCTAGATCTCCTAGTCTATGTGTTTTAAATCAGTTAGAATGATTAAAGCACTTACATTCATGTTTCTTGTCACTAAAGAAATGGATTTAAAAATAAATCAATATCCTATAAATAGAATAAGCTTTCTTTATCTGACGTGGAAGTCAGATCCACGTTTTGCAAGCTGCAACTGACTCTCAATTCCTGACGGTCGGTTATGCTTGATTGTCTTTCAGTTTTGTTCTAACGGTTGCACTTTAACTATCTCATCAGTTTTCACTTTATCTTTCATGTTAGGTTCCTCATTATCTTTCTATTTTTCCATTTTGGTACACACAATGTTGTGTCATCGGTTCTCTTTGTACTTAGGCATTTCGGTGATCTTCTTTATATCTAATTTTTGGTTTACTCTTTGTTCTATCTTTCAGTGTATGCTTACCAAGAGTGTTGTTTGCATACTAAGGACAAATTAATGTCATCAAGCACCCCCTTTGACATTAGTATCAAAAAATGATATGTGCAAAATACTAACAAAATGTAAAGTATATACACCATATATAATCCTTAGTCATTTAATGACTCCCCCTATGTATATGCTGGTATATCTGTACATATAATATCTTTCCTTTTGCATATCATTTTTCATCTATATATATATATATATATACAT
>MU227340.1:3894734-3915909 GCA_018584345.1 Thuja plicata | reverse complement strand
AATGTAGTGGAAAGAAGACAAAGAAGTATATTAGGATACCTTGGCTTATATCCTAATATATTACAACAAAGATTAATAGTCTAACCTTGGTTTATAAATACACCAAGGAAAGATTACAAATTCTAACAAAAGTAAATGCAAGACATTAAATTAGTTAATGAATTGTATTGTCATTAATGTCAACCTGATATGGTATGATTTCTCATACACATATTTTCACAACACTTAAAGATCTTAAGAGACAAAGTTTTTGTCATCGGTAATCATGTACCCCGAGTAACAGTAAACCCTGAGGGACAGTGAAACCTGAGCACAGAAGCTCATAGTGTTACCCGATGGACAGTTTTACCCGAGAAAGAATTACCAAGATAACTGGAGTTGTCACCGAACATAACTGAAGTTGATGCTCGAGCTATCTGTTGTAGTCATCGATCACAACTGAAGTTTTGACCGATGGAAACTGACAAAACAACTTAGCTGGAAGAGCTAATTATAGAGTTAACTGATTCTTTACTTTTTTTTCATCGATTAGTTGAAAGATAAAGATAATAAGGAGATTTAAAGAGTGTTTTATTCCAGATAAAAAAGAGAAATTTATGGGATAAAAGTAAAGCAAGCATGGAGAGCTTTACAGATCAAGAAGTGATCAGCAAAAAAAATAAGAAGGACAAAGAATGGTAAAATCATGTCTATATAAAGAGACAAGTAATTCATTATCAAAAAGAGGAATTCTAAAGAGAATTCTGGTGAAGATAAGAAGTCTTCATACATATTTGATCATACAAAATGAAGAACAGAGCTAAGAATTCTGCACACACTGAGAAAAAGAGAAGTAATAGCATTCACTGAGCAGAAAGAAGTGGAGAAAAGGAGTTGAAGAGAAAATTGATCAGAAGAGGTATTATGAGCTTACAATAGATTTGAACATCTGCAAGATTAAATTGTATTTATGAACAGATCATCTACTATTTCAGTTTAACCATTGATTTAGAAAATCTCTTAACAGAGTAGGATTTAACCATCCTTTATATATTGAGATACATCCCAAGGAGTATCAAAAGGTTTTCATGTTGGCAGCATAGTGAATGCAAGGTCAAGTCATAAACAATTAGTTTTAAATCCTCTAACAAGGTTGCACTTAACAGTGTATTTGTAACCTTTAACAGGGTTGGCTCTTCACCAAGCTCACTTCAGAAGAGTGAAAATTTTCGGTTACTGGTCCCAAGTGGTTTTTTCCCTAACAGAGTTTCCACACTAAAAATACATGTGTCAAATGTGTATATGGTTCATTGCTTTGATTTTTTTATTTACACATTACTAAAAAAGGATTGAGCGGTAAACACTATGTTATTTACTGTATTTCGGTAAAGGTTAAGAAAAGATAGACTGTTATTCGGTAAAGCTTAAGGAAACGATAAATAGTATATTCACTGAGAAACATATATTTGATAAAGGCATACATCTTGTAGGACTAAAGATAATTAGAGGTTTTATATTTGTGGTATAAAGTTTTGGTTGAATTATTGGATTAAGTTTTGGGGCCAGTGATTCACCCCCCCTCTCAGTTATTCTAACAATTGGTATCAGAGCTTGTGTGCTTAGAAAGAGAGTTTTAAGACTCAAGATAAATGTCACAAGATGAGAAAAAGGGATGTGCCTAAGTTGAACAAGGAAAACTTTGCAACATGGAAAAGAAGGATAAGACTCCACCTATTAGGTATTGGAAATGATGTCACACAATACTTGGATACTAAATTTTTTCTACCTACTGGACCTCCAATAGTTGATCAATTGAGAGAAAAGCATGAAAATAATTCTATGATGATAGAAATTGCTTCCTCGCTCTCTGATGCTGAATTTGAAGATGTCAAATCATGCACCACTGCAAAAAAAATGTGGGACAAACTCAAGCTAGTACATGGAGGAGATAAAACTGTGCTAAGAGCTAAAGTAGAAATCCTAAGAGGAAAGTTTGATGACCTCAGAATGAAAGAAGGTGAAAACATCACTCAGTAGAGCTGTAGAATCAAAGAAGTTGTCAATGCTATCTGAGGAGTAGGAGGTGTACTTGAAGAAGAAATAGTGGTAAGTAAAATTCTCAGAACCTTACTACCTGTTTATGTTATTAGAGTATCTATTATACAAGAAATGAGAGCAGTAGCAAATAACAATGTTACTCTAGATAGTTTTATTGGTAGACTTATTTCATTTGAGATGAATAAATTTGACAACAATCTCTTACCAACTATTGAGTCTGCATTCAAATCTTCTTTGAAAATAAGTAAATCAATTCATAAACACACTATGATAAATGATAGTAAAAGTGATAGTGATGACCAAGAACTTGATGAGATTGAAGCACTAATGGCTAGAAGATTACAGAGAGGAAAAGGTAGATACAAAGGAAAATTACCATTGGTATGTTTTAATTGTAAATAAATTGGACACTTTGCTGCTAGATGTCCTAACAAAAGAAAAGAAGACAAAAACAATGAAAGATCATATGAAAAGAATTTTGACAGAGGTGATGATAGAGATTATCGAAGCAACTGACAATCTGATAGAAGAGACAACTGAGACTACAAGGACAAAGGAAACAAGGCTTGTTATCTGACTGAGAACAAATCTGAGAATACTGACACTGAATATGATGAAGATATTGAGGTGGTATTTGTTGCTATGAAGCATGATTCAATTGAAGAGGAAACGTATGTTGAAACTAAACTCATATATAAGGTTAGTAAGAATGATGTCTGGATTATTGATAGTGGTTATACTCACCACATGACTAGAGATAAGGAAAATTTTGAAACTTTTGAATATTATAATGGTGGATCAGTAAGAATGGGTAATGACTCACGTTGTCTGGTTGAAGGAAAAGGAACAATAATGTTGAATAATTTGATTAGATGTAAAAATGCATATTGGGTGAAAGCACTTAACTATAATGAATCAGGAAGGTTGATCAGAACTAGTGAACAGACAAAAGGTAACCTATTCTTTCTTGATGATATTAATACAACTTGTTTAATGGGTAGAAATGAAGACATATGGTTGTGGCATAAAAGGTTATGTCATGTTAACTTTGACAACATGGTTAGGATAAGAAATAAAAGGAAAGTAAGAGGCTTACCAAGCATGTCAAAGCCCGACCATGTCATGTGTAAGAATCGTCAAAAAGATAAAATGACAAAGTATAGTTTCAAGAGAAAAACCTACACATCTAATGCTATTCTAGATCTATTCCATATTGACCTATGTAGACCAATGAGAACAAAGAGCTACTATGGTGATAGATATTTCATTCTATTTGTACATGATTATTCTAGAATAATGACTATTATGTTCTTAAAAGAGAAATCAGAAGCATTCAAGATGTTTAAATGGTATAAAGCTATAGTGGAAAAAAAAAGTGGAAAAGAACTAAAATGTCTAAGATCAGATAGAGGAGGAGAATTTATTTCTGATTAATTCACTAACTTTTTTAATGAGCATGGAATTTAAAGATAATTTTCTACACCGAGAATACCACAACAAAATGGGATTGCTGAGAGGAGAAAAAGTTCAATCATTGATTGTGCCAGAACACTGATGATTGAGAAAGGCATCACTCAAACATTTTGGATAGAAGTTGTCAGTACTATTGTCTATACATTAAACAGAGTTCAATTGAAGAAAGACACCAATAAGACACCTTATGAGCTATGGTATGGATACACACCCAATGTAAGTTACTTCAAAAATTTTGGAAGTCAATGTTATATTTTGAAAGATGATAGAAATGGAAAGCTTGACTCCAAAGGTGAAGAAGGAATATTTCTAGGTTATTCTACCAAAAGCAAGGCTTAGAAATGTCTTAACAAATCCTCTAACAAAATCATTGAAAGTGAAAATGTCAAAGTGGACAAATTTGCTGAGAAAAATGATGAGGAAAGTAGAAAAGAACCATAAATCTACAAAATATTTGTCTATAGTGAAGAACCTGACACTCTGCCCAAGAAACAGTGTATCGCTCCCAAGCGACAGAACAATTCACCCGAGCATTAGGCTGCAAACACCAAAAATCAAGAAATTGCTCACAATGATGTACCGAGCAATGAAGATCAGAATGAAGGTCAAGATGATGATCAGAATGATGAACAAAGAGTTGAATCGATACTTTCCAAGTATGTCAGAAGACACCATCCACAGAACCAGATTATAGGAGAAAAAAAGGCTAGAATGAGAACAAGAAGTAAGTCACTAAACACTAGATGTTTAATTTGTGATTTTGAGCCTAAATCTGTCAATACTGCACTTGGAAATCAAGAATGGGTCAGTGTTATGAATGAAGAGATTGAGAAGAACAAGACATGGACATTAGTACCTAGAATGGATGACAAAAATTTCATTGGTACCAAATGGATATTCAGAAACAAGTTGAATGAGAATGGAGAAGTCACAAGGAACATAGAAAGATTAATA
This sequence comes from Thuja plicata, assembly GCA_018584345.1. Classification (NCBI taxonomy): domain Eukaryota; kingdom Viridiplantae; phylum Streptophyta; class Pinopsida; order Cupressales; family Cupressaceae; genus Thuja; species Thuja plicata. The sequence goes on along the minus strand of MU227340.1, from coordinate 3,911,445 downwards.
TGCAAAGGGTATGCACAAGAAGAAGTTATTGACTATGGAGAAACCTTTTCACCCATTGCTAGACTAGAAGGATCCATAATTCTACTTTTTTATGTTGCATTCAAAGGATTCAAGGTATACCAAATGGATGTCAAATCTGCATTCCTAAATGGAATACTAGAAAAAGAAGTATACATTGAACAACCAGAAGGTTTTGTTGATCCTAACAAAAGAAACATGGTTTTTAGACTACACAAAGCCTTTTTTTGGATTAAAAAATCACCGAGAGCATGGTATGAAAGACTTCACTCCTATCATATAAGTATTGGATTTGTAAGAACAAGTGATAACAATAATATGTATTTAAAAGAAGATACTGATGATAACATTTTGATTGCTGAAATATTTGATGATGATATCATATTTATAGGTAATGATATGTTATGTAAATCATTTGCTCCTAAAATGAGCAAAAATTTTGAGATGTCAATGTTTGGGGAGATCAAATTTTTTCTTGGTCTACAGATTCTTCAACAAGATGCAGGCATCTACATCACACAATCCAAATACATCAAGGAAGTTATGAAGATATTCAAAATGGAGGACTCTAAACCAGTTGGAATGCCTATGGAAACCAGATGCAAGCTAACAAAGGAAGACAAGTCAACCAAGGTAAATCCGACCTTATATAGATCTATGATTGGCAAACTCATGTATGTTGTACATACTAGACCAGATATAGCACATGCAGCTGGAATAGTTGCAATATTCTCTGCTAATCCCAAGGAATCACACATGACTGCTGTCAAAAGAATTTTGAGATATCTAAAGAATACCGAAGACTATGGTCTGTGGTATAAAAGAGAAGGCAAATTTGAGCTTCAAGTATATACAGATGTTGATTGGGCTAGAAACATAGATGACAAAAAGACTACAATAGGAGGAACATTCTTTATGGGTGACAGACTTGTCACATGGATAAGTAAGAAGCAAGGATGCATCTCACAATCTATTGTAGAAGAAGAATATGTGGTTGCTACTGCAAATTTCTCTAACATTGCATGGATCAAACAATTATTGGAAGGTATGAATATGAAAATTATTGAGCCAATGATTATCTATTGTGATAATACTAGTACTATCAACATTTCAAAGAACCATGTCATGCATGTTAAGACAAAGCATATTGATATCAAGTATCATTACTTAAGAGAAAAAGTGCAAGAGAAAGAGGTTATGCTCGAATATGTTCAATCCAAGGAATAATTAGCAGACATATTCACGAAGCTATTACCAAAAGATACATTTGAGTACCTAAGGAAGAGACTAGGGGTCTGACCCTTGTCTACTGGTCACTAATCTGAATAGGAGGTTGCATCATCCCACACATTACCAGAAGATCATTCATGTTGATGCAATCAAAGAGATGGACTGTAAAGATCTATCAGTACATAGAAAGGTACTTATCTACACCAAACACCAGAGTTATTGTATTGTTGATGGAGAGAAAATTCAAGGAATATATTATGAAAAAAGAAAGATATAGTTTGGCATTGATGTCAAAGGGAGAGAAGTATTCAATGAAATATATTGTTGTCAAAGGGAAAAGAGATATGAAATATCTATCATAATCATCCAAAGGGAGAGAAAAGAAGTATCCATCAAGGAGAGGAACAGTCAAAGGGAGAGAAAACATCAGAGAAAGATTCAAAGAAACATCCATCTAAGGGAGAGAATTGGAAAAGTTAACACTACATATCTATCCAAAAAAGGGAGAAGAGATTCTACAACAAAGGGAGAGATAGAATCAGAAGTTTCTACATCTATCCAGTGAAGGGAATAAAGAATGAAGGAAGTACTCTACAAGAATCAAATCTAAGCTAGAAGAGCTTATCGAGAGTCAGACACTTGTATTGGTTATAGAATAATAATTTTGGTAGAGATTGATGAACTAAAATTGATATATTTCATAATGTATTAGTAATATGTAGTATGTTTTGATCAATGCCAAAGGGAGAGATGGATGAACTATAACTGATTGAATGTTTAAAAATGAGAAAGTTGATGACCACTGAGATGCAGAAAGTAAATGCAAGACATTAAATCAGTTAATGTATTGTATTGTCATTGATGTAAACTTGATATGGTATGATTTCTCATACACATATTGTCACAACACTTAAAGATCTTAAGAGACAAAGTTTTTTTCGTCGGTAATCCTGTACATTGAGTAATAGTAAACTCGGAGGGACAGTGAACCCCGAGAACAGAATTTCATGGTGTTACCTAATAAAGTGATACCCGACCAAGCATTATTGAGCTAACTACAATTGTCACTGAACATAACTGAAGTTGATGCCCGAGCTATCTGCAGTAGTCACCGAGCACAACTGAAGTGTTGACCGACAGGAACTGAACTTAGGAAAATGAAAAAACAACTTAGCTGGCAGAGCTAATTATAGAGTTAACTGATTGTTTACTTTTTTTTCATTGATCAGATAAAAGCTAAAGATAAGAAAGATATTTAAAGCATGTTTTATTCCAAAAAATAAGGAGAGATTTACGGGATAAAACTAAAGCAAGCATGGCGAGCTTTACGGGTCAAGAAGTGATCAACAAAGAAAACAAGAAGGAAAGAGAACGGTGAAATCATGTCTATATAAAGAGACAAGTAATTCATTATCAAAAAGAGGAATGTTGAAGAGAATTCTGGTGAAGATAAAAATTCTTCATACAGATCTGATCATACAAGCTGGAGAATAGAGCTAAGCATTCTATAGACACCGAGCAAAAGAGAAGAAACAACATTCACTGAGAAGAAAGAAGTGGAAAAAAGGAATTAAAGAGAACATTGATCTGAAGAGTTATTATGAGCTTACAATAGATCTGAACATCTGCAAGATTAAGTTGTATTTATGAATAGATCATCTACTGTTTCAGTTTAACCATTGATTCAGAAAATCTCTTAATAGAGTAGGATTTAACCATCCTTTATATATTGAGATACATCCCATGGAGTATCAAAAGGATTTCATGTTGACATCATAGTGAATGCGAGGTCAAGTGATAAACTGTTAGTTTTAAATCCTCTAATAAGGTCGCACTTAACAGTGTGTTTTTAACCTTTAACAGGGTTGGCTCTTCACCGAGCTCACTTTAAAAGAGTGAAAATTTTGGGTTACCAGTCCCAAGTGGTTTTTCCCCTAACAGGGTTTCCACGTTAAAAATCTATGTGTCAAATGTGTATATGGTTCATTGCTTTGATTTTTTTCTTTACACATTACTAAAATAGGATTGATCGGTAAACACTAAGTTATTTCTTGTATTTTGGTAAAGGTTAAGAAAAGATAGACTTTTATTTGGTAAAGCTTAAGGAAAGGATAAATAGTATATTCACCAAGAAGCATATATTTGATAAAGGCATACATCTTGTAGGACTAAAGATAACTAGAGGTTTTATATTTGTGGTACAAAGTTTTGGTTGAATTATTGGATTAACTTTTGAGGCCACTGATTCACCCCCCCCCCACTCTCAGTTATTCTAACATTTCATTGATATTCTTTTCCAAGCCTTGCAGCATATGTTTTGGAATACTTTATCTATTTTTTCCATCCATTAAACCAACTTCCAATTTTGTCTTACTCCATCTCTCAAATTGATATGCTACTTTTATCTTCCATAGGTAATATGTTGAATTCATTATTTTTAGCATCTTATAAAGTTCTCTATTAGGGATAAATGATATGATTTTTTTTCATAAAATATATTGTATACGATAGTCAAAAATTGACTCTTTGCTACTTTTTTATAGTTAAGAAAAAAATATGTGGGATTATTAATCATACTCCCTCATGGCATCCCAACTCATGATGTAGTTTTCTAAGCATTTACATGGGTCTAACATACCATCATATTATTGATTTATGGTATATAAAACTAGTTCTCTAGGTAGGTACCTAGTCATGATTAAATTTTATAGTGCCTTTCATGTTGATATCTTTGGATTGTACCTAATATATCATCAAAAAATCCACTTCTTTAAGTAACAATTTTTGGGGATATTTAGCTTGTGAGTGTGCCACCATCTTGATGTTGGAAAGTGGCTCATTCAGGAATGTTCTGGAACACTTTAGGTGTGTCATTTATGGAAACACATATGGTATGGATGGTCGCTTGGTGTAAAACATAGTTTTGGAGTTATAGCTTGTACAATGACTAAGTCTAGAAAGCAGAATTACAGAGTATAAAAGTACAGTTTTGGTCAGGGAGCACAATGTATGGTGAATGAAGGAATGTGAGCTTAGGAGAAACTATTTTGGGATACATATGACCTTTAATTAAGGTCTCTTATGTTTTGGAGTCGATCGCAGTAAGTTACATTATGTTGAAGACATACGAAGATAGAGTAACAGTGATACAGGACAGATGAAATGTTGTGATGATTAAGAGAGTATAATGCAGATTCCAAACATGCTATGTTGGATTTAGATTGAGGATTACCTATTTTTTGATAGTGTATGATCATCGACTTGGTATTTACCTTTTGTATAAGTGTTAACTCTATTTTTATGATGCATTGGAAGCCGATTGGACATATAATGATGTATATATAGGAAGATCTTTTTGAGAAGTGAAGTATGGATATGATGGAATATATGGATACAAACAGATGAATGCATTGTGATGTCAGAGTCAAACAGATGGTGATGCAAGCTTCAACTAGAACTACGTAAGCATATTCGATGCTTGTATTGTTCACTATTGAGAAATTATTGTAACAGAATCATATTTCTAATTGTATGAGCAGTGAGCTCAGTATACCTTTAACAGGGTTTTTGTATTTCTCTAACAAGGAAATGTGCTAATGTAATAATCAACTCCTAATAGGGCTAGGTCTCCTGACAGGGACATAATGCTTTTAGTATATATTTGTGGGTACCATCCCCACCAGGGTTTTCCCTTGGTCAGGGTTTCCTCGATAAAAAATTCATGGTGTTATGAGTTGTGTGTTTTATACTTATGTTCTTTTCATTTCAAAAATTATCTGGTTGTCAGTATTACTTAATCCTAACACCTGGTCTACTAAAGACCGAAGTAACATCTATTTCCTTCCTCCTAATTTCATCTATTTTAAATATTCTTTCTAGACTTTCTAGGTATCCTAAGAAACCTCTTACTACTAAGTAGTATGTAAATTTGATATGTAATATTCCCCTTTTGATATTGTGCAATACATGGTTTTTAATATATATTCCTTCAAATTTTGGTACTTTGGGTTATTTTCTTAATCCTTCTTGGGCTAAACAGCATGTTACTTTCTCCTAAAAATCTTCTTTTTCTTCTCACATTCACATTTAGCAATCAATCCTCAACTACATATTTAATATTAATGCTATAGTTATTATTTTCAACAACTATATAATCTAAATCTAGCTCTTCATTAATTTCTATTTTGGGAATCTTCCCTAATGAATATAATCTCTTTTATGGGCATCTCGCCCATCTATTACTTTCATGCCACTTCCTAAATGCATCCTTCATATTAGTTTAGAATGGTATATCTACTAGCTTTTGATCTCTATGGAACATAACTTCTTCCTTTCATGAATTGAGCATTCTATCACAATTTACAACCCAATACAAGTTAGTAGAACACTGAAGACAGAATATTCCTTTATATCTACTACTTCAAAATTTATTGTTCTTTGTATTTCTGTGAGGTTCACTTCACTATTCCATTAAGTACCTATAACTTGAAAATGTTACATCTATTAACATTTAACGTGACATTGGATGTCATATAGTTCCATTTTATTAAGCTTTTTCCCAAGTTCTTTTCAACACACTACACTTGTATATGCTCCCAAGTATATTAAAATATATTTTAACCTTGTATTAAATGGACTCTTTAGTAGATCTCTATAAATTGACTTTTTTATTGTATTTCAGCATTTATTACATTCTTAACTTGTCATATTTTATCATGTTCTCTACATGTGTTCCAATATTTGGAAATTGTTTTATTTTTCTATTACATTTTCTTCTTTTATATAAAATTTGCCATCTTCTTTAGCAATTGTGCAACTCTTTATGATTAATAAGCCAAGCTATACTCTTCATTTTTATTTTCCCTCTAATAATCTTCTCGACTTTGTTAATGATAATATCATGACTACTTTATGTTGGAGACCCCTCCTCATCTTCTTTTGATTCCTCTTCAATGCAATATTTTCTTCCTGTTGTTTATCCCAACTCAAGTGAGTATTGTTGTTCAACTATTATTTTTTATATTCTACTACTACTTTATTTCTCAACATTTCTTTATTTTAGGCTACTCCTTTTCCAACCATTCTTCCCAAATTAAGAGATGTCTCTCCTATCTCCTTTGTATCCTCAACTTCTATCATATTTTCACCATGCTCTTGCTCCATGTAAATTCATAACAATCCCCTTAGGTTTAATGTGACATTAATTTCCTGCACAATTAGAAAAAAATACTAATTAATGTTTATTACAAAACATAATGAGAAACTTATTTTTTTCTATGCTTAATATTAAATAAAATTTGGTATCATTTTCAACGTCATTTTAAAGATGTAAAATCAATATCATCAATATATCATTTGAAAGAAATGAAATTATATGCTATGAATATCCTAATTATAGCATATGACAATTCTACTTATATAACATATTCAATGAAGAAGTACCACAAAATATTATTAATGATCAATAGCAAAAAAAACCATAATAATGATAAGTACATTTTTATATTATAATATACCGTGATATTGAATTCATGATGTTTTAAGTTCTCTAGATTTGAACTTTTTTTCTTTGCATATAATACTTCTAGGAAATTGGCTCAAAATCCTTGTTAACTCTATTTGGATCTAGCATTTTTTATGAGTGGAAGTTTAATTGAGCATTTGGAATGACTGGAATTTTATTCATTTTGTTTACCTTGTGTTATTGATAATAATTCTCAGTGTTTTCTAAATCTACTATATGTTCAAATGTGTTAAAATGTATCCATCTACAAGCAATAAAGTGACACTTGAAGTACCCAGTTACATTTTCTTTTGGGTTACTAAGGTCATGCTCATTGTATCGTTTCCATAGTGTTATCAAGTACTAACTTCCCATTCTCCTTCTAGTAGAGTTTAATCTACATGACTAGTGATGTTGGCATGATACACCCTATAATACTATGTGAAACACTTTTGAGCTAAAGATATGAACTGATGAGGTCACAAATAGGGGACCTCATCCCCAATTATCAATTGTGAGGCTCAAAACTGCTAGCATATTGGGTTGGTGAAGACATAAGTTTGCAGTCACAATGGTCTAACGAGGGTTTAAACCTTGGTGGTCACCACAACAACACCACCACTTAACCAACACATTATGGGGCGAGCCCCTAAATCAAACTACTTATGTATGTGATCATTCTCATATTTCTTAGTATAGACCTTATGACCATAGTTCATATGGTTTTCCCTATCCTTCTTCTTATCATTCACCTTCCCCTAATTACAATTCCAAAGGAGATTCAGGGTTCTAAGATTGTTGTGAATTCCCCTAGCTCACCCTAGCCACCTCTACCAATATTGATTCTCAACATTTGTTGGAAGTACCGTCTATTGAGCATAATGTTGATGGTGATTTTATTTGTTGGGAGTCTATTCTTGATGGACATACAACTCAAGATGTATAAAAACCAAATTGAGATGTTTTACAACTTCATTTCTCTTTGGATATATATAAGGCTTCATGTTATCTAATCTTTGGAATGTGACCATCTCCAACCATTGTTTTTGTCATAAAATATATTATAAAAAATAACTAATACAAATACACGTTTTATCAAATAAATGCAATTACTTTTATTATTACATAGACAACTTTAGACACCCCTTTTTAAAAATTGTTTAAAATTCTAAATAGTAAATTTTAAGTTTAGTTAAATTACTCTCAATTAATCATATCCATTAACAAAATACTTTCAATCCCATTTTTAAAATGGAAACAGACAACTTTACACAGATGTTGACATCTCTATCTTTATATAGCAAATTACAACAACTTAAGCATGGACACCCTAACCTAGAACTCACCCTTTAGTTAAGGAGTCCCATATATAAGGGTTTTATGTACCTTCGGGATTTGAACCATGGTAGATTACTTTTCTATCACATATTGACATCTTCAATTACCATCATCTTCATTTTTACCTATACATAAATGTTGACGTCTCTATCTTTAAATAGCAAATTAAAACAAACTTGAGCAAACATACATTGACCAATAACTCACCATTTGATTAAGCAGTCATATATATACACATTTTGTATATCAAAGTTATCCAAGTGTTAAACCCAACCTTTAAATTTGAACCCTAGTGAATGACTTTTTATCATACATCGACATCTTCAATAATTGTACTTCACACATTGAACCACACCAACTCTTTGATTTTGGATCCTTTTAGAACGGTCTTCATGCACTCCAAGCTGTTTGGAATGAAACTAAACCTCTAAAGATCACCATTATATAGTGCTAAATAAAAAACCAAACCATTAATGAAAAGAGCAATTAAAATTGGATCTCGTGATTAATTAAGTATACCCTACGTTAATGTTCTTATCTCGATCTTCGCGCCACAAGCAAATGCACGTACTACGAGGAGTGAATTGATTGCTTTAAGTTTAGGTCCGCATGAGACAAAAAAAGGAAACGTATTTTATGTAATCATTTCTTCATTATAATTTTCAGCAAATTATAGAAGGTTATAAAACGAAAGAGTTTTCTTGTGATATTTGATTGTTCTCATTTTTTTTTAATTGTAGCTTTTTTCTGTATTGGTGAAGAGCACCATAAATTTACTTAGTTTGACCAGTAGTAATAATAGACAATGAAAATTTTAATTTTTTTAATTGAAAATTGCTTTCAGGGAAGAATGATAAATTATAATTAAAAAAATACATCTTTGAAGTTGTTGAAAATTGAAAAATAATATTGATTCATATAGTTATGTTGGTTATTTTTTAAGAACGCAAATTTCACATTTGACCGTCTCTATCTTACATAAAATTTTAAATTTTTTTTGTCATAATGAATAAGATTTTGAATAGGGTTATTAATTTGTATCATAAATCTCATATTGTTCTAGACACTTAAATGTAAGCTACTCTTCTAATTCTAGTTTATTAAATATGATAATCTTTATAAGATATATTATTCCTATTCATAGAGCGCCCCAAGGATTATTCATGAAGAGGTTGGCCTTATTTGAGTTTAATAATGTCAGAAATCTTAGTTAGGGCTAAGAAGTGTCCTTCCAAAATCCTTAAAATTGTCTAATACAAAGCCCCTAGAGAAGGCCCTTTAATTGTGGAAAGGGTGAAAACAAGAAGATTGAGAACAAGAACACTATCATTGGTGTAGAAGAAATTCAATCAAATTCTTCTTATTTAGAGTTGTTAACATCTTCCTGCAATAACTCAAACGGTAGTTGAAGGGTTAAAAAAGACAAGAGAAAGGCAAGGAAGGGGACTTAAGCTACAAAAGAAAAACAAATCATAATGCAGAATATATATACTGAAGTAACAAATGATGGACAATAATTACAATCCCTAAGCTCTCAAAACAAAATCTAATCTACTAAAAATGATATCAACCTTTATAAATATATCATAAAGTCAATTCTTAAAGACAATGGCAAATTAAAGCAAAATATGAGAAAGCACGTAACAGTGCATTGGCACTTTACAATCAAATAAAGAAAGCAACCTCAAAGAAAATATTTCAAAGATAAAGGAGATGATAGACATGTTACAAATAAAAATAAATCTAAAAGAGAATCTATAAAGGTTATCCAATTAAACAAAATGACCAAACTACAATTAAAATGTGAAATGCTAAAAGATGGCTTCAAAGTCAAAGAGAACAAATTCATTGAAACTAGGAATAAAAAAATATTAAAAACCTGGGAGAAAGATAAAGTTATAGAAGACAAGGATGTGGATTAATACCCTATCAATTTTATTGCAAAAGAATTGGAAGTTATAAAAGAAACAAATATTTTAGGCTTTCCATAGTCTATCTTTGTGTTGTTTGTATTAGTTATTTACTTGTTGACTACTATTGGGTCTGTTGATTTTTGTTGTATTTGACTTAGAGTCACCTCAAATCTTCTTTCTATTTTATACTACATATATACTTTACAATACTATTTGAATATATGAATACCTTTCAAGCCCCCTCGTTTTCCTACTCTAAAAAGGATTTCAAAGATAAAACAGAGGATTGAACAAAGTTATAGTTGAAAAAAAGTCTTCAAAGGTAAATCTATACAATTTTACTCAATTAAGAAAAATGACCATAAAGAACTTTGTAACTACAATTAAAATGCTAAAGCATGGCTTCAAATTCAAGAAAAATAGCTATATTGATAATAGAAATAACAAAAGGTTAAACTCTTGGGACAAAGATAAAGTTGTGGAAGAGAAGGATGCAGACTTAAATCTGATTAATTTTATGGAGGAAGATTAAGAAGGTACAAAATTGATGAGCATTTTGGGCTTGCCCTTACTCTATCTTTGTTGTCTTATAGTAGTTGATTAAGTGTTAATTGTTGTTAGGGATTTTTTTTGTTGTATTTGACTTTGAGTTGGTTCCAACATTGTTCCTAATTTCTATACTTGTACAATTATATTGATTTGTGCACTTTGAAGATGTGGAGACCTTTCAACCCCTCATTTTTTCTATGGGTAAGTGTACGAAAATGGGGGACCAAAAAGGGGGTATACGATGCCACATTTTTTTTTCTAAAATCAATGAGCTCTGAGCTTCGACAAGATATTGAAGATACTTAGACTCAAAATTTGAAGATGCGACAAGAACAAGAGTTGTAGTACTCCGAATGTAGTTTCTAAACTACTAATTTATTTTTAAAATGGTCGATATTAAGGCCCTCAAAAAAGGGGAGCACAAAAAGTGGTCCTATTCTTTATGAAAAACATAACATTGCACCTAGTGTGCTCCCCCTAAAATGTTTAAAAAAATTTAAATTTCTTTAATCGCTCCAATGATAAGTTAACTAATACCGCATAGTTTATCCTAGATTTTTCTGCTAATTTTTTTTTATGAACGTATGACTTTTTATGAATTTCCAAAGTGGACACATCATGAAAACATGAAATTTGAGTGTGCTCCCCATAGAAATCATTGAAAACTAATCGAAAATCAAAATATTTTTTTTAAGTGTGTAGAATGGAGTCTACTTTCTAAAAAGTAACTTGTTTCAAATTTCGATGAACGAGTCAAAATATATGCCCAAAATAATACTCATTGGTTTTTGACCAAAATCAGACATACTTAGAAAAGAAATTAGAGATGAAAAAATTAACCTAATCAGAATTCAAAAACAAATATATGGATAGATAGCCAATAGAGAGCTCTATAACATATTGTCATTGTTGAACCATGTGGACACCTGACAGGGAGCATAGACAAAAAAAAATGTGAATTTTTTGTATGTTTGCTGGAAAACATGTCTTAGGCCTATTTGAGTCGTCCAAGCCTTTGGGGTTGGATGCCCAAGGAAAATCTAAGCCTTAGGATTGGTGTTTCACAATGTAGTTAAAAAGGTACACGTCATATATGACACACACCGTATATGGCATACACCAAATATCACATATTCAATAAATTATTATAAGCTCTCTCTCTCTCTCTCTCATGCAAAGTGCCTCATTTGAAAGTTAAAACTATATGTATCTTTGAAACAACTCATCACGACCTCAAACCATATGTGTCAAAAACTCTAGCTGGGTGGGTAAACCCTAAGAACAAACTCATTTGGCTCCATAACTCATTTGAACATTCCGTTCTGGTGCGACCCTTAAGATACACATAGTGCAAAAATTATCCAACTTCGATGAGTCATTTATCAGAGCTCCTGTGACGTATCAATGATCCGTCTATTGCTAGGGAATTGTGTTACCATTGTCCAAAAAATTATCTCTCACTTTCATGAGATTTGACAACATTTGAAATTGGGGACCCAATCTCGGTCATTGTCAAATCTTTCCATGTGCCTCAGTTGAAAGTTACAATTGTGTGTATCTTTGAAATGGCTCATCATGCCCTCAAACCATTTGTGCCAACAACAATGAATGGGTAGGTAAACCCCAAGAACGACCTTTTTTGTCTCCCCAACTAGTTCAAATATTTTGGACCACTCCAAATTGATGCGACCTTTAAGGTGTGCAGTGCAAAAATTGTCAAAATTTGTCGGGTGTTTCTTAGAGATCGTATGAAGGATCAACAATCTGTTAGATACTATTGGATCATGTTACTACTACCCTCAAAATCCTCTCCCACTTTCATGAGAATGGACCCCATTCAAAAGTGGCGACCACATCTCGGTTCTTGCATAATCTTACAATTTGCCTCAGTTGAAAGTTGCAACATTGTGTATCTTTTAAATAGTTGATTGTGGCCTCAAACTGTGTATGAAAAATAATTCGTTTGTGCAAGAAATCCCCAGGAACAAACTCGTTCATCTTTGCAACTCACTTGAACATTCTAGAACACACTGTACCAGTGTGTCCCTTAACGTGCATAGAGTGCAAAAATTATCAAACTTTGCCAAGTTGTTTCTCAAAGATCATGTAATGTATCAAAAATTAATATGATGCTATGGGATCATGTTATTGATGCCCACAATATCCTCTCTCACTTTCACGAGATTTGACCCCATTCAAAAGTGGTCACCACATCTCGATTCTTTTCAAATATTGCAATGTCACTCAGTTGAAAGTTGCAACATTGCGTATCTTTGAAATGGCTCATCATGGCCTCAAACCATCTATGCCAACAATTGTTCTTGGGTGAGTAAACACCAGGAACAACCTCATTCGACTTTGCAACTCACTCTAACATTCTGGACCACACCGTACTAGTGTGTCCCTTAAGGTGCATAGAGTGCAAAATGGTCAAACTTTGACAGAGCATTTCTCATAGCTCCTACAATGTATCACTGATCCATTTGATGATACATGATCATGCTACTAATGCCCACAAAATTCTCTCTCACTTTCACAAGATTTGACCCTATTCAAAAGTGGTGACCACATCCCAGTTCTTGCCAAATCTTGCAATGTCACTCAATTGAAATTTGCAACATTGTGTATCTATGAAACGGATCATTGTGGCCTTGAATCATCTGCACCAACACCTTCAATTGTAAAATTAAGGGTCGAGAACAACCTCTTTCAGCTTTTCATCATGGCCTCGAATCATCTGCACCAACACCTTCGGTTGGAAAATTAAGGGTCGAGAACAACCTCTTTTGGCTTTTCAACTCGCTCAAACATTTCAGACCACACCATATAAGTGCGTCCCTTAAGGTGCATAGAATGCAAAAATTGTCAAACTTTGATAGAGAATTTATTGGAGCTCATGCAACATATCAATAATCCATATGATGCTACATGATCATGTTATTGATGCCTACAAATCCTCTCTCGCTTTGAGGAGATTCAACACCATTCAAAAGTGGCAACCACATCTCGGTTCTTGCCAAATCTTGCAATGACACTCAGTTGAAATCTAAAACATTGTGTATCTTTGAAATGGTTCATTGTGACCTCAAATCCTCTATGGCAACACCTCCAGTTGGGTGAGTAAGTCTCGTGAAAAACCTCATTCGGCTTCGCAACTTCCTCAAACATTTTAGAGCACATCGCACTGATGAATCTCTTAAGGTGCATATTACATATTATTCCCCTCTAGGTCAAAATAATATACCTAGGTCATAGTTTCTATAAATCCTTGTGTTTTAATGGTTAATTTCATGACCTTGATGATTCAAAATTTCATTAAATTTATTCTTCAAAAGGGGGGTTCTCTTTAGTAGTTCAAATGTTAAAAGGGGGGTATTTTTTATAAGAAACACATAACAAAACTATTCACCAACCTTCAATCTTCCTTGTAGGGGCTAACCAAGTTGCAAATGCCTAGAATAAACCACTTTTATGAAGGAAATGTCTTCAAAGCCATCCAACTACAAAACCCTTGTTTTTGTCCTCGTAAGGCTAGTTGAATGAGGGTTTCATGGAATTGCACACTCCAAGCCTCTACTATGCCAACCAACACCTAAAACACCTCAAAATAGGTCTATCCATGCTCTCCAAACCATCACTCATCTCTAGTCATTGCATTTGATGCAAACTCTTAGTCTAAACCATCACTTTTCAAGCCAAAAATCACAGAAAAGACAACTAGGGCATCACCCCCTTGGCCACAAAATCCATTTTCCACCAATAAAAGTTACAATTTATTTTTCTTCACCACTAAAACCTTCATTCTACCAAATTAGGGAAAATTTCACTGGTTGGAAGTGCCCCAAGTCACTAATTTTCTGTCCAAACCCTCATTGGTAAGGGTTTCATACCCTATTATAGAAAAATGAAATATCTTTCATGAAACTTCATAAAAGATCATGAGACTGGTTGAAATATAAATCTAACTCAATTCTTCACCTTTTTTTAATCTTCCTTAGATCTTAATTTGACCATAAAAATGTTTGAAACAGTTACATAAAGGGGAAACACGGGAAAATCAGTAAGTTTTATTGCCTTTTCATTCCCCAAAGCATCCAACTAGTCCATTGGCCGATCAAAAAAATTATTTAAGGTGTTTTTCAAACCTCCTAAATGGCTACAACTTATTTTTGAACTATAACCAACCCCAACTCATACTTTGACACATTTTGACAAATTTGTAATAAAAGTTGTAGTAACAACTTTTCACAAATATGACATTTTTTGTGGTATGACCCTAAGAGGGCCTCCCAAGACTCCCAAATATTACAAAAAAAATAAAAAAGGTCAAAAGGACCTTATTACATGATTATGACCCATATATAAAAGATTGCAACTTTTAAGCAACATTTGATAACTTTTACAAGATTTTGCAACTTTTGCAATCTTGAAGTCAAATGACTCTTATTACATTATAAATGGTCTATTATGACCTTATTGGAACAAATAAGACTAAAAAACCCTAAAATAAAATCTAGACATTAATTTTCAATCATGGACCAACATAGACTAATATGGTGCCCCTGCACCACCTTGATTCATCAAAGGCATGTCAAAAATAATTTAGTCTTCAATGACTACTACAAAAATAGATCAACCATAAGATTGTCCAATCATTTTTTAACAAAAATAGACTACAAATATAAAAAAGAATAATATATTATGTTAGATACTCACATATTGTTGTACATCATCACCTTTTGCATAAATCGATTGAGCTTAAAGTAGTAGAACTAAAGTTGTATGGAATGAAACATACATGTTGTCATAAAGCACAAATCATATAATACAACAATATACATAGATACATGCAAGCATAAATATATGTAAGGCATGAGAAATATACAAATCTTAAGACATCCACATAAACATGAAGTAGTATACGTCAATACACATGAGACATTAATTGCATACTTAAAACATGAACTATAAATACTCGTAGGGCACGCGCGCGCGCGCGCACACACACACACACACACACACACACACACACACACACACATCCAATAATGTAATACATGGAATATATCCAATACAGTTAGATAGACTTCCTGAAAGCCAAATGGATGCAGAGTGTCACATATACAATATATAAAATATATGTCCAATAATGGCATATAGGCGTACAATATATATCCCTAATCTAGTCATTTCTCGTGAGGGAAAGAAAAAAATCCAGAGTTTCCTTTGAATGTGGGTGGATGGAGATGCAATGGATGTTGGATGTTAGGAACGTGTGTGTTCCTTCTATTTATTTTGTTAGTATAGTTTTGTTGGACGCATATGCTTTGTAAGTCATCCCGTGAGTATATTTTATTATCCCACATGCATAGGTAGTATTACTTTTCTAGATCGTACTTAGTATATAAGAGTAGGTTGAGGCCTTTGATGGACACTGAAAAATTTATTGTATTGAGCTTTCTCAAAGGAGGTTACCCCCTCGAAGTGGCCCATGATCAATAGATTCATTCTAAGTTCTGCTATTGCTCTATATTCTGTTATTTCGTGCATTCTCACCATATTGCTGTAAGGAGGTTCCTCTCATCTAGTATCAGAGCACTTTCTTGGGCTTGCTAGGTGGAAATTACGTCAAATTTTTTTTCCATCGTGGCCTTCAGGTTCCTTTCAATTCTAATATTTCTTGTTATTGCAATAACTCTTTTCAGTTATTTTGTATTTGAGTGAATTTTCCTGAGTCGATTGTGTCAACAAAAAAAAGACCAATTTTGTTTTTGTTTTTTAGCCATAGCTTCCTTGCTTTCTTCCCGTTTCCTCTCACAATTCCTCAGAACCCCTAAAATTCCATTCCGCATACTTCCTTCCTTGACGAACCAACCCCAAATTCTACATATCAAAGCCCTAAATCCCTCATTTCTCTAATTTTAGGGTTTGCCCTATCTTTTTCGCTTCTCATCCCATCACCACCAAACTAGGCCACAAGGTTCAATTCCTAATTCTGCTCCCTTGTCCCTCTTGGACCACTCATCTCATTCCGCCTCCCCAACCCTGAAACCCTCATTTTTCTTTTTCCCTTTTCCTTAGAAAGTCTCCAACCACTCGTCAAACACCCATTTCCCATATGAGTTTTGCCCAAATCCAAGTTTTCCCTAACTGAAAAAGT
>MU227340.1:3873979-3894388 GCA_018584345.1 Thuja plicata | reverse complement strand
TTTCATTTGGAACATGAAGCTCTTCAATGGTTCTGTTGGTACATCAAGGCTAATGTAGACCCAACATGGACAGAATTGTGCACACTCCTTTTGGAGTGCTTTGGCCCTAGTGCTTTTGATGACTTCACATGAGCACTCACTAAACTGCACCAAATAGGCACTGTAAGAGAATACCAGACAGAGTTTAAAAAATTAGCTAATCACACAGAGGGATTGTCTGATGAATTCTTTCACAGTTGTTTTGTCAGTGGTCTGAAGGATGCACTTCGCTCGGAAGTCAAAATGTTCCGATCCACTACAATGATGGAAGCCCTTTGGTTGGCTAAGTTAGTTAAGACAAGATTTGTTCTCTACAATGTTCCAAATCCAATTTTGTTCCATTCAAAAATATGGGTTCTCACAACCCTCAAGTCATGCCAGCTCCCATAACTACTCCTATCAAGCACTTGTCTGAAACAGAGATGCGGGCCAGGAGAGAAAAAGGGCTTTGTTATAATTGTGATGAGAAATGGTCCTGGGGCCATAGATGTGTTTAGAAAAAGCTCTATCTCTTGGATGTGGATTCTCCACCTGAATTGGAAGAATATGTAGATTCTCACGAAACAGTGGATGATGAGGTTGAGCCTCAACAGCCTGAACCTCCTTCGCCAAAAGCTCAACCAGAGATATCTGTCCATGCTTTGGCAGGAGTCACTACTCCACAAACCATGCGGGTCTAGGGTTTCTTCAAGAAGATCCCTCTTACTATACTCATTGATTCTGGTAGCACTCATAACTTCATTGATCCCCGAATAGCCAAACAGGCTGATTTCTTTGTCCATCCTTGCTCTAGCTTTGAAGTCATGATTGCCAATGGGGGCACTTTACCTTGCAAAGGGAAATGTTGCAATGTGCGTCTCTCTATTGGATATTATAACATGCGCTCTGACATATTTTCCTTGCCCTTAGGTGGATGTGATGTGGTTTTGGGTGCCCAATGGTTACGCACTCTTGGCCCCATTCTATGGGATTTTGCTAAACTTTAGATGTAGTTTTCAGCCGATGGGAAATAACACACTTTGAAAGGCTTACAGCCAGGGTCTCTCAGCATCATCAGTTCACATCGTATGGAAAAAATTCTTAAGAATAATTCACATGGTGTCATCACTCAGCTCCATCCCATTCAGATGCAACCATCAACGGTCTCTAGTACTCCTGCAGATCTTCAACAAATTTTGGATAAGTATTTAGGTGTATTTACTAAACCAGTGGGATTACCCCCTTCTCGCCCATAGGACCACTATATTCAGCTCCTTCTTGGCAGTGTTCCACCCAACATTAGGCCCTACCACTACCCATTTCATCAAAAGACCAAAATCGAGATGCTCGTTCGTGACTTACTGAAGCAAGGTATTATTCACCCTAGTACCAGTTCCTTTTCTTCTCTAGTTCTACTTGTCCGCAAAAAAGATGGATCATGGCGACTCTGCATTGATTTCTCAGCACTTAATCATCTCACTATAAAGGATAAGTTTCCCATTCCAGTTGTTGATGAACTTCTTGATGAGCTTCATGGGGCTCATTTTTTCTCTAAGTTGGATCTTCATTCTGGGTATCATCAAATTTGGGTTAATGAGGAGGATATACCTAAAATATCCTTCCGCACACATGATGGTCACTATGAATTTTTAGTCATGTCATTTAGCCTCACTAATGCTTCTTCAAAATTGCAGGCAGTGATGAATAAAATATTTCGGCCATACCTCCGAAAATTCATTCTGGTCTTCTTTGATAATATCCTCATATATAGCAAAACTTGGGCTGAGCATCTCCATCATCTGGAGCTTGTTATGCAACTTCTCTCTGATCATCAACTCTGTGTAAAACTATCTAAATGTGTGTTTGGCCAGGAGGAAGTGGATTATCTCGGGTATATTGTTGCACACTAAGGGGTTTGGGTGGATCCTACAAAAATAGATGCCATGAAAAATTGGCCGCATCCTAAAACTCTCAAGAGACTTTGGGGTTTTTTGGGGCTAATTGGCTATTACCGCAAGTTTGTCAAGAATTATGGGAAAATTGTAGCACCATTGACAGCTCTGTTAAAAAAGGATGCCTTTTCCTAGACCCATGTTGCTGAGAATGCGTTTGAACAACTGAAATAGGCTATGTGTAGTACACCTATTCTCGCTATGCCAGATTTTTCCAAGCCCTTCACTATTGAGAGTGATGCTTGTGGAAATGGATTGGATGCTATTCTCCTTCAAGATGATCATCCTATTGCATTCACTAGAAAAGCCCTTACTGGTAAGAATCTAGCCCTCTCTACTTATGAAAAAGAAATGATGGCCATTTTGCATGCTGTACAAAAGTGGCGACCATACCTCCTAGGGTGTCTTTTTTGCATCAGGACCGATCACCAAAGTCTAAAATACTTCCTAGAACAATGGGTATCCTCCCCTACACAATAGAAATGGGTCAGAAAACTCATGGGGTATGATTATGATATCACCTACAAGAAGGGTAAGGACAATATTTTGGCAGATGCTCTTTCTCACACATTTGATGATCAAGCTTCCCTTTCAGCTATTTCTATGCCAATTCCCAATTGGTTAGCATATGTTCAGCAGGGCTATGTCAGTGACTCTTCTTTATCTCAAATCATTCACCAGCTAGCCAATAATCCTTCTGTTGTACCACATTACTCTTGGGATGGTGCTTCTCTCCGATACAAGGGTCGTCTAGTGCTTCCTCAGAACCTAGATTTGCAACAGGCTATTTTTTATGAACTCCATGCTTCTCCTTCGGCAAGGCACTTGGGATTCCTCAAAACTTATGAGTGGGCAAGGTGAAACTTCTTTTGGAAAGGAATGAAATAGATGATTCAACAGATGGTGGCTGAATGTGATACCTGCCAACACCACAAGGGTGAAACGACCCTCCTTCCTATCTTGCTAGAACCATTGCCCATCCCTACACGGATTTGGACTAATATTTCTATGGATTTCATTGAAGGGCTTCCTAAATTAGGCGGTAAGATAGTGATCTTGGTTGTGGTTGATCATCTCTCTAAATATAGTCATTTTTGTGCCCTCAGCCACCCCTATACTGCCTCCTCAGTTGCACAAATCTTCATGGACCAGATCTTCCATCTTCATGGCCTCCCTTCTTCCATTGTCTCAGATCGTGATGCAACTTTTACCAGTCATTTTTGGACTGAACTGTTTCAGCAAAATGGCACCAAACTGAAGATGAGTTCAGGGTATCACTCACAAACCGATGGTCAGACTGAAATTGTCAACAAATGCTTGGAAACTTATCTTCGCTGCTTCACTTCTGAACAACAACATCAGTGGGCCAAGTGGCTTCCTTTAGCTGAATGGTGGTAGAATACCTCTTACCACACTGCCTCTAAAATGACTCCATATGAAGCAGTCTATGGTCAGGCACCTCCAGTGCTCCTTCCCTACACTCCCAGCAGCTCACCAGTCCAGGCAGTTGACATATTTCTCCGCACCAGGGATCAGATTCTTCGCACCTTATAGGATAATCTTCACATGGCCCATAATCGAATGAAATAGCAAGCAGATCAACACCATTCTGAGCGCTCATTTCAAGTTGGGGATATGGTTTTTCTTCATCTACAGCCATACAAGCAATCCTCCCTGAAGCTTAAAGGGTGTCATAAGATGGCCCCAAAATTTTATGGGCCTTATAAGGTTCTATAGAAGATTGGTTCAGTTGCTTATAAACTGGAACTTCCTCCTTCTTCCCGCATTCATCCAGTATTTCACGTTTCTTGTCTAAAGAAAGTTCTTGGTACCAATGTCAGAGCACAAAATACTCTCCCTAAAATGAATAAAGAAGGATCCATTATCCTGGAGCCAAAGGCAATCCTTGACCAGCGCACTTGTTAGCTTCGCTCTCACTCCATCTTTGAGGTCTTGATTTAGTGGCACGGCATGCAACCAGAGGATGCTACCTGGGAACAATTTCCACACCTTAAGCTTTGAGGACAAAGATTTTTTCTAAGAGAGAGGGGATGTTAGGAACCTGTGTGTTCCTTCTGTTTATTTTGTTAGTATAGTGTTGTTGGACGCATATGCTTTGTAAGTCATCCCGTGAGTATATTTTATTATCCCACATGCATAGGTAGTATTAATTTTATAGATCGTACTTAGTATATAAGAGTAGGTTGAGGCCTTTGATGGACACCAATGAATTTATTGTATTGAGCTTTCTCAAAGGAGGTTACCCCCTCGAAGTGGCCCGCGATCAATAGATTCATTCTGATTTCTGCTATTGCTCTATATTCTGTTATTTCGTGCATTCTCACCATATTGCTGTAAGGAGGTTCCTCTCATTGGAGTCTTCCAAGTGCACTCACTCATCCTCCTCTCTAGACTCTTCTAGAGCTCCAGTTGATAAAATCACAATTATACACATCAATAACTAATATACATCAAAATTGAATTATAGGATGACATACAATAGAATATTCACTTACCACTAACAAATAGTTGTTGTGTTCATCCACGGGAGGGGTACAATAATGATCTTGAGTTACATGTCTCTACAAAAATAATCAAAATAATAATTAAAATACATACATGGATATTATTAAAATTTCAATATAAATCATTAAAACAACAATTAAAATTAAGTAATCTCTTTAATACCTCAATCAATTCTTCAGAACTCGCTACAACTGCAACAACCCCATGATCCTAAGAGTCATGAATATTAGGAGTATCTTATGTCAATAATTGAAAGCGAAACAACAAGAGTATTATGTAGTTATCAAGAATACCTAGATTTTTTACAACACCACTAATGAATAAATGATGCCTCCGTGAAAGTGCCACATCGTCCTTCATTGTGTAGTGTGAATGTTGAGGGTCTAGTAGTAAAATAGTGCACATACACGATGAGTTATGAGACAATCATTCATATAATTACGTACAATTCACATGTAATAATTATGATGCTTTATTAGATATATATACCTGTAGACTCGACGATGTCATGACAAAGGGGGTGAAGGAACATTACCACTGCCATGAACACTTTGACTTTGGATTTTGATCATAATTATTCTACTAATTTAGTTATTCATTCATCTATTAATTAAATATAATGAAGTAAATTAAATGAACTTGCAAATAAAGATACCTTCATGAAAGTGCCACGACTTCCTTCACGGTGTGGTGTGAACGTCAAGGGTCCAATAGTAAACTAATACACATGCATAGTGAGTTATGAGACAACCATTAATATAATTACATACTACTCACATGCAATAATTATAATGCTTTATTAGATACATACATGTAGACTTGATGATGTCATGAAAAATGGGGCCAGGGCAACACTGCCATGCCACAGACACTTTGAACCTAGATTTTGATCATAATCATTAGATGATAATTTAGTTATTCATTCATTTATAAATGAAATATAATCAACTAAATTAAGTGAACTTGCAAATATTTACCTCTGTATCAATGCAAAATTTTGCATTGAGAAATTCATCAGTCATCAATCTATCATCAGGTACTTTTTCACCAACGTCACCACCATATGTGCATAGGGATCTACATGACTGAAAAAAATGGGCCCTCAAAGACTCACCCCACTCACTCTGGACTAAAGGAATGACACATTGTATGGGAGTCTTAGTGAGTGCACTAAGCATGCCTAGTGACCTCAACATATTCCTTCACAATGCAAGGAATACTAATGTGCTCAACATGTGGTTTGGTAATGGGCCTCCTAAATATGTTAGGGTCACATTGTGCCCCCTGTCTAACATGTGATGACCCCCCACCTCTACCCTAAAACTCTAAAAAATGAAAATAATTTGGGATCTCATTGAGGAAGAACTTATAATAGAGTTTCCTCAAAAAATGTAATGAAACATTGTGGTTATTACAAGGAGTGATATCAAAACCCATCCACCATTTATCCTAAAAGTTAATTTTATTCCCTCATGGTGGCACCAATGGATGGAAACCTCCTGCAACT
Source organism: Thuja plicata (assembly GCA_018584345.1). NCBI lineage: Eukaryota > Viridiplantae > Streptophyta > Pinopsida > Cupressales > Cupressaceae > Thuja > Thuja plicata. The sequence goes on along the minus strand of MU227340.1, from coordinate 3,888,385 downwards.
AGGATCAATAATTTCATTCGTTTCAGATCTGTAAAGAGCTTCCAAATGTCACTTCTGTTTATTTTTCTTTATTTTTTACTTCCTCATATAATAATATGTTTGCTTTTGTTTATTTTTTTTTATTTTTTACTTCCTCATATGATAATTTGTTTACATAGTATTATTTTTTCTCATCTTGTTTGATTGACCATGTATTTAGTTGCCCACTAATAACACCTATGTGGGTCAAAATTGATTCCAATGAATTGGCAAGTGATGCCCTTTCAGGATTTGTGCCAGTAGATTGGTTTAGCCTACCAATCAAAGACTCTAATTGATTTTTATTGTTCTCTATTTGGTTTATAATATTTTGGTGTGTTTTTGGTGGATGTCTTTCAATTGATGGAGGAGGTTGAGGTGCATTTTCTTCATTAGCTTCATCATGAACTTGTTTATGAGGAGGTGGCTCAGGATTTTGTTGAAGTGGATTTACATTTTCTAAAAATATAAATAAAATTTAATTTAAAACCTTATTTAAATATATTTTTTAACAAAAAAAGAAGTTAAAAACATAAAATAACTCACCTCTTCAACCTCCTCGACATCTTGGAGGTATTTTTGAGATGATCAAACACGCCAGTAGACAAAACAATTCTCAAGAAATGGTGTACGCCCTTCCAAAATGTTTCTCTTCACCTCCAAGTTGCGGCCGCAAGTAAAAATGGGCGTTTAGGGATTGTTTTTGGTTTTTATATTGTTTTTAATATAGCGTGCACCATATACGCTTGGTATTTCCAAGCATTAGGCTTGACATACCAAGCCATCTGGCGTGTGCCTTATATGACGAATGCCTTATGCTTTTGGGGGGACCAAAAAGATGAGTGACATCTTTTTGGTCCTCCATCTTTGTGCACTTACCCCTATCTAATCAGAAAAGAAATTTGTCACTACAATTAAAATGCTAAAAAATTGCTTCAAATTCAAGATAAACAACTATATTGAGACTGTAGGAATAACAAAATGACTTGGGAGTAGAAGCTATGGAAGACAAGGACGTGGACTTATATTTGATTAATTTTATGGCAATAGAATATGAAGGTACAAAAGCGATTAGCATTCTAGGCTTGTCCTAGTCTATCTTATGTTGTCTTGTCATAGTTGCTTAACTGTCGACTACTCTTGGGACGGGTGCTTTTGGTTATATTTGACTTAGAGTTGATTCCAACTTTGTTTCTAATTTCTATACTTTGAAGATACAGAGACCTTATCTAATTAAAAAAAAGCAATCTTATCAAAACAAAAACTTTACGTAAACTATCTCTATATAATTATTTTAAAAACTGTAAACCTATTTCATAATATAATGAACACCCAAATATAAAAATACTTTTATGATTGTAATTTATTACCTACCAATTTGGACAACAACAATTTATCCAGATCAATTTTATTTCATCTGATGTAAAAGCATATCATTGCACTCTAATTTTCTACACAAAAAAGTTTAGGTCACCGACGTCTTGGAATCTATGAGGAAAATAAAGACAACAATTATCTTGTTCATCTCCATTCCTGTCGGAAGTGCTGGTCATTTTCAAAACCCATGTGCTTGCTTTTCAATAGGGAGTTCTCTGCAACGTGTCATTAAAAGGAATTTAGTCTCACCAACTCAAACAGAAAGTCGGAAAAATACTTCTGTTTAACTATTTATGTTGCCTGTTTTTCTACGTATAAAATATGACAGCCTATGGTTTTCCTTCACTACTTTCAGAAGAAAAAAGGTGATGGCTCAGTGTGTTTGGATACAAAGTCAACAAATCTTGTGTTGGGATACTTTTCTACGTGAGAATTGCATGGTTATTATGGAATATCAAAAAAGTTTGCATGGTTATTACGGATATCAAAGAAGTGAATATAAAAAGTTTGCAACTCTTTATATGGCTGACATCATGATGATGTAAACTTGTACTCATACTTGTCTTCCAATTCCAACATCTCAAGAGCCCATTTTCTCAAATAACATCTAAATTTCTAATAAATTATACTGTTTTATTGGAAAAACATATATGGCACAATCAATATGGATCGTTTGAACAACTTTAAACTTGTTAACAATTTCTAATAGGGGGTGGCTATTAAATAAATAGTGCTCATTATTCAGTTAGTTTCCACATAAGTTAAAGAACATATCAAACATGGTGTGTACTAGTTAATTATTTCTCATTTTCTTCAGGTTAAAGTAAGATTTTAGAGTTGGATTTATAGAAATATTAGATAATGTTTATGTGAATGTAGAGATGAAAAGTGTATATTTTATCTTTTTGATTTTGTTTTGTGTTTGATTAATCTTTCAATATATTTTCAATCTCAAAAGCATCTTGTAAACACTTCTTTCAATTTGAAAAAGACCCATTATGCTTGAAAAAACATGTTTTCCTAGACTCTTCATTATCCCATTATATGAGACACCAATGCAATACATTCTTGTCTACTAAATAGGATTGTACACACATGTCATGTGTACAAGATTGAACGCACCAATCCTTTAGTACTTCAATGTTGAAGTGTACAAATTGGGGGCTTGAGTGAGGCAAGACCGTAAACATGTCGTTGACATGACATTCTCTCTTTCTTAGATCCAATAAGTAGTACCACATCAAAAATAATTTTTGCAACAATAGAGATAGTTGTTTATAGGTGCAGGGATTTTTTACCAAGTACAAAAGACATGAATACTTGAACATAAGATACCACTATCTCTGGGGATGACCCTGTAGATACCACTACAAAAATATGCAAATAGATTTATAGTCAAGGGAAGAGCCCTAAGAATCATGAATGGAGATATATTATCTGTGGACAGGGAAACTATTGCAAAGTGGAGAGATATATTTGACATATCTAATTCCGAGAAACTTGATCCAACAAACAATCAAAGTGAAACCATTATTGACAAGGTAAAGGAAAGCACAGGACAAGTAGATCTTATTGATCTAACTATTGACAATGCATAGGTAATCATTAAAGATGCATTAGAGGATATAGATCTTGCAAAGGAGTTGTCAAAGGATGAAGATGTCATGGACTTGCAAGTACCAGACACCGAGTGTATTGATGTAGATGTTGCACCATTGCAAAGTACTGATCCCATATTAATACAAGTACAAAATTATTCTACTATTTAGATTGGTACTACTGAAGTCACACAAGATATGGAAAATGAGCCACTAGTTGACACAATAAAAGAGAATGTTGATGACCAAGAGGCTACCGACACTGAACATAGGAAGGATACTGAGTTGGAACCCCCCAACCAACACTGAAGGACAAAAGCGTAATACACCACTAACCGACACATCAAATGTTCAGAATGTTCAAAGACACAAGATACAGAAAAAGATATGTTGCAAGAATCAAATCTAAAAGAGAATGATGTAGAGAAAGAAGAATCAAAACAACAAGAGAAAGTTAAAGCAGAAGAGAGTATAGTCAGTCACTATACTGAGTCACCAGATGCAACAATGGCATCACGTTCTAAACGCTCTACTGGAGAGAGAAAGTTACATGAGAAGAAGAAGAGTAAGAAGAGGAAACATGTGATTGATTTGAGTAAGCCAATCATCATACCACTAGGAGACCCAAATATGATGAAGCCCAAAGAATTATGCATTTACGAAGAACTTGTAGCTCAAAAGGCTAAGAAGGACAAGTTATTGGCGAAGAAGAAAAAGGTAGAAATACTAGAAGATGTCAAGTAAGTTTTCTAGGAAATTATTCCTAAAGTTACTATTGATGAGTCTGATCCCTTGCTAGACCAAGTTGTAAATCTAGTCCAACATATCAAAGGACCGAACAAGGACATGACTGAATACATGTTAAAGATTCACAAGGAATCTATGGAGAAGAAATTGATGGAGGACATACTGCAAAATATTGATATAGAAAAGGTAACTCTTTCTGAGTTATGTTCAAAACTTGAAGAACAATTACAATCCATCATTTCATTGTTTCAGAAATTTTGTATTCTTTCAAACTTTACCAAGGAAATAAAAAAGGAGACAGGTACTAAAAAAGAGCTGACTCAGCAGCTTAAAGAGTTAACTACCGAGCCTGGAGAATTCCATACCTATTACTTAAAGATACAAGAACTCATCAGAGTTCAACTCTCATTGAGATAGGAGGAAGATAAGCTAAGATTGGAGTTGCTTGAATTGCAACTACTACTAATTCCCATAAGCAATCATTGTAGATACATTTGAAGAAAGGAAAAGAACTAGCAAGATTTCCAGAGGTCAGCACCCTGGATACTATAGTTGACCTATCGACACAAATCAATGAGCACATTGTTATATCACAGAAGCTCTGAGACACATGGGAGACTATACTGGTTGGGATACAACAAAGGTATAAGAACACTTTTGATACATAAGTTTTACTGTTGAGACTGTTTTGTCAAAAAAGGGGGATAGATAGAGAGTCAGATATAGATTTCTGGAAAAAAAAAAAAAAAGGGAAATAGAATTGATACAAATTTTTTTTTAAAAAGTATATATGTGAATTTATAATAAATAAAAAAAAGAGAAGCAGAGTTGTACATATTTTTTATAGAGAGTAACATTCGAGGTGGAGTTACTAATTTTGACGACTTTGACGTTTTTGTCAAAAAGTGCTCAACTAATGTCAAAGGGGGAGATTGTTATCTCTATAGATATTTTGTTGTCATTAGTTAAGTCAAATTCATATGAGTCAAAAGAGTGAATCGGTAAAAAGGGAGAAAGTAAATATTTAACTAGCTGGTAATATACACCAAGTAAGCCAGTGAAGTCAGTAAAGCACATAATAGAGCTAAAGACACTACACTGAGAGTCTACAGTTACCAAACACCGAGCGCATATGAAGTACACCGAGTTGATAGCTACCGAGTACTAAAGATCATTTAACTGAGCAAAGAGAAGTTACTCTACCGAGTTACTTAATTGATTCTAAATGAAATAAGGATGCATTTAATAAATTGACACAACATTAATTGCGCTTCTACAATGCATGGAGAACAGTTTGTTACAATATCAATGATCGAGATAATTCAAAGAGAAGATCTGAGGAGTAGATTAAGCGGTTAATTAAAGTTTGTTAGTTCCAAGAAAAACACTTCTAAGTTCCAAGAAAAACACCAAGTACCAAGGTAAAAGTGACACAGTCACTGAACAAAAATAAGATCTAACAGTTAAAACAAATCATAGCATACCTTATGCATAAGATTAAGAGGCAATAAATTTTATATTTAAAGGATTATTTATAGAGTAGAACAGAGTAATGATTTAGAGAAGAGGTTAATATTGTTAGTGAAAGTTAAAGGAGTTATTTGAAGAACACGAGTAGAGCAGAGAGCACTAAGCAGATATTTAGCTATAGCAGAGCAGATCCGAGCAAGTGTTACAATTTTATATTGAGGTAACACAATTTCAGAGCACATAGAGTCTAACCAGTATTTATTTTTGATGCAATATAACAAACATTATTGAGTTGTTCATACTATTGTATTGAGAGTTAGAAATCCCAATACTAGGTAGATCTTAACCAATCTTATATTTGTAAAACTTTTAACCGAATACATCTCTAAGTGTAGAGATTGTAAAATCCTCTACCAGGTAGACCTAACATGTCTTTGTATACTCTTAACCAGGTAAGATATCAAAATGGCTAAACATTGTAAGCTCTAACCGAACATCCTTTATACTGTAGTTAGTGAAGGTTGTGGGTATCATCCCCACCATAGTTTTGACCTCTAACCAAGGATTTCTGCATAAATGAAATCATGGAGTTATGAGTTCTATTGATTGAATATTTTGATGATATGTTTTATAATCTTTATATTATTTTCATTTCAAGTTATTGAATTTGGTAAACAACAACAACAATATATGGTTATAGGAAGTTTCAGTTATAAAAGTTTTTGTGGTACTGATTCACCCCTCCCCTCTCAGTCCCAACTTTCCATAGTCATTCCAACACCATTTGGTGAATAGGCCAATTAATTTTAGAAGATAAAGAAAGAACAAGATTAATAGTAGGTATTTTACCAACATGAGCAAATGTACACGTATAATCTAAACCTTCAATTTGAGAAAAGCTTGTTAGAAATTAATCTTTCCTTGGTGAAATATGTATTTAAAGGATAAACCAAGGTATCTTATATTGTATTTTTATCTAGTCCAAGTAGGAGGACATGTCACATGGCATAAGGAGGGTTAGTAAGAGGGGCCAAAGGCTCTCCCAAGTACCAAACTAGCTTGCAGATACAACAATGCAGAAGCAACAACACACAGAGTGAGAGAAGGAGGAGCAGATATCATATATTTCATTAATTGATCAAACTCATTACATGTCAGGCTATAAGGCCTTCCCAGTTTGGGCCATATGCATTCAATGAATTACAGAAATGATCTTCATACGTGCGAGGTCACAGACCTTCGTTTCCATCAAATAAACAGATAACCTTCTATCTCATTCTACTATCCTCTAACTGCCCTAAACTAAGAACAAGGAAACAAATATATACAAGAGTCCACCAAAGAGGTCGGCACTCAAATCCCTACATGAGACCCAGATTTAGGTCCACACAGATCCCAATGAGAGACCCTACATTAATTACACCACATAAAATAAATGTAGAAGTCAGCCAGATCAGGATAAACAACTCAAGAAGAGTATTACTGAGCAATAACAACCACCCGGTAAAAGCATGCCCGAGAAACAGGGGTAACTTGGTAAGAACATACTTGAGTCACAAAAAACCAACTCGGTGAAAGCATAACCGAACAAAAAAAACTAACACACCCCGAGACCCGACAGTAAAGTAAGATAGAAAGGATACCCGAGCAACAGGGTAACTGAGCACTTCACCGAGTAGTCTCCAAACAAGCTAAGGAACAAAAGCAAACATATTTTTGGTTGAGCATGATTGCAAGGACCCAAGATGCTCCTGCATCAGACACCTGGGGTTACAAGAAATGATTCCTCAAATCATGTATCAGTTCCAACCTGAAATGAATCCAACTTATATTGAGAAATCCAAGATGAGTCCTCGATCAGTTTGTTCTTCCATTTTATCAGGTACTCCATGTATTCCTTTCCTCTTGTACTTCTGCCAACTCTCTGTTTCAAGATCTATTCAACTTCCTCTATTTTTTTAGGATAATCACTCGGTATTGTCACTTCTTCATCAAGTTCATGATATTCATACAAGTCTAAAATATTGAATATAGGTGATATATCTATGTCATCAGGTAATTCAACTTCATAAGCATTTCCATTGTCAAATCTTCTCACTATTCTATAAGGACCAAATTTCTTCATCTTCAATTTTCCATATGTTCCAATAGGAAATCTATCTTTCTTCAAATGAACCATTACTACATCACCAAATTCAAAATTTTTATGTCTCCTTGATTTTTCTGCACTATCTTTGTCTTCTGATTACTTTTCTCCAACTACTATTTTACATCTTCATGTAATGTCTTCATAAACTCAACAAATTCCTCTGATTCAAAACTTCTTTTCTCTTCTCCAACAATATCTCTCAAGTCTGATATACCTCTCGGTTGTGTGCCATGAACAATCTCAAAAGATGTCTTTCCAGTACTTCTATTTACTGAACTATTATATGCAAAATCTACTTGTGCCAACATCAAATCCCAATTACTTGGTGTGTCTCCAACTAGGCATCTCAACAAGTTACCCAGACTTTGGTTTACAACCTATGTTTGTCCATCAGTCTGTGGATGAAATGTAGAACTATATTTCAACTCACTGTCCAATTTCTTCCAAAGTGTTTTCCAGAAATAGCTAACAAACTTACTGTCTCTGTCAGAGATAATACTCCTCAGTAATCCATGCAATCTGACAATTTCCTTAAAGAAAAGATCTTCTATATCTACTACATCTAATGTTTTTCAACATGGTATTAAATGTGTCAACTTAGAAAATCTATCCACAACAACAAATATGGAATCATTACCTCTTGTTGCTCTCGGTAAGCCAAGAACAAAATCCATGTTGATATCACTCCAAGGTTTCTCAGGAATAGTAATTGGTGTATACAATCCAGTATTCTGACTCACTCCCTTTTCAACTTGACAAAATCCACAACTTTTCACAAATTTCTAAACATCCTTATACAACTGAGGCCAAAAATACCTTTCCTTAAGCGAACTCAATGTTTTAACAATACCGAAATGTCCATCCAATCTACTACTACGTTTCTCCTTAATCAAATTAGTTCTCATTGATCCTCTCAGTATGCACAACTGAATACCTTTGAACAACATACCTTCTTGAATGAAATAGTCTTCATACTTACTTGATTGATTTGAATTAGGTGCTCTACACACTCTCCACTGCTCAAAAAAATTAGGATCATTTTCATACAAATTCTTCATATCATCGCAACCAAGAACTTTAATTCTAATTTTAGTCAACAAAGATCTTCCACTCAATCCATCAGCAACTCGATTAGAAACTCCACTCTTATGCTTAATCACAAACCTTCCTTTTTCTTGAAAGCAGTCTTCCATTCATCACCTTCTTTGATTCTAATTTGATGATATCCACTCTTCAAATCAATTTTGGTAAAATATCTTGCTCCACTCAAACAATCCATTATATCATCCATTCTCGGTATAGGAAACCTATACTTCACTGTGATCTTGTCGATTTCTCTAGAATAAATGCACATTCACCATTCTCCATTCTTCTTAGGTGCCAACACAACTGGTACAACACATGGACTCAAAATTTCTCGGATCAAGCCTTTGTTCAACAATTCATGAACTTGTCAATTAAGCTCTTCATTCCCGATCGGTGTTAACCTATGTGGTGCTTTATTCGATAAACTAGCTCTAGGAATTAGATCCATACAATGACTGATATCTCTCATTGGTGGCAAACCATCAGGTACATTATCTAAAATTATATCTTTGTACTCAGTGAGTAATTGGCAATATAAATCGCAGGGTGGGCCCCGCCAAGTGCCGATAGGGTTCTACGGCTGGCATTGAATTTTTACCACGGCATTTATCACCCTGGCAGCCACTTCATCTACCATAATGGTAGTGTGCATTCATGCATGAGGCAATAGAACCCCCCACCCACAATTCAATTCTAGTTGAATCCCCTCCCACTTTATGTACTTCTCAACTTCTGTAGGAATTTCACATTTGGTATTTTTACTCATTTTGTTAGGAATCAAAGCATAACAGATATCATTTCTTTTCAAATCCTTCACAAATTGTCTACCTTCCATCAAACAAACTTTCACAAATGTACAAATCTCACCAACAGATTCTTCAACTAAAGGTAACAAAACTTATTTCTTACCATCAACCCAAATAGAATATCTATTCAATCTTCCATCATGTATAGCATTTCTATCATATTTCCAAGGTCTACCCAACAAAATATGACAACAATCCATAGGCATAATATCACACAACACCTCATCATAATACTTCCCAATTTTCAGATTCACAAAACATTGTTCACACCATTAATGTGTGCTCATCCTTGATCCATGAGATATGATAGGTTTTTGGATGCTTCATCCTTTCCAACTGCAACTTTGTGACCATTTCCTCAAATGCTAGATTCTTCGAGCTTCCACTATTAACAATTACCTTCCAAACTTTTTCTGCAACTCTACATCTGGTCTTGAATAAAAATTTTCTGACGGGATCTTGTTTACCTTTCTCACTCCATAGTATCCTTTGGATCGTTAGATTTCCTTCCTTCTCAGCTTCATTCCGTGACTCCTCTTGTACCAAAGCATTTCTGCTACTACCAATCTTCTTGCTTGCATGTATACACTCAAAGGATTTGTGTCCTTCCTCACCACAATTGTTGTTAGAGTAATCATTAGTTTTCTTATTAATTAAATCATGTATATTTAATTAGTTAAGTTATTACTCTTTAGTGCTTAAGCTTTCTCTTAGGTGCATTAATAATGAATTATTTTATTAATTACTAATGTGCAACCTAGCTTTTTTAGGTTTTAGGGTTTTGTTCACCTTTATAGGTTGAACCTTGTAATTCTTTTTTCATTAACTCGGATTATAATTTAGCTCTCACATTTTGAGTAACTTTTGAGTTCTTCTTTTTCCCTCTTTATGCTTCTCTCATGTAACAAGTTATTTGCATGCAAGTGTTCTTGGCATTCTGTGGATTTGTATCTCTCAAATCCTACATGGTATTAGAGCCACACTGCTACTCCCTGATCTGGGGTCTGTGAAGCTATGATTCGAGGGCAAAAACCATAGCTTTTCTAGGGTTTCTTCTTCAATCTGGAAGAGACGTTTTTTTTTCTTGATCACTTTGAGTGAAAATGGATGCCACCATCGCGCTCAAAAGGCCAGGGAGAGTTAATTTTCATATAAAGTTTGTCATTTTTGGCCACAGTAGCCTCTGGAAAAAAATTTCTCTCCCAGGTCGTACGACTCAAATTTTGAGGTGAAAATTTAAAAAAAAAAAAAAATCAATTTTTATTGATTTTTGCATTAACAAATAATGCATATAGTGTTAAAAATTAACGCCTACAGTGTTAATGGGTGCCGCCGTCAGTTAACTGCCAGTGGTTAACCTCTGACGATTTGCCTAACTGTCAGGGTTAACAATCAAACCCTTTTTGGAGCAGTTTTGGTATTTTGCTCATATCTTGAGCATACGGCATCGGAATTTTGACTTCCTTATATTGTCAAAAATCTCTTTCCGAGATCTATCTTATTATGTAGGTTTGATTTTTTGGTTTTGTAGTTTTGATCTCTATTTTTCCATTCAAAGTCAGAACTTGTGTTTTTCAGAACTCAGTTTGTTTCATTTGAAGAGTTATCATGGGTTTTTCTTCTCACCCTTCAGTTGTTATTCTGGAATGGGGTAATTATGAGTCATGGGAAAAGGGTATACTTACACATTATAGGTGGCTTAATTTATTTCCTTATTTGTATGATCTCATACCTAAACCAACCAGTTAGAGGGAAAATTAACATGGGATATTATTAGAGATCACATAATAGGACTTATATTGTCCAGTGTTCATCATGACACTGTGTTGGCTATATCGGACATTGATTATCCTCACCCACTTTGGATACATCTTTGGGAGATCTATGGAGACCCTAATCTCTCTCCATTCCTAGAGAATCTTGCTTGAGATTGTCTCATACCCATTGCTTGGAGAGAGAATACACCCTTTGATCATGATACTTTAGAGGAGCTTGAGTATTTAGACACCCTTACATGTTTCGATGGATCAGAGTCTTGTCTCACAGTTCTCACTCTTCAGACTGAGACTTCATCAGCATCTCATGTTGCTCCTGATTTTGTGTAGTAGGGAATCATACATCTTCCAGACATAGATACTTTGGAATCTTATGTTGCAGACATATCTTTCTTGTTTGTTGAGTCTTATATTGGAGATTTGGAGGATTATTTTGAGGACATTCATCTCCTCTACCTTGACAGTCAGGTTATCACTGTTTTCCCACCATTATCCATGCATTTTGCGGTTGTATTTCAGGATTCTTCACATCTATTTGGATTTGGCATCATTTGTTTCAATTCAGACAGAGAGATGCTTTGGCATCTGATCATGGCACACATTCTGAGACAGATTGGTTCATCACTCTTCATAGGGTTTCTTTGACATCGTCCTTTGGATTCATTTCTTCCCAAGGGGAGGAATATCATTTGTCACTTCAGGATCTCCTTTTGGATTCTACATCAGGCATCTACCATTGTGACAGGAGTTTCTTCATTCTGGGGGGACTTTGGTGTCTCATCCCTCTCTCATGGGGGGCTGGTTGTACTTATGGTCATGAGAGATTCTCTTGAGCCATTTCTTTTCTTCTTTTTTCTATCTCTTTTTGGAGAGGGGTTTTTCCCACTGGGTTTTCTTCTTTATCTCCAGTTTACAGAGATTTCTTTGTATTGGGTACCTGATCAAGTCTTGTTGTCGGGACCCATTTCCTGCTTTCATAGTTGTGCTAGGTTAGCTTACCCCATGCGTTTAGCTTAAGGGGGGGTGTTAGAGTAGTAATTATTTTTCTTATTAATCAAATCATGTTGATTTAATTAGTTAAGTTATTAATCTTTAGTGCTTAAGCTTTCTCTTAGGTGCATTAATAATTAATTCTTTTATTAATTATTAATGTGCAACCTAGATTTTTTAGGATTTATAGTTTTGTTCACCTTTATAGGTTGAACCTTCTAATTCTTTTTTCATTAACTCGGATTGTAATTTAGCTCTCACATTTTGAGTAACTGCTGAGTTCTTTTTTTTCCCTCTTTTTGCTTCTCTCTTGTAACAGGTTATTTGCATATAGGTGTTCTTGGCATTCTGTGGATTTGTATCTCTCAAATCCTACAATTGTAACAAGTTACTTGGAACCCTCTTCTGCTAAAACTACCTCAAGAGTAATTTCCCCTTCCTCGGTAAGAATTTCCACATTTCCATTCAGTCTTTCCTTTGTCTTGAGATGTGTTTGAAATCGACTTGTCTATTTCAAATCTACTGTCTTCACCATGAGATCTACCTCTTCGTCTAGGGAATCTACCACCTCTACCTCTTTGTCTTTGTTGATATCTCTTATTCAATTTCTCCTCAGCTCTTAGGGAAAACTGATGTCTCTTCAATGCTTTCCATCTTGACCAAACTGATCTCATCTTGTATGGAACTTCTCAATCCATTCAAATATCTTGCTACTCTTTCCACCTCATCTTCAACATGTCCAGATCTGATGTCCAATCTATAGAATTCTGCAGTATAGTCTTTTACCGATCTATCTTTCTACTTCAAAATTTGCATTCTCCTACTCAGGTTAATCTGATAATCACAAGGTAGAAACTTGCCTTTCAATTTGTTTACCATCTTATCCCATCCCTTGATTTTGTCTTTACTTTTCTTCTTTCGATCCAATTGCAGATAAACCCACCACAAGGATGCATGACCTTTCAACTTTGTGCTTGCAATCTTGACTTTCTTGTCCTCTGATACATTCTCATATTCAAAATAATTTTTCATCTCAGTTATCTAGTCTATCAACTCATCATAATCCAGCTTTCCACTATACTCATGAGGATTAAACTGGGGTGTGGAATTCAAAATTGTCAATGCCCGCAGGAATCTCTCTTCTTCCTGATCCATAACAGGTGCAGGTGTAGCTTCACCTTGAACTTATTCCACTTCATCATCACTAACATCTTCAAGATGTCTTCTTCTATGTTGGGCAGTTTCAACATCTTCCAATCTTGTAGTCATCTGTCTAAGCATATCAACTAGACCTAGATCTGCATTTCCTCTCCAATGAACCATCTTGAATCCCTCTGCAATTGTAGGTTAGATTGCAACCTGCTACCCCACAACAATATTACCAACTAGGGTTAGGGTTTACGAGAAGGAACTTAGATCTCACCAATTCTCTAATACCACCTGACACAAGGAGGGTTAGTAAGAGGGGCCAAAGGCTCTCCCAAGTACCAAACCAACTTGCAGATACAACAATGCAGAAGCAACAACACACAGAGTGAGAGAAGGAGTAACATATATCATATATTTCATTAATTCATCAAACTCATTACATGTTGGGCTGTAAGGCCTTCCCAGTTTGGGCCATATACATTCAATAAATTACAAAAATGATCTTCATACATGTGAGGTCATAGACCTGCCTTTCCAGCGAATCAATAGATAATCTTCTATCCCATTCTACTATACTCTAACTGCCCTAAACTAATGACAAGGAAAAAAATATATACAAGAGTCCACCAAAGAGGCCGATGCTCAAATCCCTACATGAGACCCAGATTTAGGTCCACACATATCCCAATGAGAGACCCCACATTAACTACGCCACAAAAATTAAATATAGAAGTTGGCCAGATCAGGATAAACAACTTGGGAAGAGCATTACCGAGTAACAATAACTACTTGGTAAAAGCATGCCTGAGCAACAGGGGTGACTCAATAAGAACATACCCTAGTCACAGAAAACCAACCCGGTGAAGGCATAACCCAGCAACAAAAACTAACACACCCCGAGACCTGACGGTAAAGCAAGATAGAAAGGATACTCGAGCAATAGGGTAACTAAGCACTTCACCGAGCAATCTCCAAACAAGCTAAAGAACAAAAGCAAACATATTTTTGGTTGACCAGGATTGCCAAGGACCCAAAATGCTCCTGCTGTATGCACCCTAAAATGGTCGCCTAGACTTTGGGCCCCATTTATCATTTTATCAATTTATCAAATTTTTGAATCAATGCTTTGAAATATTTTTAATTCAAATCAATTTCCTTGATCAAATTGTAATTAATTCAATTATTCAATTATTTCAATATTTCCTAAGGTTTGATCATTTTTATCTAATTAAAAGATTTAA
>MU227340.1:3833099-3856899 GCA_018584345.1 Thuja plicata | reverse complement strand
AAGTTTAAATTATCTAACTCTCACTAGACCTGATATATCTTTTAGTGTTGGTTTAGTTTCAAGATTTATGTTCAAACCTCAACAAACACACTTCAAAATTGCTAAAAGAATATTAAGATATATTAAAAGGTACTCTTGATGTAGGATTATTTTATGATGCAAATTCTGATTTTACATTAAAAGGCTTTACTAATTCAGATTGAGGTGCAGACCCCAATGATGAGAAATCTATTTTTGGGTATTGTTTTTTTCTTGGTTCATCTGTTATATCTTGGAAAAGTGAAAACGATCAATTTGTTTCTCTATGCTCTACTGAAGCTGAATACAAAAGTTGTACTAATGTGTCTAGGGAAACTTTATGGATTAGAAGAATTCTTGAAGATTTGAGTCTTACCTCAACAAGAACCTACACCTTTATATTGTGACAATCAAAGTGCAATAGCCTTGACAAAGAATCTGGTCTACCATACAAAGTCAAAGCACATTTCTCTCCGCCGCCACTTCATTAGAGAGCAAATTGAAGAAAATAAAGTTTCCCTCATCTATTGCAAAGGTGAAGATCAAGTTACGAATATTTTGACAAAGCCACTTTCTAGAGAAAATTTTGAATTTCATTGCAAAAAATTGGGTTTGATACCCCTTGATATAAATTCCCCAACTAAAGATTAAAGGGGGGTGTTAGAAATTAATCTTTCTTAGGTGAAATATGTATTTAAAATATAAACCAAGGTATCCTATATTGTATTTGTCCTCTAGTCCAAGTACGAGGACATGTCACATTTTTGTAATTTCTTTAATAAGAAAATTAGATATTCCTCCTTAAGAGAAATCTCACATTTGGCACACTCAATGTGAATGTGGCATTCATAGAAGATGGGAGTTACATGCAAACTCCTCCACTCATGTTTATTTAAAAGATACCTCTACACATACTTGTTCAATAATCCTCTATGTTTTCTCACTTCTCACATTCTCAAACTTGCTCTCATTATTGTAATGAGCTTATTACTCTCTCTCTCTCTCTCTCTCTCTCTCTCTCTCTCTCTCTCTCTTCTTCTTTNTTCATATTATACACAAGGGTTCTTTTTTTTTTTTTTTTTTTTTCCCCTTTCAAAATCCTTGAGTTCTTGTGTTGGTCTTGAAGCATTTTGGTGAACTTATGTTTGATCTATTGAAGGAATATCTCTCTTTTTATTTGGTAAAACTCTTCTTTTTTCACTCTCTTGGATTCTTTCCTTATCTCTTTTACATTTTCTTTTATGTTTCTAACAAAGCCTCTAACAACAAGTCTAGCTTTAAACTTACTAATTTCATTATTGGCATTTAATTTTTTTTGCATAACCATTTGCATGAAACCAAATTCTTACCATGAGGTAAACTTACTAAATCTCAAGTGTTATTAGAGATCAAAGTATCATATTCTTCTTTCATATCTTTTTGTCAATGAGGTTGTATTTTAGCTTGTTCAAATTTTTGAGGATCATTAGTATGCATAATAGAAGACATCAAGACATAATTGAAATAATTAATTAACCTAGGTTTAAGTCCACCCATTCTTGTAATGTAATCATCACTTTCATAAAGTAAAATTTTAAACCAAATAGGATTTCTCTTAGAAGTAATGGACTCATCACTAAATGAAGAATCCTTAAGAGTAGAGTTAGTATTATCATCATCACTATCACTAAAAGGAATAGAAATATATTCATTAGGAGTAGGGTTTAGAGGAGGTTGGTCCTCCACAATCACAACTTTACTTCCACTAAATTCAATATCTTGTACTTTGGAGAAATCATGAACTTCATTTTCTACAATACAAACATCTCTTGCAACTTGAACTTTATTAGTATAAGGATTATAATTTCTATATCCTTTAGTGTGTTCATCATACCCAAAAAATATATAAGGTAAAGATTTAATATCTAGTTTATGCCTCTTTTGTTTAGGTGTGTGAACATATGCAATTGAACCAAAAATCCTCAAATTTGCCAAATTGGGCTTCCTACCAGACCAAGCTTCTTCAGTAGTTTTATCCTTTAAAACTTTAGTAGGAGTTCTATTAATAAGATAAGTAGCACAAGACATAGCTTCAGCCCAAAACTTATAATCCATATTTTTGGAATGCAATAAAGATCTAGCTATCTCCACAAGAGTTCTACGCTTATTTTTTGTCACACCATTTTTTTATGGTGTATAAGGAATGGTAAGCTCATGTTTTATGCCAAAATATTTAAAGTATGAATAAAAAGCATTATTAACATATTCCTCTACATTTTCAGTTCTAAAAATTTTGATTTTAAAATCAGATTTTCTTTCAACAAACAAATGAAATTTTGCAAATATATCAATAACTTGATATTTACTATGTAAGA
The DNA here is from genome assembly GCA_018584345.1 of Thuja plicata. Classification (NCBI taxonomy): domain Eukaryota; kingdom Viridiplantae; phylum Streptophyta; class Pinopsida; order Cupressales; family Cupressaceae; genus Thuja; species Thuja plicata. The sequence continues at coordinate 3,854,527 of MU227340.1, read as the reverse complement.
AATAGATCCAAGTCCTACGTGAAAAACCATCAACAAAAGTACATACCTTGAGCCTTGGATGGATTTATTCTCCATAGATCCCAATAGGTCACTATGAATGAGGTGCAACTTATTATGTGCCCTCCAATATTGAGCATGTGGAAATGGTTCCCTATGCATCTTACCACTCATACAACCAGTGCATATAATTTTGGAATGAATAATATTAGGCAATCCATCAACCAAATTTTTTTTTGCATCAAAGATATATAATCACAATTTAAATGGCCAAGCCTTTCATGCCACACATTAAAATAAATATTGTCATTAGCAACAACTTTGTCAGTTTTAGGATTAATAATATGGCATATGCCCTTATGAAATTCAACTTTATAATCTTGACATCATTGAGCAACTAAAAGAAGACTACATTTCAAATCAGGAACATAAAGAACATAATGTAATTTTCCATTAGAAATACTAACATCACCAAAAGCTTCAACTTTGTAACTATAATTTTTAGCTAAATGAATAGGAATATTGGAAGTATCAGGATCCAAAGAATCAAAACTTTCTCTATGAAATGTAATATGTTGAGATGCACCACTATCAATAATCCACTCTAAAGGGTTAGAACCATTATAACTAATAGTAAAAGCATGAAAATATTGATTACCATTATTCTTCTTATAATGAGACTTTTGGGTTTTTTGATTATTTTGATTCATAGGTTTCTTATCATTTTGCTCTTTAAAACAATTATTGATCAAATGACCATCTTTGCCACAATAAGTGCAATGGGTTTTTTTATTTGAATTATTCTTTCGATTATAATGATTATTATTATAATTATTGTTATGATTCTTATTATAATTATTTTTATGATTATTGTTATGATTATTATTATTGTTATGATAAGGCCTAGAATTGAATTTATTATTGGAATGACTATGATGAATATAACTATTATTATTATTATTATTTGATCTAAAATGATTTTGGTTTTGACTTTTAGACATAAAAGCATGTTCATTAGATTAAAGAGTACCAAATTGAATCAAATTCGCTTCCTCTTGACACAATAAAGTTTGAAACACAATATAAGATAATTGAGTAGCTAAAGTAGGAAGTGAAAGTTGAGAATGAACATTAGTAATAAACTATTGAATCTGCCTAGGAAGACATTTCTTTATAATGATATGAATTAAACGAATATTAGTTAAATTTACTCCTAAACTATGTAATTAACTTCTAATAGAATCAAATTTGAGAAAAAAATCATCCATAGATTTAAAGTCTGCATACCTGAGATCCTCCAATTGATCTTAGAATTGAATATTTCTATATTCATTTAGACTATTGTAGGTTTTTTCATAATATCCCATGTTGCATGTGCTTTAGTACAATTATCAATTAAAATATACAATTCAGGACTTGAGGAAATTCCAATTAGGCCAAGTGCCTCCTCATTTTTTACATTCCAAGCATCAATGTCAACTTGAGGAGCAGTGGAAAATGGAGCAGAAGACAGATTTTTAGAAATATCTAACATGTGTTTAAAATGAAAGATAAATGAAATATGACTTTTCCAAGCAGGATAATTAGAATTGTTTAACTTAATTTCAGGAATAAGTGTAGACATGCTTTCACAATAACGAAAAAATAATAGAGATAAATGTTATGATTAAACAATAATGAAAGTAATACAGTGATAATTGAATGGAAAAGAATCAGAAAAGGTAATTTAATGTAATGTTAACAATGGTTTGATTTACTAGTACAAACACAACAATATGTGACTAGAAAAACTACTAAAAATTGTATATAAATGACTAAACATAGTCACGTGACTATTAGTAGTTAATTTGTACTGATTTATAATACAACTAAATTTATTACTAAATGATTTAGTCACAGATTTAGTCATGAATTTAGTCATGAATTTAGTCACAGATTTAGTCACGAATTTAGTCACGTATTTAGTCACGAATTTAGTCATGGATTTAGTCATGGATTTAATCATTGATTTAGTCATGGATTTAGTCTTTGATTTAGTCGTTGATTTAGTCGTATATTTAGTCATATATTTATTCATTAATTTAATCATATATTTAGTCTTATTAGGGTATGATGAAATTGAACCACCCTCCTGCTTGTAAACAAGGTGTTCTTCCATTGAGCTAGTGATTTTTAAAGAATAATCATACCATGTCTACTAGTACTTTCCATTAAACATGATTTCAAATTGTTCAATCTATAGGTCAAGGGCAACAATGTTGGATTTGGTATGGAAAGTTAAGTACTAAGAGGGAAGGGTTGAATTAGTGAGAGGGGAGGGGTCACTCAGAAATCCTTGTTTAGAGGAAAAAATTATGGTGCGGATGGCACCCACAATCCTTCACTACTGTGGTAAAAAGGTTTCTCAGTTAGAGCTACAATGTTTAGCTACTTCTGATATCTTACCTTATTAGAAGTACAAAAAGACTTATACAGTCTACCTTTCTAAAGGATTTTACAATCTCTAATCTAAGAGATGTACCCTATTAAAGGATTTACAAACCAAGACCTATTAGGGCCTACCCAATAGTGGGATTTTCACGCTTCTTCACACAATAAAACTCAAAAATGTCTGAGAAAATGCATCAACATGTGTTATTCAGACTCTCTATGCTCAATGATTTCTTTACCTCATACTGCACTCGATAACATCAAACTTATTCAACTTCTCTATTCTGTTGTAACTTCTCTGTACTCAATGGTGCTCTTCCACACTTCAACTTTTCAATCATTTTTCCCGTGTTGATTTCAATCAACTTCATCCTTTATATAGACAATGTTTTTGCATCTTAATCTTATTTACTAGGTTTTCCTTATTTTACTCTCGACCTTTAGATCATCCTTTTGAACAGATTCAATGTATTTGGTACTCGGTGAACCATGTAACCTCAAAAATTGAACTATCTTGGAGGTAACATCATTACTTTTGCATCTTAATCTTTATCATAGATCATTACCTTGAATTTTGTCAATCGTAGATCTTGTAACTAACTTCTTCTTCATCTTTGGAATCTTTTAGATTACTATGGCTTTGCATTAAATGTTGATCTGATCCATGTTTACAATAACTATTCCTTTCTCGGTAACTAACTTCATGACTCGGTAACCTAAACTCTCAGCTCGGTAACTATCATGCACTACTCGGTGCTTTCTCTTGTCTTTTTCTTTACTGAATACTCAGTATGCTTTATCGATTGACTCTTATACTTACTTCTTTCACCGACTGACTTGATTAGTCAATGTGACTTTGACAAAACTAATGACAACAAAATAATTCTTAGGAGTATCAATCCCCCCTTTGGTATTAGTTTGGCATCTTTGTTAAAACCTCAAAGTCATCAAAATTTTGTATAACTCCCCCTTTGACCATACTTCCTATATAATATATCTCCTCTTATACATATATATTCCCCAATTTTGACAAATATGTCAAAAAAAAATTACTTACTTTTCTCTGCTGGATATATATTATCAAATATGTGTTTATACCACTGTTGGGCATTGGCTAGAGATGTCTCCCATGTTTCTTTTAGGGCTTGTAACACAAAAATTTATGCACCAGTATCAGCTACCAATCCAATCATGCTTTCCAGGGAACTAAAATATGGAGTATTGACCAAATCTTTGGCCTTCTGTACATGATTTTTCATTTATTCAATATGGGGAATCAGAATAGTTTGCAGCTCAAGGAGTTTCATCATTATCTTTATCTCTTCTCTTCTAAGTTCATGTTGCATTCACATCAAATGTTTAGCCTTGGGTAATATTCTTGCAGTGATCTGGGCTTGGTTTTTACATTCTTTAGCTGCTCGGTTAGCTCTTTCTCTAAGGACTCATCTTTCTTTTTGAACTCCTCAGTAAAATTTGATATTGAACAAAATATTTGAAATAAAGAAAGAATATCAGTCAACTTATTCTCTCTATCTGTACATAGCTCAGATAGTGATAGCTTTTCCAATACAACATTCTTCAGAATATGTTCAATGATTTGTTGTTCCATTTTCTTCTCGTGAACTTTCATCAGATACTCGGTGGTGTCCTTACTTGGTTCTTTTATTTGTTGCACTAGCTCTTCCACTTGACTAATTAGACTTCCCTTTTCATTTACCTCAACATCAGGGACAATCTCATGTAATGTATCCTTAACACTTTATAGTATAGTGGTCTTCCATTTCTTTTCCAATAATTTATCGTGTACTGCTTTCTTCATCAGTAAAACTTCATCTTTAGTTAATTATTTTGGTTTAAGTGTAGAGATGTATAACTTAGGTATTATAATTGGTTGGCTCAAGTCAACTTGCTTTATCTTCCTTGATTTCTTCTTTTCAACCAAAATACTCTCACCAGTAGAAAATTTTGGGGAACGTGATGCCTTTAGTGCATCAGATGTAGTCTTGGTTGAAGTACCTTCTTCTCTATTCGCTTCTTGCTTGTCTTCTTGCATCTTTTCTTGCTTCTCCTTTATCTTCTCATCTTGTTTTTCCTCTGTGTCCTCTTCTCATTTTTCCTCTATGTCATCTTCTTGTTTTTCCTTTTTTTTCTCTTCTTCTTGCTCTTGGGGCTTCTCCTTTTCTTGTACTTGTTATTGTCCTGCAATCTTATTAGAAGGAACCGACTCAGTGTTTTTTTTTGTGGTGGTCTTGGTTTCCTTAGGCTCCTCAGTTGCATCTTGTTCTTTCTCCTTCTGTTGTTCAGTAGTCTTCTCCTCTATATCCATAGAAAATTCAGACATACCTTCATGAATTTTAGGGGAATCTTACACTCATTGTAATACTGGATTCATGACTATAGCAGTGGCATTATCATTTATGTCCATGGATTCCGTCTCCTTATCATCGGTGGCCATGACATCTTCATCTTGTGAGATTTATTCTGTCGGATATTTATTAGCGATGTCTTCAATAATGATCTCATCATTCTCAAGTGTCAAATCATTAGGATCAATCTTACTTTGATCTTCTTTAACAATTTCATCAGTTGTATCATCAATTATTTTCTTTTCTTTTGACGTGGTTGCCTTGATTGCATGAAAAATTCTTCTCCACTTATCACTAGTTTCTTTATGTACTGTCTCTAATTCTCCAACCATAATCCTTAGATATCTTCCTTTGACAAGAAATCTGTTAGAGTACTTAATTGCTTCATCAATTTTAGGCACAGATAACTCAGGTACAATTAGTACTAGAGATCTTTCCCTCAAAATAACCCTTGAAAGAATATATGAGAGGGCTCCCATCATGTCTGGTTCTATGACCTTCGCAGGTGGAATCTTGTACTTAGGTTTGACAGGATCAATTTTCTCAATAATAACTGGGTTTTGAACCTTAGGTTCCATTATTTATCACTACTCGAATGAAATAGGATTTTGTTCTCTACAACTTGGTTGCACTTTCACAACTAGGTCAATACCATAAATCATGCAAATATACTCAAGTATGCTTAGATCAGTTTAGAATTTGCTCTACAATCACTCGGATGCTCATAGAGGACTCGACTCTGCAGCTCTCTCAAATGCTCTTCAAAAATGACAATAATAAACAAAATGGTCTATTTATACCTTTTCATTGTTCAGGCTTTCCAACGACTAGAATAATGGTATTAATGCTAACACTGAATCACTTTTCACCGATCACTATACTTTACGTCCTTTTAACAATCAAACAAAATAACATTTCCTTTTACCAATCAAACATGGAACACGGACTTCACAATATGTATCCAAATGCATCTTAATATGCTTATATGGATCTCTGCACAATTGCTAGGAACTGATTTAAGATAGAAATTTAGCTTTGTAGTTCCTACACATACCTTTCACCGATTAGGTGGAGTTAGGTGCACCCAACTTGGAGGATGAGGTGCCATCGACTATACCGAATGATGTCCCATTATCTAGAGACTTCCTTCTCCATATACTATTCATCTAGTTTCTTACTTCTTCAACCTTTACTTTTTCTTTGTAAGCTGTCTCTTACTCGGTTGCAGCTTTACCTTTGTATATGTTCTCTTTGGCTAGGTGATCTACCTTATGATAATGAAATCATGTCATGCCAGGACTTCTCCATGCTCTTCTGTTGTTTGTACCATGCATCAAAATGCAATTTTTTGTAATATGTCCATATATCCCAAATTTTGTACATGAGATTGTTGTGTTGTAGTCCCATGGTATTGATATGCCTTGTTAGTTGCTTGATGTATTCTATCAGTTAGGTACCCATTTATCATTCTTTCTTTGTGACCTACAATCTTCAGACTTTTGACTATATCTATTACAAGTATTGCAGTAGACATTCAAAATTTTCCTTTCATGCATTTTTTACAATCCTTGATCTACACTTGAATGCTTGATGTTCATACTTATTACAATGATAACAATAACCATCAAGTTTTGGAATGTTCAATGAGTTACCTCTTTCTCTTCTACATACATTGGTTGTATGACTAGGTTTCGCACAATGATAGCAATTTGGATTCTTTGTCTTTAGTGGGAAGTAGCATCTCGATTATTAGGTTGGTTAGAGGACTCTCCTCTCTCCGTAGTGTTATTTTTAGTGAATCCAAGTCCAATTTTATCTTTCATTTGTTTATGACTTCTAATATGTTCATCCAATGTCCTTTATTCTTTTTTACTTCGCTTCAACACTTCATTTTCTTCCTTTTCTACTTTTAGTTCTCTATTCAATCTCAGACTTCAGTTTTTGATTCTCAAATTCCTTTCTGGTTACCTCTTGATTTGCACTCACTAGTTGGTCGATCAAAGCATAATGATTTGGATCATTCTCATGATCTTGTTATCTTTTTTAGTTAGTCTTGCCTTAGTTTTCCTGTTGTCTTCTTCTTCCATTCTTTGTGCATCTTTAACTGTTCCTTTTTATTCAAGTATCTCACCCATTCTAATGCCTTGTGCCTCCTCATCTTTCTTTATCAGGTTTAACTACTCGATAAATGCATCATTCTTTTCCATCAGTTCTATAATAGTTGTTTCAGATTCATTATTCAGATTTCCATCAGATGTTGTCTCAATTACATCAACATGTTCTTATGTAGACTTCAATTCATCACATAGGCGCTTTCTCACCCTTAGTGATTTTTCCAATTTTCTTCTTAAATCATTAATCATCTCTTGTGCACTTTCCAATTCAAAATCAAGAATTTCAATCTTCTTAGCTTGCCTTAAAATTTCCATAGCTATGATATTTTACTCTCAGGTGGTTAAACCCTTATTTCAAGAATCCAAGCCCGGATACCATTTGTTGGGTTTAGTATGGAAAGTTAAGTAATGAGAGCAGAAAGATGAATCAATGCTTCAAAAACTTTTAGCATATAATCTAAACATATACCAACAGAATACATTGCAAATAAACATTATAAAATAGATAAATCAAAACATGAAAACATAGCTCATAACACCATGATTTTTGGTCACACAGAAATCCTTGTTTAGAGGAAAAAACTACAATGGGGATGGCACTCACAATCCTTCACTACTGCAGTAGAAAGGTTGCTCGGTTAGAGCTACAATGTTTATCTACTTATGATAGCTTACCTTGTTAGGACTACAAAAAGACTTATACAGTCTACCTTTCTAAAGGATTTTACAATCTCTAATCTAAGAGATGTGCCCTGTTAGAGGATTTATAAACTAAGACCTATTAGGGCCTACCCAATAGTGGGATTTTCATTCTTCTTCACACAATAAAACTCAATACAAAAATGTCTGTGAAAATGCATTAACACATGCTATTGAGACTCTCTATGCTCAATGATTTCTTTACCACATACTACACCTGGTAACAAACTTATTCAACTTCTATGTTTTGATGTAACTGCTCTATACTTGGGGCTGCTCTTCCACACTTCAACTTTTCAATCCTTTTTCCCGCGTTGATTTCAATCAACTTCATCCTTTATATAGACAATGTTTTTACCTCTTATTCTTATTGATTAGGTCTTCCTTCTTTTACTCTCGACTGTCACATCATCCTCATGAACATATTCAATGTATTTGGTACTCAGTGAACCATGTAACCATTACCTCAGAACTTGAACTTTCTTGGAGGTAACATTATTACTTTTTCTGCTTAATCTTTACCATAGATCAATACCTTGAATTTTCTCAATTGTAGATCTTGTAACTAACTTCTTCTTCATATTTGGAATCTTTCAGATTACTATGGATTTGCATTAAATGTCGATATGATTCATTTTTACAATAATTGTTCCTTTCTTGTTAACTAACTTCATGACTTGGTAACATAAAATCTCGGCTTGACAACTATCATGCACTGCTCGGTGCTTGCTCCTGTCATTGTCTTTACCAACTACTTGGTATGCTTTACCGACTGACTCTTATACTTCCTTCTCCTTTCACTGACTAACTTAATTAGTCAATATGACTTTGACAAAAATAATGACAAAAAAATAACTCTTAGGAATATCAAGAAAAGAAAATAAGACTATGATGATGACAAAATAAGGTATTTTCATAAATTATGAAGACAAGGTATAATGATAATGACAGTAGTGGTGATAGGGAAGTTAGTAAACAATGGAAGTTATATGGTAAAGACATGCATCAAACAACCAAAAACCAAGGATTTCTAAGGCCCTTTCCTACAAGTAGAAAACAACCAAAAAAATGATCGAACATGCTTTTTAATATAGGCAGACGATACATATGGTTCAACCTTGAAGAAACTTGATTTTGGATTATTTTTTAGGCACATTAACAATACTAGTTAAGTGTAAGCAATCCATAATATTCAAGCCTAGAAGAAGGATCTATTCATGTGAACATTTTTCAAATAAAAAAATTAGTTCTAGTTCACAATTAGGAATAATTACCCGGTTTGTATTTCTTGATCCCAATCCTGAACACTTGGTATTAACAGTTATGAGATTAAAATTTTCATTTCCATCTAAAAGTAGACAAAATATAGCGAACTAGCATGTGGACTAGCACATTGTGTTATGATCTAGATAGAAATGAAGACATATTTTTTCCATTAGTATGCAAAGGAAAATAGTTTTGAACTGTCAGTAACACCAACACTGAAAGACAGGTTTTAGTGCAACCCGAAAGACAAGTTCACAAGGGAACCTGACGATACAGTTTACTAGTGCAACCCAAAAATGTTACAAAGTGGAACCCGATAGAGTAACCCAACAGAGCAAACCTGACAGAGGAACTCGACAAGAAGATTACAGTGCAACCCGACAGAACAAATACCAAAGGAACCCGACAGACTACAAAGTAACCTGAGCACTAGTCTACCGAGAGACAGTTAGAATTTTGAGAAATGTGGATCGAACTTCCATGTCAGATAAAACACTTGTGTTTTATATTTAGCTTTTTGATTAGATTTAAATCCATTTCTTGAGGGACAAGCAATGTAATTGTAATTGTTTTAATCAGTCTAACTAATTGAAAACATGCAAAGAAGGAGATCAAGGTCAAGTTGTAAACCTTCGATCATAGAGTTATCATTGTAATACGTGAAACTTATTTAGGTCAAACTCATTGTATAAATAGATATGTAATCAACCAGAACATGTGTGTGATGATGATTGTAGCTGAGAAGCATATCTAAAGATGAAACAGGTTATCAAGAACCAAATTCAAGGCTACTGAGCATAACAGAGGTATTGATCAATCACAATAAGTGATAAATATACATGTAATCTTTATTGGATCTATAATCAGCAATTCTAGATAGCACACTCTGGTCAATGAATATTTTTGACTACATTCTAACAAGTGTAGCAAATAGAAGAAATCCTTGAGAAAGGTGGATTTAACAATCCTTTGTAAATCTCTTAACTGGGTGCACACTAAACAGTGTTGCTAGAGCTCTTAACATAGTAGACCTTAACCAGTCTCTACATGATACTCCTAACAGGGTAGATCATCAAAAGTGATCAAAATTGTAAGCCTTAACTGGCCGCTTCCATTCTGCAGATAGTGAAGTTTTGTGGGTTTCATCCCCAACGTAGTTTTTACCTTCTAACAGGGGTTTTTTGTGTTACCAAATCTTGTGTCATATGTCATTACATTTTATGAATGTTTCTATGAATGTTTACATGCTTATTGAGTTTATGATTTGATCTAACATATACAAAGATAGAATAGTATATATGGTTGGTAATACAAATGATTACTAAAGGATAATAGTTAAGTGATAAATTTTTTGAGGGTATTGATTCACCCCTCCCCTCTCACTACACACCATTCCATTATTTCCAACAATTGGTATCAGAGCTAGATCTCTTAATTAGAAAAGTTTATAGACTTGAGAGAAAATATCATACAATGGAAAGGTACAAACTAGACAAGAGTATTGAGAATCATAATTTAGAGATACAGATCTTCTATGAGCAATATAAAGAAGCTAGAATCAAGATGAGATAACTACTGGATGAAAGAAAGATTATGGCATCTCATTGTAATCAAATAGACTATCATGAAGAAGAGATACTTGATTTATTTGAGTCTTCAATATCTACATCTAGCAACACATCAGACACATCTGAAGGAAGCATTCCAAGTCTAAATGAAATCAATCAACATCTAGCTGGACAAGTAAAATCATTGCAAATCGGTCAAGAGACATAGATGGTAAGAATGATTAAGGTTATGAATAATGATAGACAAGCTGAACAAGAGAGAACACTAGCTATTGATGACAGGAGGAAGATCACTGAAAAGCTACAAGAGAAAGAGTCAGAAATACAAAGACTTACTGAACATCATCATGAGATCACCAATAGGATTATTCTTATGAGTCAGGAGGCAAACTGAATGAACATAGAATTGAAAGGAAAGCTAGAAGCTATTGGTGAGCTAAGAGAAAAAAATGAAAGACTGAATCATGAAGTAAGAATTTAGCAACAACACAATGACATGATCAAGAGAGCTGAAGAAAGCACCAAAAGGATTGATGATTTTCTAGATGGACAAAGAAGAGTCAACAACAATACCAGACTAAGGTATACTGAGAATGGAGAATCACCATACCAAGTTGATCCAAAGAATGTCTACACAAATCCAAGACCAAGAAGGTAGTCACGCAATCACTGTGGAAAACCAGGCCACACATCAAATGTTTGTAGGAGAAAAATGAAAGGTATTCCTAAATCCACATCCTCATTAACAAGAAATTGTTATAAATGTAACAAGAAAGGACATAGAGCATATGAATGTAAATCTAATTTGAAACAACCAAAGAAAGAAACCTACATGGACAACTATTGTCCTACTTGCAAAATGCATGGGCACACATCTCTTGAATGCAGGAAGAAGAAAAAGAAAGCATGGAAGCCTAAAGATCAAGAAAATGCTTATCAACCGAAAAGAGTCAGTAACTCATATGTTTGGGATTACAATACATGAGAAAACTGCATAGCATGTGGAAGATTTGGACACAACTGCAAATCACATGAGAAAATGGATGAGAAAGTCTAGGAGCTTGACTAACCCCAGAATTCCATGTCTACACTGTCATAAAGTTGGTCATCTAAGCAAGGACTGCAGAGACCGAGTGATAGAGACAAGCACCTTTGCCAATGATAGCACCATTGAAGACATCAGGAAGATAAGAAACAAAATGTGGAGGAAAGCTACAAACACTGATGATGCTGGAATAAGCAATGCAAATGGTGACACCTTATTCAATGGATCTAGTGACATCACCACCCCACCTAAGATGAACAAGTATGGAATTGCACTATACTAAGTTATACTTTGCATCAGTTCCATTATACATAGTTAAAATGCCAAACTAGCATGATTAAAGATGCACTATGGTATTACTTGTTATGATTCTATGAATTCAATCTCGTTGGTTAATTCATACTGAAAAGATTTGGTGTACTTACAAAGCTAAGTTGTCAATACTTACCGTGAATCGTCGGTGTACATATGAAAACCAAGTTAATCAATGTAACCTGAGATGTGTCGATAATCAAAAGACAAAGTTGTCTTCGCCATATACTGAGATCCGTCGGTAAACGAGTGAAAAGTAAAATGTGTTAACACTTGCCCCGAGCATTGTGTTTTCACATAAAATAAAGTTGGCATGTCACCCGAATGACTCCACCTTCGACACCTGACAAGTGGGTAGAGCATTAATTACGCCACTTAGGGCATGGTCTATAAAAGGATGACAGAGACTTCATTTCATTCACAAAGTGATTAAGAAGTGGAGCAAAACAAAATAGAGAGACCAGATTGTAGAGCATTCCAAGCAGATTTACGGCATTCAGATTCTGAACAAAAGCAACTATAGAAGGTCAAAGTAAGTAACAAGATTCACCGAGCTCACTGTTTTATTTTACGAAAAAGCTCTAAATTCGCGAAATCATGGAAACCACTTCCCGTGCAACCAAGATCAAGAATGCTAAGGAGAAGAAGGTTAATCTAATCAAGAACTCCACTTGTGAAGAACCTAAGTACAAAATTTCTCTAGAGATTGCTTCTCAACCTGACGATGTTGGTGCATTCTCTGGCATTCCACCTAGGGTTTTACTGATTGAGGATGTACGAGCCTACATACATTGCAAGATCGCCGAGATGGGAGATCTTGAGGTTGATCAAGCTTACAAGAAGCTTTGTATAGGCAAAAACATCAAGGAGGAACACAAACACATAGAGGTCAAAGGGTGGGCATGTGCCCTAATGTTCCCGAGGGAATTTAAGACCGAATGGATTCGGATAGTGTTGAGTAGAGTGCATGACCAAAAAATGTGGTTGGATGAGCCAAAATAGATCACAAGAGATGTGATACATGCTGTGACCAGTTATCCTCTAACTAACAGGGCCAAGGCACTCAAACATCCTTCTTGTCCTGAGATTGAGAAGATGACAGGTGCAGTATGGGATAATAAAGGATTCAAGGTTAACACCATCACCGATCCAAAACTAAAGTTCGGTGCATGTGTACTAGGTTACAAGCTATACCAATCCAGTAGGCTAAACAAGATAGCATGTGGAGCAGTTGACACTGCTTACAAGATTGTACAGAAGGGTCTACAATTAGATATATCCAAGCTTCTAATGAAGTATTTAGATGAAAACATGGGGAAAATCAGGTCTACAAAGTCCAATTCATGTAAGGTCGAATCACTTTTAATGTGTACATTTTTCTACTTTCAGAACTTATTTATATCTATAGGTAATGTCAACTGGGATACCACTCGACCAGTGACTATTCAAATCAATGAATTCATCAAGTCACTAGGTGACAACTTTGTATCAGTTATGGATGAATACTTCACTGGATTTAAGGAAAGAATGTAGAAAAGAATGAGGATACCAGAACAACTGGTAGAAAAGTATAAGCCTGACATTTGTTTTATGGTGGACACTGAAAACACCTTTATCAAACTAGTTGTACCAAGGACAGCATGGTTAGCGCCACTTGACTATGAGGTCAACATAGATGAAGCCACCTATGCTATTGAAGAATTGATAAATGAACCAGTGGATAAGTCACAACCTAGGTTTGGAATCTATGAGGAAGACAAGTAAAGAATTAAAACAGGCTTAGTTGTGAAGAAAATTGACAGAAAGAAAGAGAAAATGGTCAAGACATTGAAGAAAAATTTGTCGGTAAATGATGAAGTCCGAACAAAAGGATGACACCGAGGGATAGTCACCCGTCGACGAAGAAGAAGAATTGAGTGTCTCTGAATCTACAAAGTCTGATGCACCACCACCACCAGCAAAGAAACCAAGGACCACTACTGCATCAAAGACTAGAAGTCAGACAAATAAAGATGCAAGTGCATCACCAGTAAAGAAAGGACAAGTGAGGACTTACAAGAGAAAGCCTCAAACCAGGAAATAGGCACCATCGAAAAGAAGAAAGTTCATTAGAAATAAGGAAGACATAAAGGACACCGAAAAAGGTGAACAACCAGTTAAGAATAAGTTCCCTACCACAATTAATGAGGTATGTACATCAATAATCAAGGCAAGTTCAATAGCAAACCCTAAGATTAGGAAATGGCTAACACTAGATCCCGAGGATTAGAATAAGTTGTAAGAGGCAATCATCACAACAATGTGTGTATTCAAATATGTACCAATATAGTTTGAAGGTAAAATGCCTAAAGAACTTCTAGACAGAATTCCAACAAGGTGGACATATGCACTAGAGGAAGAGAAATAAATAAGGGAAAGAGCCCTAGTTTATGTTATGCCACCTGAATCTAAGATGGAGGAGATTGAAGAAATGATGAAGTTACATTTGAAAAGGTTCTCACCAAAATTAAGAGCCTACAAAGTGCTATAGGGAAATCTAATTGAGCTTGACAGAAAAAGTGAGGATAAATGGAGAAAAATACTCGAGGTACCCAAAAAGGACACAAGCCTCGAGCATGTATTGGAACTCACTGACAAGCCACACAATAGTGATTTTTTTAGTGGCTAACATTCACCAATTGGCTAATTTTTGAAATTTTAGAATCCAAATTTGGCTAATAATTCAAGATTTAAGGCTACCTAAATCGCCAAAATTTTACAAAGCTTTAATCTAGAAATATTTAAATTGCCAAATAATTTATTTTATTAAAAATTTGAACTCAAATATTCACCTACTATTTGATAGATGGTTAGATTTAATTCGCCTAAATTTTATCAATTATTATAGAAATCTAAATTAATTCACCAATAATATATCATAACTGTTAGTTATAGTAGGGTTGTGACACCAATATTAGTTGTCATTATTGATTTAAAATATAATCTAGTGATCTTCATTATATTCCATGAGGCAAAAATGTTACTATCTTATTTGCAATGCTTGTCGGGGCTAAGATTTCTTTTGGATTGTTGATAAATCAATGATACTGAAGAAATTTTGGGTCCTATTATAATAATAAAAATAATGATACATTTATCTCACACAATACAATGAGGATTATTTGGTTATATTTTAAATAAATGGTAGCAACTAGATACTATAGAGTTCCCTTAAACCCATAAAATATTTTCATAGTTAGCCTAATAATTTTCTATAAGAACTCTTTTTTCTTTAAATATAATTATTTCCCATGGTCATTAATTAAATTTTGGTTATTGCTTGAGATTTGCCAATATTTTCTACAAAAAAATTGTTTTAAGAAAATATTCGCCAATACAAATAATTTGTTTTCCCAAAAAATTGAGAGATTCACCAATAGGAATTAATTTTTTTAAAAATAAAATGAAAGATTCGCCAGGATTTTATATATTTTTCTAGAGGGGGGTTTCTTAAAGTTATCCCTGCCACACAATGAAGAAGATCATGCTAAACCAAGCCCATAGCACATTATTGTAAATGAAGGTGAGGATGTTAATGAAGAAGCAGTTAACATAGTAGCTAACAAGGATATGGACACTGCAGATGAAACATTCACCGATAATACTATCATTGATATTACTAGAGAAGATCATGTAGATGAGGTAAAGAAAGATGAAGATGTCATTGTTGCCCCAAACCAAACTAAGGAATAGGACACAACAACAGATACTACTCAAATAGATACACCGGGATACATACCACTATTGATACAAGCTATCAATATTATCTCAGAAAAGGAGAAATCACCCGACATGGATGCAAGCATACCCGAGGATAAGGGTGCAGAAGAACCAAAAAACACATATGATGAGTAGAATAAAGATGGAGAACAAAAAGAAATAGGAGGAAACAAAAAGACAAAGGTGAAGAAGAGAAGCAAAATGACACCACTCCTAAGGATACCAAAGGAGATGCTACAGATAAGGCTAAGGTTGATGTGGAGACATCCACTCCCAACTGACAGACAGACACCAAGCAGAAGGATACAAGTACACATACACCAAAGCCTTCACTAAGCACATCAGACCAAGCAAAGGAACTTGCTATGGTACTACATACAGGTTCGTCCAAAACACTTTCCAAGAAGAACAAGAACAAGAGCAAGAATCTAGTTACACTGGAAGAGATTATTGAGATACCAGCCTATGATCCAAGGAAATTGGATCCAGAGGCACTAACCAACTATGCAAAACTGTGTAGAAGAAAAGCTATCCAAGATAAGCTTAAGAAGGAAACAAAGGACACTCAGGTACTTGAAACAACAAGGGATATTCTTCAACAGATAGTACCAAATACAGACATTGATCAAAATGCATCTATCATTGATGAATTAGTTGTTCTTACTGACACAATCCAATCACAAAATGTGGATGTAGAAAAGGCAATAGAAGAACAAGCAGAGCAAAAGTAACAATACAAAATGACCAGGAAAAGAAGCCAAGAAGTGGCTGAGAACAAGGTACAGCTGTCTAAACAAGTAAATGAATTAGAACCAGTCATTTCAATCACCTTATTTCAAAAGTTAAGCACATTAGAGAAATTCACTAAGGAGAATAGTGAAAAGATATCAAAAATAGATGCAGATCTTACATCTAGTGTTGAAAGTCTCTCAACAACTGAAAATATAATAAAATTGCATTATGCAAAGATTATGGAAGCAAAGAAGTTGAAACTTCAAATTCAAGAGGCAGAATCAAAGTTCAAAGATGAGGTAATTGAGCTACAGGCTCTACTACTACCCAATCTCACACTACTACAGTGACATATGACAATGACAAGACAATTAATTTCCACCCCGAAGATGTCTATAGCCAACAACATCTATGATATGCACGCAAGTATCACATTGGAGCACATGGCTCTTGAACACCTTCAAGAAAAATGGGAGAAGATGATGGAGGTCGTGAACAACTCTCACTCCCACATTTTTGACAAGTTGTAAGTCATTACACCTTTGCCCTTACTATCAAAAAAGGGGGAAAATGATATGACTACAAGGGGGAAAATGATATGAATAGATGGGAAAATGATATGATAAAGATGATAAGGTGAAAAGGGAGAATAGTATATAGGCAATTGTACATACATATATATATATACTATACCGGCATATACATAGGGGGATTCATAATGATAAGGTGAACACATGGAGTACATTACTAAACATTTCAGTATTTGTACATATCAGTTTTTGATACTAATGTCAAAGGGGGAGATTGAAGACATATTTTTGCCATTAGTATGCAAAGGAAAATAGTTTTGAACTTTTGATAACACCAACACTGAAAGATAGGTTTAAGTGCAACTCTACAGACAAGTTCACAAGGGAACCTGACGATACAGTTTACCAGTGCAACCCGAAAATGTTACAAAGTGGAACCCGACAGGGCAAACCTGATAGAGGAACCCGAAAAGTAGATTATAGTGCAACCCAATAGAATAGATACCAAAGGAACCTGACAGACTATAGAGCAACCCAAGCACCAGTCTACTAAGAGACAATTAAAATTCTGAGAAATGTGGATCTGACTTCCACATCAGATAAAACACTAGTGTTTTATATTTAGCTTTTTGATTATATTTAAATCCATTTCTTGAGGGACAAGCAATGCAATTGTAATTGTTTTAATCAATCTAATTGATTGAAAACATGCAAACTAGGAGATCAAGGTCAAGTTGTAAACCTTCGATCATAGAGTTATCATTGTAATATGTGAAACTCATTGAGGTCAAACTCATTGTATAAATAGATATGAAATCAATCAGAACATGTGTGTGATGATGATTGTAGCTGAGAAGAATATCTAAAGATTAGACTGAGAGTTTTATGCAGAAGAACAACAAAAGATGAAACAGGTTATCAAGAACCAAATTCAAAGCTACCAAGCAGAACAGAGGTATTGATCAATCACAATAGGTGATAAATATACATGTAATATTTATTGGATCTGTAATCAGCAATTCTAGATTGCATATACTCAGGTCAATGAATATTTTTTACTACATTCTAACAAGTGTAGCAAATAGAAGAAATCTTTGAGAAAGGTGGATTTAACAATCCTTTGTAAATCTCTTAACCGAGTGCACAATAAATAGTGTTGCTAAAGCTCTTAACAAAGTAGACCTAAACACGTCTCTACATGATAATCCTAACATGGTAGATCATCAGAAGTGATCAAAATTGTAAGCCTTAACCGGCCCCTTCCATTCTGCAGATAGTGAAACTTTGTGGGTTTCATCCCCACTGCAGTTTTTACCTTCTAACAGGGGTTTTCTGTGTTACCAAATCTTGTGTCATGTGTCATTATATTTCATGAATGTTTCTATGAATGTTTACATTCTTATTGAGTTTATGATTTAATCTAACATACACAAAGATAGAATAGCATATATGGTTGGTAATAAAAATGATTACTAAAAGATAAAGGTTAAGAGAAAAAAATTTTGAGGGTACTGATTCACCCCTCCCCTCTTAGTACACACCATTCCATTATTTCCAACAAGAAAATTATTAATAGAGT
This sequence comes from Thuja plicata, assembly GCA_018584345.1. Classification (NCBI taxonomy): domain Eukaryota; kingdom Viridiplantae; phylum Streptophyta; class Pinopsida; order Cupressales; family Cupressaceae; genus Thuja; species Thuja plicata. The sequence continues at coordinate 3,836,130 of MU227340.1, read as the reverse complement.
TAAAAAAAAGTAAAACCCAAATAAGATAAATCAGAAAGTTATATACAAGCAACAAAAAAAAGTTGTGGGCTATGATAATGATGCTTTCAGAAGTCAATGACAACACACTAAAATGAATTGCAATATGGCTCTTAGAAGAAAATATAAGGTCAATTCCAAACTGCCAATGGAAAATGAAAATATCAGTTTGGACAGAGACACATCATTCATAGTTTTGACAAAGACACATCATTCAAAGATATAAGAGGAATTGTGGAAGATTTTTATTCACATACACTAGAGCTAACAAATATTATTTTTATAGAAGCACATTCAGTTTGGAGTAATTTTTCCATGTGCTAAATTGTTCTTACCATTATAAGTCGTCAATGCCAAAGCTTCTTACTATGAAAAAGTAGTAGACAAAGCAACCAAAAATCTCAAAACCCACCTTAAAAACTTCAGTGTCATCCACATAAGAAATACCAATCAGATATTCAAGACCCATGAGAAGTGCAGTCTAGTTTTCATAGTACTTTCAAGTATGCGTATGTGTGACTGTAATAAGGATTTGAACATCATACTCAAAAAAACAAATCAATCAGAAAAAGTTCACCCACATTCTAGTTTTGTACAAACAATCCCGAGAAAAAAACCAAACAAACCATTGTACACAGAAAATAACCATTTTAGAATAATACCTACATTTGATTAGATAAAACATAGTACACTAGTTATAACATGTAAGTTACACCTTGCAAACATTTGGACACTTATCACACTATCAGAAAGGACCTTGACAAATTAAATCTTTTGTTCAAATAAAATCACACAAACTACTTAGGTCAAATTAGAAAGGTTCATAAAATGAAAACAATAGCTTATAAATGAAGCAAATTAATCAGTCGAGTGTTTACCACAAACTAATGTGCCAACATTAGTAATTTAATATTTATTATATAGTTAATCAGAACTTAAAAACATCAAGAGTACAAATGGAAAGATTTGAAGACAAGTTCCATGTAAATAAAATAGTCCAAAAGCAATTAATAAGTTAGTTTAGGGGTGTCAGAGCAAGAAACATTAAATACACCCCCTGAATGTCCATTCACTTTCCTGCAGGAACAAAGACAGTCATGGGTTTAGATGATAATGCTCATTTCAATTGTTGTAACAAGAGTAGAAGGTAATTTGGTGAGGTATTAAACACCTCTATTTTATTTTGTTAGGGATTCATATGAAATAAAGAAGTAGTTTATAGACAATCTTTGTGGTTATTCTTGTCTCAGTCACGTTTCTTGCTATTCCTAAGTATTTGTCTATATAAAAATGGATTTAAAATGAAAATTTGATGATTGAAGATGTAATAGGATGAATTAAATTTGATTTGGGTCCAATTGGAGATTCTTCCATGAAGGATCAAGAGAAATCCAATACATTTTGTGAAAACTGTTAATAGACCTTTTGTCTTAGACCTGCCCAGGAGGGTTTGTTATTTTCTCATAATTTAACCATTGGAAAAATTTGAAACTTATCTTGTTTGGAAGCGTATTCATAAGAATAACAAATATGGTTGATATTTCTTGTAAATATTTTGGCATGTGGAAGAAAATTGATGCCCTAGTGGGCTGAACACAGTAGATTTCTCATTTTGGACAATATTTTATATTGAACTAATTGTAATGAATAAGTAGAAGGGTTCTATTGGCATGGAAAGGCTCAAAAGGGTTGGATAAGGCTAATATCATCAAATAATGTGCAGTTTAAATATTTTATTAATTAGGCAATGGATTGTGAGTACACATTGTGACTGTCATGGTTATGACAGACATGTTAGCAATAATAGTCCACTAGTACAACTGAGAGAGGGGGTGAATCAGGTGTATGCTAAATATTTAAAATTTAACCTTTAAAAATAAAAAGATAAATGAAATTCTGAAAACATTAAAAAAAACACCATAACACAACCTTTTTTTGTTAAGGGAAAAACCCTAGTGGGAATTAGTACACTAAAAGTATAGTATCACTGTTAGGAAATTTAGCCCTGTTAGGAGGTGATTATTACATGCACTACACAGTCCTTGTTGAAGGATAGACCATGTTAGGAGTCAAGAGAAACAACAGGCTCACTGCTTAGGCTCACTACCTAAAGAAGGTTAAATCCACCTTCAGGACTTACTGTCTGAGATACAAATATACAAAGATATAATATCCAGTGAACTGACTGATAGAAAATAAACATTTCTTAAACAATTCTAATGAAGTTCATCAATCACAATCTCTTCTCTACAACTAGAAGACTTCGCAAATATAATACCGCATCTTCCACACTTCACTATCCACTCTCCTAACCAAGAAAATAACTTTCCTTTATACAAGTTTACAATAAGAAATTAGGTCGGCCAATTAAGACTTCCCCAATACACAAGTTATTACATAACCCCTTGCTAAGATACACACAGTACCTTAAAAAAGTAAACATAAATTACAATTCATCAAATATAATACAAGATCTGTAATCCACGCTCGCTATCCATAATACACGCTACATCTCTGAAGTCAGCCCCAAATAGATCTTCTCCATAACACACATCGCAGTTGTTGTCACCAAGAGTCTTGCGACCCAAGAATCATAAAAAAATTTCCTCAACGTGTCTCCAGACATTCCCCAAGCTCGCATAACATGAATCATGCCCGCACTCGAGTTATCCACAAAACTCAGAGACTAGCCCTGTCACAATTCTTTGTCACTATTCTGCAAACAGTCTTCACCAAAATAGTTGTAACTCAAAAAAAATAGAAACATAAACTCAAGTGACCTTAGATATAATATCAAGGCTCATCTGTGAACACATCCCCATCTTCACATACTCTGAAACATCTATATAATATCAATACACTTTTGTCAGTCATCCATGTACCAGTTGTAACACCCCAAAATTGGCACCTTATAATCCAATCAATTTTGGTGCATTTTCTCATCTTCGAAGTCCTATTGTACTAGGCAAATTCTTCTCCTAATTGACTTTAATTGACTGAGTTTCAAATGCAG
>MU227340.1:3798491-3823548 GCA_018584345.1 Thuja plicata | reverse complement strand
CATTTACATGTCTAACATATCAATTTGATTCTTTCAAGCTCTCTAGTTAAAGGCAATTTCAATTCTAGTTTAAATGCAATTCCTTTTCTAGTTTAAAAGCACTTCATTTCTAGATTAAGAGTATTTGTTTTTCCTAGATTAATTACATTTTGCTTCCATAGAGTAGTTGCAATTCATTTCTAGATTAGTTTCAATTTACTTCCATAGACTAAGAGCAATTTGCTTTCATAGATTAATTGAATCTCATTCATAGAGTAATGGAAATTTCATCTTTTCTCATATTCTAGAAATCCTCCATGTTAGCAATGGTCAAGTTGTTGGCTCTCATTCTGAGGGTAAAATCGACATCCACAACTAATTAGGAGGCAGCAAGTCATTTCAATTGAGTTTGCAGGATAAACAATTCATGTTTGTCTTTGTAAATTGAACAATTGAGTAAAGACTATGTTGGGTTTGTGCATGATTTAGAGGTCACATTCAAGCACACACACCAGTGATAACCAGTCTATTTGCCTTCATTTGAAACATATGTTGACATCAATGAAAAAAATGGCTGCCAAAAACTCCAACAAAAGACAATTCCAACAATCTTCCCCTTTCGAATTGATGACAACACATGAGAAAATCTATAAATCCAAAAGTACCACTCTCAATACAATCTTCCCACTATCCTCTTCACAGCTCTCACCAAAATAGTAGGGATTTCCCATACACTCTCTTTACTAGATCACTCCCCCTTTTACATCAGTGGAAAAGGGTGTCATAACTCTATCTTTGACCATCTTTCCTCTTCAAGATGTAGCTTTTTCAAATATGCAACAACCAGGTGCTCAATCACCCAAATGTTTTCTATTTTATTCCTGCGATCACTCTCCCTGATGAGTGGATCCATACATCAAGTCCACGAAATGATATAACTCTGAAATCCTCTGGACTGATGCATTCCTACATCAATTAGTTCTTTCAAGGAGGAATCTCACCCCAAGAATATTTCTAAGGTACTCAAAGGCATCCTTTGGCAAAGGTTTTGTAAATATATATGTTATTTGTTCCTTTGTGCTAATATACTCCAATCTAATCTCCTGCTCTGCAACCTTGTCTCTCAAAAAATGATACTTTATTGAAATATGTTTAGCCTTTTAATGCATAACTGGATTCTTTGACATATTTATTGTGTTGGTGTTATCTCGATGAATAACCATTGTCTCATCAAAATTAATCCCAGTTTCCTTCAACATTTGCTTCATCCAAACAATCTGTGTGCAATTTATAGCAGCAACAACATACTGTGATTTAGCATTAGACTTACATATACAATCATGCTTCTTACTTAACCAAGAAACCAACCTTTTCCCAAGGAAAAATGCACCACCACTTGTACTCTTTCTGTCATCAACATTTCCTTCCCAATAAACATGCAAAACAAAATCATCAGATTTTTAATACCATAAGCCATATTCCAATGTTCCTTTCATATATCTAAATATTCTATTTACTATAGCAAGGAAAAATGCACCACCACTTGTATTCTATTTGATATCTCTCCACAATTTCAACTGCATTAGAAATATTTGGTCTAGTGTGAGTTAGATATGGTAAGCCTCCAATCATAGATATGTACTTGGTCTGAAAGACATTCTGAGATTCATTAGTAGTAGCAAGCTTGTAACTAGTAACCATGGGTGTTCCAACAGGTTTACACCCTTGCATTCCAAACTTTTCAACATTTCCTTAAGATACTTTGTTTGAGAAATAAAAATATAATTCTTGTTCTGATTAATTTGCAACACAATAAAAAATTTCATTTCACCAATCATCAACATCTCAAATTCATTTTCCATTTCCTTAAATAATTTCATACTCATTTCATCATTACCTCTAAAAATGATATCATCTACAAAAACTTCAACTATTAAGATTTTGTCTTCACTAGTTCTTAAATACAAATTATTGTTTGCATTATCTTTTCTAAAACCAAGATGAAGTAAATACTTGTCCAATCTAGTATACCATGCTCTAGGTGCTTGTTTTGGTCCATACAAAGCCTTCTTGTTGTGATTAGCCTTTACAAACTAGTCTTCCCTTATTCCTTACAACCATTCCTTATTCATTCATTTTGCTTCTGAAAACCCATTTAGTCCCTATAACATTCATATCCTTAGGTCTAGGAACCAATTCCCAAGTGTTATTTTTCTTTATATGTTCCAATTCTTCATGCATTTATTTAGTCCAAGATTCATCTATGCAAGCTTCATCAGTAATTTTTGGTTCAACTTGAGAAATCAAACAAATTTCATTTCTTAATCTAGATCTTGTCATCATGTCGTTGCTTGCATTGTCAATAATTTGATTTTCAGGATGGTCTTCTTAACATACCTTGGTGTCTTTGGAATTTTAGTAGAATCACTTGAATCATTCAGACATACCTCGATCTCATGATCAACCTCAAAAGGTTCTTCTTGATTTGAAGTAACTTCCTTGTTCTCTAAATTCTGGCTATAGTCATATATTCTTTCCTGAATCTAAAACTTCTCATCAAACCTTACATTAGCACTTTCAATTATCTTCCTCAATCTTAGATTGAAACCTTTATAAGCTTTTCTCTTAGTGGAATAACCAAGGAATATCCCTTCATCACTTCTAGCATCAAACTTTCCTATCTCGTCATCTCTTTTGATAGAGCATTTACTACCAAATATTCTGAAATATTTCACAGTAGGAGCATGCTTAAACCATAGTTCATAAGGAGTCTTATTAGTACCTTCTTTGATATGAATTATGTTCAAGGTATAGACTACACTACCAACAACTTCTCTCCAATGAACATGCAACAAATTTCCTTCCAGAGACATAGTTCTGGCAGCATCTAATATAGTTATGTTTCTTTTCTCTGCAATCCCATTCTATTGTGGTGTCCTACGAGCATATATTTTTCTGTATATTCCATGCTCTTTGTAGTAGGTATTGAACATATCTGAAGTAAACTCTCCACCTCTATCTAACCTTAAACATTTTAGCTTCAAGCCTAATTCATTCTCAAATGTTTCTTTGAATATCTTGAATTTATCAAAAGCCTCATATTTTTCTCTAAGATATGTAACATCATCCTAGAAAAATCATCAACAAACAATATGAAATAATTTTCACCATACTAAGATCGTGTTCTTGTAGGACCAAATAGATCTTTATGTACCAAATTTAGCTTCCCTTTCACTAAGTAAGATTTTCTTTAAAAAATTCTTCTAGTTTGTTTCCCCATCACACATTCTCTACACATAGTGTTAGCAATTTTCACAATCTTTGGTAGATCTCTAACAACATTTGTCATAATTTCTTTCACAATGTTATCAAAATTTATATGACAGAATCTTCTATGCCATAACCAACTGTCATCAACCTTCGCAACAAAACAAGAAACTTCTATAGTATTCAATTCAAACACATTACCTCTTGACTTAGTACCAGATGCGATAAAATCTCATGTCTAACTTCTGATAGAACATTTCCCATCATTGAACTTTAAATGATAATCCTTGTCTACAAGCTGTCCAACACTCAAAAAATTATGCTTAAGTCCATCAACAAGCAATACATCATCAGTATTAGTTTTACCATCAAGAGAAATCAATCATATTCCAATGATAAACTAAGGAGTATTGTCACCAAATTTGACTACAACACCATCATATTTAGTTAGCTGAATAAACTTTCTTCTATCACCAGTCATATGATGTGAACAACCACTATCTATAATCCATTCAGATTTCTTTTCAACATGTGAAACTAGGGCTTTCCCTTCATGAATAGGTTCATCATCTTTAATAGCAATAAATCTAATTTCATCATAATCCACAACATCATCATCAGAACCACCTTCACTAGCATAGTAGCATTCCTTATCCTTGGAGTAATTAGGTCTATGAAACTTAGATTTATGTTTAGGAACCCTTGTAGGACATCTAGATGCAAAATTACTTATCTTATTGCATGAAAAACATTTTAGAGGTAACTTTCCTTCAAACTTACCCTTACCTCTCTTTTCTCTTCTTGTGACCATGGCCACAATTTCATCTAACTTCCTCTCTTCTTCATGTATCTTTTCCCAATCATCAACATATTCACCAATATCTTCTTGCAAGTCACTTCTACTAGTGCTCGCAAGACCTGATAAAGTCTTTTTTCATTATGCACAATTCCCTTGAATGTTGAGTTAGCCCTAGGTAATGAATCTCCCAACTCTGCAACCTCAAAGGTATTTAATTTTGCAATCAACATCTCTCTGTTGAAGTTCATCATGAAAGGTATGATCTCCTCTATAGCTTGCACTTTATTTTTGTAAACAGGTTTCAAAGATATAAGAACCTTCAAGATCACTTCTTCTTCACTGTAGGTTCCTCTGGAGTTTCTAATGCCTATCACAACCTCAGTAACCCTCTATAAATATGCTCTAACATTCTCATCATCTTTCATTTTCATAATTTCCATCTTTGTCTTCCTATTTTGTATCTTTTCCTTCTTAGTAAACTTATCTCCTTCATATAGTGCCTCTACTCTTGACCAAATTTTATGTGCAAAATCCAAATCTTTAACCTCTGTAAATTCACCTTCAGAGAGAACACTAATTAGTGCTTCTCTTGCAACCATGTTACAAGAAAACAACTTATTTTTATCATCAATAGTTTTATCTAATTCATCTTCAGTCTTGACCTACTCATTTTTCTTTGTAATCATCCAGTAGTCAATTCCCAAACACAACAGATGAGTTCTCATCTTGTTCTTCCAACTGTAAAACTTTTCAGGATCAAACTTTGGACTCTCTTTCCTATATAACACCATCTTCTGAATCACCTCAAGTTGTTAAGCTTTCTCTCAAAGGACTAGAAGCTCTGATACCAATTGTTAGCAATAATAGTCCACTGGTACAATTGAGAGAGGGGGTGAATCAATTGTATGTCAAATAATTAAACTTTAACCTTTAACAATCAAAAGATAAATGCAATTTTGACCACATTAACAACAACACCATAACACAACCATTTGTTGTCGAGGAAAACCTATTAAGGGAAAAACCTCAACGGTAATTAGTACCCATAAATAATGCACTGAAAGTACCGTATCCATGTTAGGAGATTTAGCCATGTTAGGAGTTGATTATTATATATAGTACAAGGCCCCTATTAAAGGAAAGACCATGTTAGGAGTCAACAGAATCAATAGGCTCACTGCCTAAAGAAGGTTAAATCCACCTTTAGGACTCATTGTCCGAGATACAGATATACAAAGATATAATATCCAGTTAACTGATTTATAGAAACAACTTTTCTTAAATAGTTCCAATGAAGTTCATCAATCACAATCTCTTCTCTACATCCAGCAAACTTTGCAAATACAATCTCGTAGCTTTCACACTTCACTATCCACTCTCCTAACCAAGAAAACAACTTTCCTTTATACAAGTTTACAATAAGCAATTAAGTCTGCCAATTAAGACTTCCCCAATACACAAATAATTAGATAACTCCTTGCTAAGATACACATGATACCTTAAACAAGTAAACATCAATTACAATTCATCATATATAATCCAAGATCCATAATCCACGCTCACTATCCATAATACACGCTACATCTATGAAGTCGGCCCCAAATAGGTCTTCTCCATAACACATGCCACATCTGACGTCACCAAGAGTCTTGTGACCCAACAATCATTAAAAGCATTCCTCAACATGTCTCCAGACATTACCCAAGCTTGAATAACATGAATCATGCTCAAACTCAAGTTATCCACAAAACTCAGAGACTAGCTCTGTCACAATTCTTTTTCATTGTTCTGCAAACAGACTTCACCAAAATCATTGTAACTCAAACAAATAGAAACATAAAATCAAGACACCTTAGATATAAGTTCAAGGCTCATTCTTGTACACATCCCCATCTTTGCATACTCTAAAAAATTTGTACAGTGTTTGTACACTTTTGTCAGAAATCCATGCACCAGTGATAACCAATTTGTATGTCTTCATATGAAACATATGTTGACACCAATGACAAAACATGAATGCCAACAACTCTAACATAAGCCAATTCCAACAATCCACACTAATGAATAATGACCTTATTTGTTTGATTGGTGTTTTAGTTCTTGTGAAATGAGTTTCTAGTAAACCAACATGGAATGTTTAAGGACCTCTAATGAATAACCTAGCTTGATCTTTCATTATTACTTCTGCTTGAACAGTGGTCAAAGTGAAGGTTGTTTGTTAGATTTAGATCTTTGGTTTGAATGTGGACAATGATAGTGATAAGAAGTTTTATGACAATGGATAAAGGATAGAGATCAAATGCTAGATGATAATGTTTAATGGATTTTAATTTTTTGAATAAAGGTGACAAGACTAATGGTTTGTATTGAGGACAGGGTATTGATAATTTGTTGATGATTAATGGACTATATGATTTATAGTTGTGTGCAGACAATGCACTGTGGACAACAAACATGAGGTTTGAAGGATATAGAGATGAAGGAAAAAATGGTGGATCCTTTCAAGGTAAAGGATAATGGTTTTTTAGTGTTCGGTATTGTGATTAAATAGGCTTTGAAGCCTAATACTTGTAATGAAGATCAAGGTGTAGTTGTGACCTTTGAATTAGGTGAACAAGATGGTGTTGTGGCTCAAGTTATTGATTGTATGTTTTATTTACCTTAGTGAAGGTAGAGTTTGGATTCTTGATGGATTAAGGATCCTAAAAGATTAATTGGATCTGATTAAGTTGAGTTGGTGAAAGGTTGATGGTTTGATCTATGCCTCTAATATTGAACATGTTTGATGAACTTGGAATTGTGTTCAGTTTTGATGAAGGAATTGTGTTTGGATCAGCATGATCCTAGTTAGTTGATTTGGTTTCCATGTTGTTGGTTTGGTATTATCCACACCAATGGCTCAATTCTAAACTCATTTGATAAGACCAATCAAGGATTCAACTATAAAGGTTAACAACCTTTATCTTCTTCACCAGACTCCCTTCAAACTCTCAACCACAACCATCAACTTCAAGTACTTGTCTTGACACCCACTAAGGTCTTCCCACATCACATTAAACATGTTTCATCAAATCAAGAACCTTCTCTCACCCAATTTGACATCGAACCCCGACCTGAGTTCCAATTAGGCCTTATCCCTAGTAGCCCTACCTGACTGGGTTTTCCCACTTTTCTCAACTTTTTTCCAAAACCCCAAGAAAAATAAACACATATCTTGATACCCTTTTGGGATTTGTATAACATATCCAAAATAAAACTACTATTCCTTTGGACCAGTTGTGTGAACAATCTCATGCCATCCCTCACAATAGGTCTAATTAGGCCTATTTTACAAGAAAGTACTAGAAAAACACCAAATAATGAATCCAAACTGACTGAAAGTCTCTTATTTTGATCCCACACCAAGGATTCTTGCACTCATTTACATAGCCATTGTCATTTAATAGTCCAACCTACAAACCCTCACTACAAGACCCTTAAAACTAAAGCTTTCTCAAAAACTCATCTCCACACACTTCCAGATCTCAACCCAAGTATTTTCACCATTCACTCAACACGCTCAAATAAAATCAATCATAAAAACATGCCCATATGTGGACAGAACTCTCAGACCAATACCTGCTCACACTTGTTCATGTACCCTTCTCATACAAATTTTTCTTCCAACTTGGTGATCACCCCCTAAAACCTTCATCATTGCACACATCCAGTTAGTAGGTGTAGATTACACTGGTCTAGGTCCATCCAAAAGGTAATAGAAAATATATAATTTGAGATGACATCATTCCCTAAAAACCTACAAGATTTCAAGATGACTGCTAATGATGCCTCGGGACAGTCAAATCGATTCAAGGAAAATGAACAATAAATGAATTCAAAACACTTCTAAAATTACTAAGAAACAACATCCAATCATATATATAGGTTTCCAAGATGAGTTGGGATGAATGCAAATAAAAAATGGCAATCAAAATTATTAAAGCTCCTTATTCATTAACCATTTGTTGTAGCAGTTCATACAATTAGAACTCACCTGATTGTTTCTTTAATGTTTCTTTCTCTCACACCCCTAAACTTGAGTTACAATTTATGCCATTTCATCCATTTATTTACAACATTTTGTTGATTTTTTTCAGACTCTTACAATAGTGATGCAGAGGTACAAGGGTTCACTTAGGCAATCATCTAAAAAGTCATCCAAGGACAAAGCAATGAGTTCACAAGAGGGTTCCAAAACCAAAATTCCAAGACAATCTAAGCATGTAGCCACTTCCACAAACCCATTCCATTCATTCAAGGGCTCACTGATCATTAGACCTTTAAAGGTTTATTGTCATACCCAACATCTCATTGAAGTACTTGACTCCAACCTCAAACATCAACCCATGACAACTACTCATGTGCTTGACTAGTAGTACCAACTTGGACTTAGGCCTCCAACACTCATACAATAGAGACTCAAAACCTCAAGGGGACATCATCAATCATCTTTTGAGATGCTAGAGACATATTGAGACACAAAGTAACTTTGTTTTGTAATAACACTCATAATACAAATGTATTCACAATATGATAAGGGTGGTAGACTATAATATCAGAAACCTTTGTTATTCCATCAACACAAGGCATGATCAGACCTATCAAACTTCCTCTCCAAGGTCCAAAAATAATCTAAGCATATGTGGTAGGTTTCCCTTGATGGTTCAAAACACATTAGAATCCCAAACAAAAAAAGAAGGTAGTTATTCATATGACTGTTACACAAGAAAAGGACAGGGAAATGAGTTTTCCCTTGACACCATGACCACTTTATGCATAGTCTTTATGGGATTCCTACCAAATGGACTATGTGAATGCCTCAAATAGATGTCATCCCACATAATTCAATGATGAAAGTGTTGGAAATATATGATGTGCCCAGTGACTGAGAGGGGGGGTGAATCAGGAACCAATAAAACTTAATCTTTTAATCCACAGTTAGATTAACTTATTTGTTTGCATGCATAGAACTTGAAAGTAAAGATTCATACACAACACATAACACAATATTTGGTTACCCAGAAACCTTCCAAAAGAAAGTAAAATTGGGGTGGGGATGATACCAACAAGATTTAGTACTGCAGTATAAATTTAGCTTGTTAGAGCTTACAATGACCACTTCTGATGGTCTACCCTGTTAGGAGCATAGAAAGGACTGTTAGGTCCACCTTGTTAAAGGATTTTATACAATACAATAAGTAATGCAACTTTGTTAAGAGATTTAGAGAACAGATTGTTAGGTCCACCTTGTTAAAGGATTTTGTTGATCCATCTATGAGAATGAACCAGTTGATGATATGCTCTGTGCAACTGTGATTGTTGAACAAGATCCTTCTGAATATAACTGATCACCTAAATGTGATAGATGAGACTCTAATGTCCTGAATACTTCTACTCTTAATTAAACTATCATTCGCATGCCTTTACACTTATGCATACATTCTTACTTACTCTTTTCTTATATTCATACTATACACTGGATAAAATAAACTATCTTACATATATATCTTTATCCAATGAATAAATTTTTAAGTCGGCTTGCAATAAAAAAAATTATATTTAACAATATATGCAAGGTTGGCTTCAAACTGTCACTTGGATCCAGAAGTCTACTCGAGTGATAAACTGTCACTCGAGCGATACTGTAAATCACTCGGGTCATATTGATCACTCAAGCAATGTTGATCACTCGGGCAATGTTGATCACTCTGGAATATGCATAATGCTTGCTGGCTCGGTTGACACTTGTTGACTAAGTATTTTGACACTAATTGACAATATGTCTTTCCATAAGGTCTACAATCTCCCCCTTTGGCATTAGTGACAAAAACACTTATCATTGAATTTTGTGTCTGATATGTCAAAAACTCTCTCTTACTGTCTGCTCGGGTTTTGACACTGCTTCTCCTGCTCGGGTCCAACTGACTATGTTTTTTGTGTTTTTCAAGATTGTTTTTGTAAATTTTATTTTCTACATTCTTCCACTGTACGTGTGTTTCCTCAATGATATTTCCCCCTTCTTTTTGACAAAAATGCCAAAAGTGGTATTTACAAGGTTATTCCAAAGTAGGATAGGAAATCATTATGTACTTTCAAAATCTGAGACAAAGGGTTGTCCCAATTGTCCTATAGCACCTTCATGATGTGCAATTCAACTTGTAGCTCTGCAGACAACTCTATCATTATCTTGACAACTAAGAAATTGTTGTCATGGATGAGTGTCTTAGCATGTTTGATGTGTTTATGCATTCCATCCATGTGTGGTAGAAGTTGGCTCTGGATTGTTGTAAGTGATTCTCTGGTCCTTGCTTATTCTCTCAACAATTCAGCTTGTAGATCTCTAAGATACTTGATCTTCATGAAGTGAGTGGAATTGGTGCTTGGGTCAAGTGCTAACTGCCTTGCACTTTCTTCATGTCTGCATCAATCTTCACTATCTTGTTCTTGATCTCCATAGTAAAGTTAGAGGTGTCACTCAACTTTACAAATAGTGCTACCACATTTTTCACGGTGGTTTCTAGAGTGCTAATGATCTTTGTAAGCTGCACCTGGTCAATTGCAATCTTCTTTGCAATGTTTTCTAGAACCTTGTTCTCAAATTTCTTCTCTGCCTTCTCAAGTAACTTCTCCTGACCATTCATATCTATGTTGAACTTGTGGACAATGTCAACAAGTTGGTCCATTATTGAGTCACTCTCATTGACTTCAATCTGCAATGCATCTACAAATATGCCTTTGACATCTTCAAGTACTTTTTTCCTTTGTCTTTCCTTTCGGAGCTTCTGTTGTGTAGCTCTTTTCTTCCACAATTCTCCCAAAATATTCATTTGCTCTACAGATAAGTTGGATAGATCCCAATTTGGAATCACAATTTCTTTATCAAGATCCATTTCATCAGTAATTACTACTTTTTCTTTTCCTGGTGTTTTAAGACTCGGTGAAGGAACCATTTCTTTTCCTTTACCTTCCTCATTCTTTTCTTCAGTATTCATTCCAATTAGGTCATTGAACTTTACAGTACCAATTGTTAAAACAATGTTAACTGATGAGTTAATACTAGCAGTAGAAATATCTACCTTGTATTTATGTGACTCGGGCGTGCTTTGCTCATTAGGTCACTACATGTTCAGATGTGGATTCTGCAACCTTGTCCTTGCTCGGATGTACTATATCCTAGATAGGAGATTGGGGTAATGATGTCATTACCTCAACTACAGTCTGCTCAGCATTTGACTCCTCAATGGTCTATACCTCCAGTAATGTATCATCATTTACCTATTTAGGAGGGTCTATACTCAGTACTTCTACCTCATCTTTCATCTCAAATATTGATTTACACACTAATGTGGCATGCTGGACTACAACTTCTATGTTTTTGTTCAATATTTGGAATGCCCTGAATCTGGGGGTGTGATTATTTTGATATTTTCTCAAGGCCTCTTTTACTTCTTTTCCCTTCATTGTAGGCATAACTTTCTTCAATGTATGTTCCCTTATGTCCATTTCTATTTGGACTGCATTGTTCCAGGGAATGGAGATTGTCTTGAATAGGTCTTCAGTCATATATTCTTCAGCTCAGAAGGGTCATATTTCCATTTTCCCATCTTCTCCGCCACTACTTCTTCAATCTTCTTTTATTCTTCCTTGGTCCTAGAAGCATAATTCAGTGATTTTAAAGAACTCATAGCTCTTCCTTCTTTCAAATCTTTAATCTTCTAATCAAGTGTGGGTGTTGGTTTAGTGAAAACCACAATATCATCTTCTTCATCATCATCTTCATCATCACTCAGTATAAGTTTTCTCCTTGATCTCCTCAAGGTGACAACAGGGGTAGTACCTTTTTCCTTTTTCTGTTTGGGTGTTTCCTTCCTCCTCTTCTGTGGAGGTTCAATATCAATTCCTTCCTTTTCTTCTTTAGCTTCAACATCCCATGTTTTAACTGTATCCTCTTTATTCTCAGAGATGGTAGGAGAGTTGGAGGTCTTGCCATACTTCTTCTTGAATGTATCAAGTCTCTTCCTTCCTCTTTTCAATATCTTGGGAATCTCAATTTCCAGAGATATCTTTCTCTTTGCTTCCTCATATGTTCCAAAGTAAGGTGCCTTTGGTTTGGTAGGTTCATTTACAAGGGCCTCTATGATATATTTTGTGTCATCTTTGTTGACTTCATATGGCAGGGGTTTTACCCATGCAACCCTAGGCTTTATTGCTTGTATATAAACCTTATCACAATCAACTAGAAAATAGATTTCATCTTTGTAATTCTCAACTAGTTGTTTGGGAATTCTGAACCTATTTTACATCTTCTATTTGAAACTCTCAAAATATCCATCCATAATGTTATCAAATTTATCTCCTAACTCAGCTATGAATTCATTAATCTGATGGATTATTGGCCTATCCTTCTTCCATGCTACTGTTCCTTTGGAGGGAAAGAACTTCTCAACATAAAAGAGTATGCAGATAAGAAGAGAAAAAAACTTACATGAGTTGGATTTGGATACTCGGATGCTCTCCATATTCTTTCTCGACTGGACAAGTTATAATTATGCTAGGTCGAATACCGGATTCTTCTTCACCACTTTGTATGCTAGGTCAACAGCTTCACACAGAACACTGTTGGGTCTTCTCAAACTATATATCTTGTGGGCTATAACATGAATGCCGAATTTCAATTCCATATCAGTTACTTCATTAAGTCTCATGCCTTTTTCGTCTCACTCAACAAGAGTTAACTCAGCTAGGTCATCCCAGGCTAGGGTTTTGGTAGCTTTCAGCTTATCTAGCATCGGGAACCCAGTGACACAGTGAATTATTTTCTTCATAATCATCACAAGATGTTCCAACTATAGTTGCATGTTGTGGACATGGCTGAAAACATATCTCATCCATTTTGTCTAGAAATCCCTCGGCATGTGCATGATGTGTGTCAAACCCTTGGTTTCAAGGTGCTTGTGCTCGGGCTTCAGACTCCTATTTGTACATAATTCATCATATGCCTTGTTCATCTCAATAGTTCCAAGCTCCTGTATGTTGCAGTGATAGAAGCTTCGGATGTCATTAACCAGTAACACTCTTAGAGGAATCAGGGAATGAGCTCACATCGGGTCTATCTCCTCTGCAACTGTCGGATGAAGCTTAAACACTGGAGGATCACAAATTGCATTCCTTACTAACATCTCAGAACCTTTCTTGACCTTTTTGCTAGAAGTGGATGTCATATATGTTCGGATGAAATGATCAAACTTCGCTTTCAATCACAAATACGCACTGAATTGCTAAGGGCTCTGAATTGATTCATAAATTGAAAGCTTTGTAAGCAATAATCTTTACAATCCTTCATTTATAAGAGATTTTCAACCATTAGAGTATTTCATTAAATTCTCCTTATATAGTAGTTGGCACGACTCGGGTGTTTCTTAGATTCACTCGAAAGCTTAGGTGAATCCAATTTTCAATTATCAATACTGCCCGACTCAGCTCGGTTAAGCTAGAGTAGCTAGGGTGTAACTAACATTATGACTCAGGTAGAACTATAACATGTCCTCATGCATCAATATGCAGATATGGACTATTTTTCTTATCTGGAATTGATGTAGGATGGCTTGTATTGCACAGTTCCAATCATCTCCTTTCATTCCTATTCTGTAATGGTAGATCCACCTAGTTCACTGTTTAGGGTGTCATTAGATCCTTCATTTCTTTGATCTAAATTATCTGAGGATTTCCCTACCCATTGCTTGTTCATCTGAGTTCTGATTTCTGAGACTTTGGCTTTATTATTCTCAAAACCAATATCAACTTTTTCTCTGTTCATACAGTTCTTTCTTAGATGACCGATTTGCTTGCACACATAACATCTCTTAGTAGGGTCCCTTTTTTTGAAGTGAGTCTTCATACAATTTGCACCAATGTGTCCATATTCACCACAATGACAACATTTGTACCATGTGTTGTAATCCCAACTAAAAATTGCCTTGGCTAAATGTTCAGTATGATTCCAATTCTTAGTTCTGCACTTGGAAGATCTATGACCTTGTTTGTTGCACTTGTAGCATTTTCCTTCAAACTTAGGTTTCTCTTTGCATTCACTTGCTCTATGTCCATGTTTGTTACAACTGTAACATTTTCCATTAAATTTTGACTTTCCATTGCTCCAACATTTATTTGATGTGTGCCCTAACTTACCACAATGATTGCATGTAGGTTTGTTGTTCCTTTGAGCTCCTTGTTGTGAGAATTCACCTTGTTCAGTATAACCTAATCTAGTATTTCCATGATGTCTAAATTTTGTTGTCTGATCCATGCTAGTTTGTGAATTTATCATACTTTCATTTGTTTGCTTTTCAGCATTGAGATCATTATGCAGTCTTTCATTTTCTGTTCTTAGATTGACAACTTCCTCTATTGAATTGTTGAGTTGACTAACCAAATCAGTGTGTTGAAGTGACAAGTGTTGGATTTCTTTTTCTTTTTCTTCTAATCTTGTACTCAAAAGTATTTTATCTTCTTGTGCTATATTTCTGTCATCTTCTACTTTGTTCTTTAGTTCCATGACTTCACATATTCTGATTAAGTGAATTTCCTGTTGTTTCTTCAACTTTATGACTTCTTCATGTAAAGCGAGATTCTTTGCAAGTAAGTCTTCAATGACTGCATCAACTTCTTCAGAACTTTTGTCCTTGCAAAATTCTTCGATTCTTTCTTCTATATAGTTCTTGTCATTCATCTATATTGCTAATTCTTTTCTTCTCTTCAGAGAAAGAGAGAGTTGCTCCTTAAGTTTCATGATCTAATCCATGGCCACTTTAAGATCTATCTTTTCATTCTCAATGGATTTCTCTAGTCTGTATGTTTCCATAGCCTCTGATATTTTCTCAAGTTGTTAAACTTATGATAAGAGAATCAATGCTCTGATACCAATTGTTGGAAATATATGATGTGCCCAGTGACTGAGAGGGGGGGGGCGCTGAATCAGGAACCAATAAAACTTAATCTTTTAATCCACAATTAGATTAACTTATTTGTTTGCATGCATAGATCTTGAAAGTAAAGATTCATACACAACACATAACACAATATTTGGTTACCTAGAAACCTTCCAAAAGAAAGTAAAACTGGTGTGGGGATGATACCCACAAGATTTAGTACTGTAGTATAAATTTAGCCTATTAGAGATTACAATAACCACTTCTAATGGTCTTCCCTGTTAGGAGCATAGAAACGACTATTAGGTCTACCTTGTTAAAGGATTTTGTACAATACTATAAGTAATGCAACTCTGTTAAGATATTTAGAGAAAGGACTGTTAGGTCCACCTTGTTAAAGGATTTTTTTGAACCACTGGTGAGAATGAACCAGCTGATGATCTACTTTGTGCAACTGTGATTGTTGAATAAGATCCTTCTAAATATAACTAATCACCTAAATGTGATAGATGAGACTTTGTTGTCCTGAATACTTTTTCTCTTAATCAAACTGCCATTCGCATGCCTTTACACTTACGCATACATTCTTACTTACTCTTTTCTTATATTCATACTATACACTGGATAAAATAAACTATCTTACATATATATCTTTATCCAACAAATAACTCAGTAAGTTGGCTTGCAATAAACAAAATTATATTTAACAATATATGCAAGGTCGGCTTCAAACTGTCACTCGGGTCTAGAAGTCTACTCAGGTGATAGAGTGTCACTCGAGCGATACTATAAATCACTTGGATCATATTGATCACTCAGGAAATGTTGATCACTTAGGACTAAGCATAATGCTTGTTGGCTCGGTCGACACTGGTTGACTAAGTGTTCTGACACTAATTGACAATATGTCTTGCCATAAGGTCTACAACAAGATATTTAGATAATAGATTTGTTGAAAAGGCTTTAGAAAATTTCAAGAAAATACAATTGGTAGGTGTAAGGACATATCCTTTGGCAGCATCATCCCTGCCTATGCCAAAATCGGAGCTTTGGAGTAGGGTATTTACATCCATCAAAGCATAATAGTAAGACAATTTATTTCAAATATTATAGTAAAAAATTCTCTAGAAGACATGCATGCAAAATCTAGAGTCATAGAAAAAGCACCTGAATTATTTCATAGAATGCCTCAGAGAGATGTCATCTCATGGACTGCCCTCTCTACTTGTGAAAAAATGGGAGCTTTGGAATAGGGTATGGAAACCCATCAAAGCATAATGGAATGGGTATTTTTTCCAGATATTTTATTTAGAAATGCTCTAGTAGACATATTTTCAAAATGTGGAAGCATAAACAACGCACTTAAACTCTTTAACATAATTCTTAAAAGAGGTGTCATCTCATGGAATGTAATGATTTCAATATATGCACAACACGGATTTGTTGAAAGGGCTCTGGCAAATTTCAACCATATGTAATTGGCAGGTATAAAGCCAAATACCACAACCTTTTATAGCATACTCCCTTCCAGTACCAAAATAGGAGCTTTGGAACAGGGTATGGAGATCCAGCAAAGCATAAAGGAAGGGGGATTTTGTCATATGTTATGGTTACAACTTCCCTGGTAGACATGTATGCAAAATGTGGTAGCATATACAAGGCACATGAACTGTTCAACAAAATACCACACAGAGATGTCATCTCATAGAATGTAATGATTACTAGATATGCACAAAATAAATTTTTTTATGAAGCCTCAGAATTTTTCAAGGAAATTCAATTGGCATTTGTAGATCCAAATTCCACAACATTTTCCATCATCCTCACTACGTATGCCAAAATGGGAGATTTGGAACAGTACTCACAACAGTAAAGAATTTATTTTTATTTGGTATTGCTATTGATCCAAGGATTGAAGGAAGTCTGAGATTGGTCTTCATTAACCAATACTCTTCTAATTGGAGGACATGGAATTCTCAAATCTCTTGTTGGGACTGATCATGTAATCCACTGTTCATACTAGTAAGACTGTGACAGTCAATTTTATAGAAGTTTATTTGTTAATGGAAGTTGTTTGAACTCTTGAGACTATGATCATGGTATGAAGATACATTTTTGTACATGAGAAGATGGTGGATGTTCTAATGTTTCTTTTTTGTATTGTGATCAAGACTACATTACTATTAATAATAACTTTGATTGTGGACAGTGAATTCTCATCTTGTGGTCAGCAAGCAAAGATAGTTTGGAAGCTATGATGAAATAACTTAGAACAGGTTCTCTCTCAGTTTGAAGTCAATATTTTTTATTTTGATTGGTTATTGTGGTGAATTGTAAACAAGGATTTAGACATTGTATGTTGGCTATGGAAAAAAGGCCTAATAGGCCTTGAAACTGATTTAGTCGTATGAACCAACAGTATGAATGTAACCTTTGGAAGTAGTTATGATGAACTGGAGGATGTTGCTTTCCTAATGTGTGTATCTAATCAGATTATGTGTTATATACAATGCTAATTGGAAATATTAGGTACTGAGAGGGGGGTGAATCATTACTAATAATCTTAGACCTCTTTTGCACTTGATTAAACTTTAGACCATTAAACATCAACTGATAATAATATTAACCGATAGTGTCCACATTATTACCAATACGATGTAACTTAAAAACATAAAGTAGATAACAATAACACATAATCAGATCCCACACCCATAACACAGATTTTTGGTCTCGCAGAAACCCTTGGTCAGAGAGAAAAATTGTGGTGGGGATGGCACCCACAACTCTTCACTAGAGGAAAAAGTTTTGCCGGATAGGGCTTACAATATGTCACCTTCCAAGTGACTCACATGATTAGGAGTGATTGATACATTTTAAAGTGTATCTAAAGTCCTATTAAGACTACTCTACTAAGAGACTTAATCCCTCATATACAACGTTCACCTTGTTAAAGGATTTACAAAAAGCTCACACAAAAATGAACTTATCAGTCCTATAAGAGACTACTCAATTAAGGGATTTACAATACCTTGTGAAACTATTAAGATTCTTCACAAGATAGTAATGACATGTATACACTTCCTTCCAAATCTTGTCAGATCCCTTATGCTCTAAATCTATTTTCTCTTATCTACTCAATTCATGTTCGTAACTTCTTCTAAACTCCTCTTCATAATTTGTTCCTTAAACTTTTATCATTGAATCTCCTTAATTATTCCTTCATTCCCAACCTTTAATCTTAGTTTTAATAAAAAAATTAACCTCAATCAATTCATAAACCAGTTTCTTGTTCTTCCTCTTGTCAGGTGTTGCATGATTTTCCTTTCGACCGATAGTGGTTGGCTTTTGATAGTTGATCTCCTTATTCTAATAACTCTTCCTTCTATCTGATAGTAATTTTGATAGCTATTACTTTGCTATTTGGCATCAATGATAAAACTCATTATAATGCCAATGATTTCCAACAATCTTCCCCTTTTGCATTGATGGGAATAAATTTTTCCTATGTCATATGTCCTATAAATACCGATATACTCCCCTTAGATATATCATTAGAATTATTTCTCTCCTGCCTCATTTTTTTTATACTTCCCTTTTTTGTTCTTTATACTTCCCCTTTTTTCCTTATATACTTCCCCTTTTTTGGTACTCAATGCCAAATGATATTTGCAATTGGCATATCCTTATAGTTTATCCATAATAAACTTGTACCTATCTCATGTGTTATTCAAAATTATATCTCATGCTTCCTATAGTGCTTTCAGTCCTATCATATGTGTGTTTAAGTCTAATGCAAGTGCTTCAATACTATCCATGACACTTAACTCTGGTGTTTGCACAATTTTCTCTATTGTTGTAATATTATCCTTAATAATATCTATATGTGGTGTTATTATACCTTGTAATTCTAGTATCCTCAACTCTATGATAGGTTGAATCCCATCTTATTAATAAATTTTCATACAATTCTTTGGGAACATTATCCTTCACATCTCCACGATATTTGTTATACTTAAGAAAATGTTGAATAATAGTGTCTTCTATCAATTTCTTATCTTCCTCTATCAATTTTTCAAAGGCAGTGGGATTGATTCTCCCAACTAATCTTGTCTCAGTTATGTACTTTGTCATCTTGATCGGGTTCGTTGGAATCTTGAATTATTTTTTGCCTGATCCCTTTCCCCATGTCATGATCTCCTTCTCCGACTCAGTATCCTCTTCATTTGTATCAATTTTTTTTACAGTAGCAGGGGGAGTCTTCTTCTGACTTCTGGTTGTTCTTCTCTCAGATACTTGAGGTTGTGATTGCCTTCTTTTATCCATTTTCCTTTTTGGTGTCTCCTCAATCTCTTTTTCTTCTTTACCGATAGTTATAGTTGTAGAATTTTATATTTCCACTTTTTGGACTTCACTATCCTCAATCTCTTGAATAGCTGGTAGGGGCTTCACTTGTGGTTTCTCTTCTATGTCATCTGGTTGTGTACTTCTTTCACCTTCATCACTTCCATACTTAGCTCTCAAATTCTTTAGCATTTGTTCTTTCTTCTTCAGAATCTTAGGCTTCTTCATATCTAATGTAATCCTTTTCTAAGGTTCCTCATATTTACCAAATTTGTTGACTGTTGTATCCTTTGGTTGTTTCAGTATGTATTTAGCACATTCATTTATATCCATCTCTGTAACTTCATAATCGAATGTTGGAACACAAGATGTCCTTGGTCCCACTGGTTGGATTTTGCATGTGTCTATGTTTACTAGAAAAAAATTAGAATCTCTACACTTCTTTACTACCGATGGGGGTATCCGATAACGTTCTTTCATTTTGATTTGAAATTCTTTGAAATATCCCCACATGATCTTATTAAATTCATCTCCTAATTTCTCAATATAATCATTAATTTAGTAAATCACGGATCTGTCTATGCTCTAATTCACTTCACCTATTCCAGAAAAGAAATTCTTAACATAAAAATATAAACAAATAAGTAGTGATCCAAAATTAACCTATTATTTTCAATCCTTCTTCAATATTTTCATGTTGTAAAATAGTTGGTTACTCACCATGTATTAAAAATCATAATTCTTTCCTAATTTGGCTATCTCGTAGGATGCATACACAACGCTACCTAGTACATTTTTCAGTCAACTAGACTGGTAGAATTTATATCTAATAATCATTGTTGCAAATCGTGTTTCTATGTCCTTGACCTTGTCTACTCTCATTTCTCTTCCATCCTTAGATGTTTCAGTTATTTTCCTCACCTCATTTATGTTTCTTAGTCGTAGGGTACATTCTTTACCTTCAGCCAGTAAGCCAGTGACCATATGAATTAGGTCTTTTGTTATTCTAACTAGCTTGTCTCCATCTAACCACAAAAATTCATCGTGTACGCATCTCAAAACATATATAATCCAATCTTCATTGAAAACTTTGGGCATGAATACCATGTGTGCTAATCATTTCAACTCCACATGCTTATGCTCATCCTTCAATACTTTATTTTTACATAACTCATCATAGTATATCTTCTTAATCTCTGCATCACCCAAATCAACTATTTTGTTGTGAATAAATGTTCTTATGTCTTCAATCAACATTACTCTCTATGGTAATGATGATAGGGCTTTGGTGTTGTCCTTTTGTTCTGCCTTCAGGAGGCACAACTTAAACTCGAGTGTTGGGTCATCATTGATACTGACGCCTACTAGGTTTTCAATTCTTGTTGCCATCTTGTTCTACAAACTTCTCTTGAAAACTTCAAACGTCTACTAAGACTTCCGTTAGGGATTTTCTGTAACACTACTAGCTAGGACACAAAAATACTCTTGATCGCTTCTGCAATAATTTATTACTGATAATGCTTCTCAATAGATTGATCTAGGCTTTGAGATACTACTCAAATGTTTACTTCAGAAAAGTAGTGCAGCAAATGAATAGCATCGACACATATTTATTAATTGAAAAGTGCTCGAATGGCTATTATGATAATAAATGCTCTCAACAGTAAATTTTCTACCGATAATCATTCCTTCTATTCGATAACGAAAATTTTTCACCAATAACTATATATCTTCAAAATGATAAAACAATAATGTCTACTACTAACTAATTTCAGTATGAATTCTACTACATCTTTACATGTTGATATAAAATTCAATTCATAACCATTTTTAAAGGGACAAATAGATTTAACAATTTTTTTTAAGTCCCTAAGAAAAACTTACTTGCTTAGTTTGATGATGAATCCTCTAGACTTGAGGTTGGAGGGTTATCTTTTTTTCTCATTCATTTCTTCCTTCTTGACCTAAATCTTCTTTATGTCATTCTTCACCTGTTCTTGATTCACTATTATTTTTCCTTCGTTGTTTTCATTTCTCTCTTGTTAGTACCAACAGTTTTGTGCTATATGTCTATACTTATGAAAAATAAAACATACCATTCCTATTGATCTCCATGGTCCTGAATTTCTTCTTAGATTTCTCATTCTATAGTGTTCAGCTTTATGTCCATATTGATTGCATGTGTAAGAGTAAGTTGCAAAGCTTCCTTCTGATGATGTACTATTAGCTCTTGATCTCCATTCTTTTGCATGATGTTCAAACTTATTATAGTTGTACCAACATCCATGAAAGTGTGTACCTCTTGCAATGTTGATTGATCTACTTCTACAAACATTTGATGTATGACCAAGATTTCCACAATTGTAACATGTAGGTTTAGTAGGTTTCTTACCATGTGTTACGATAGGCTCCTTTGGCTCTTGTGATTGATTCTCTGTTGCCGATATTGATGATTCACTGATTTCAAATTTTTGGTCACCGATATATCCTTTGTCGGTTTTGTCTCTCATTCTAATTTGATTTTTCAATTGTTCATCCACCTTTTGCATGCTTAAATCAAACTTAGTGAGTCTTTCATTAACCTCTTTCTCAACTTTTAGATTGTTCTTCAAAGTTTCAACTTCCTTTCTTATATTTTCGTTCTCGGTAAGTATCAGTCTGTTTTCTTCATTTGTACCATGTAGAAATTCATTCAATGTGTTATTCTCCTATTGTAACCTTTGAATGATAACATCTTTGTCTCTAATAGTTTTCTCAAGATTTTCTTTTCCAGTTTCAAGGTCTTTTTGAGCATCTTCTGTTGTTCTCATCTTTTCCAATACTTTAGTCATTTTTATGACTTGAATTTCAAGTTCCTTTTGGGCTTTAGTTAGATCTTCTTCTAGGGTAGTGTTCCTTTCCATCAATTCCTCTATCGCGGCATCAACTTATTTTGTATGTGTACTATTTTATAATATCTCTTCAATATTATCCAATATTATCTGCAATTTTTATGAAAGTTCCTTCCTTTTAGTGAATGAGTGTCTCAACTTCTTCTTTAGATCTTCAACTTGTTCCAAGGCTTCTTCCATTTTCTTCTCTCTCATATATCTCTCCATACTCCAAGATCTACTCTCAAGCTATTAAACTTTCCCTCTAGAGAACGAAGCTCTGATACCAATTTTTAATTGGAAAGATTAGGTACTGAAAGGGGGGTGAATCAGTACTAACAATCTTATACCTCTTTTGCACTTGATTGAACTTTAAACCATTAAACATCAACTGATAGTAACATTACCCAATAGTTTCCACAATATTATCGATATGTTGTAACTTAAAAACATAAAGTAGATAAAGTAACACATAATCAGATCCACACACTCATAACACATTGATTTTTGGTCTCACATAAACCCTTGGTCAAAGGGAAAAACTGTAGTGGGGATGGCACCCACAACTCTTCACTACAGGAAAACATTTTTCTGGATAGGGCTTACAATATGTCACCTTACGAGTGACTCACCTGATTAGGAGTGACTAATACATTGTTAAGTGTATCGACAATCCTATTAAGACTACTCTGCTAAGAGATTTAATCCTGTGTACGACATTCACCCTGTTAAAGGATTTTGCAAAAAGCTCACACAAAAATGAACTTATTTGTCCTGTTAGAGACTACCCAATTAAGGGATTTACAATACCTTGTAGAACTGTTAGGATTATTCACAAGATATTAATGACATGTATATGCTTCCTTCCAAATCTTGTCAGGTCCTTTATGCTCTAAATCTTTGTTCTCTTCTCTTCTCTTTTTCCGATCTGCTTCTCTGCTCAATTCATCCTCATAACTTATTCTTAAATCCTCTTCATAATCTGTTCCTTAAGATTTTATCATTGAATCTCCTTAATTCGTCCTTCATTCCTAACCTTTGATCTTAGGGTTAATCAAAAACTTAATCTTGATCAATCCATAGACCATTTTCTTATTCTTCCTCTTGTCGTCTACTACATGATTTTCCTTACGACTGATAGTGGTCGGCTTTTGATAGTTGACCTCCTTATTCTGATAACTCTTCCTTTTGTCTGATAGTAATTCTGATAGCTATTTCTTTGCTATTTGACATCAATGACAAAACTCATCATAATGCCAATGACTTCCAACAGACAGTTGTTTGGATCCTATGTGCAATAAGGGGTTCTAAGGTTGATTTTATGAAAGGGAGTTGTGCTTGGAAGGATGTGATGGTGAAAGGTCTTTGTCACCTTTTAATATGAATTTTTCATTATGTTAAGTTTATTTGATTGGATATAATCTTGTTAAGTGTCTCAAATCTATCAGATTGAGAAGCTAGAAAGATGTTTGGGTTAATGAATACCCTATTTAATGGTCTTTCTCCCTATGCCTCCACATCACTTTCATCCAAACATACAAATTTTTAGACCTTTAATCATATCCCAATATTTCTTGACACCCGACATCTATTGTACCACTTATACATTTCCTCCACAAAGGTGAACATGAATCAAATTTGAAGTATGGTTGGTTAGTCCATACTAGGTACAACTGTATTATGGTTGGTTAGTCAAATTTGTTACAACTGTATTATGTCACTAGCTAGATAATGGTTAGTCAACAAAGTTATAAGTAGTTTAAAAATAATATAAACAATTGCAAACATTGAATAATATCAATGTCACTATCTAGATAATGTTTTATTTTATTATTGATACTCAATCATTAATCTTTGGATATTGTATTAAATATAAGTTTTAATTCTATTACAAATAAATCTTGATCAAACAAAGAGTGGGTTGATAAAAAATATTTGTTATTAATTTTTATTTGAGCTCTTATTGGAGCTATTTTGCTTAATTTGTTTAGGTTAATCATAATGTTATCTAGACTTATAGTATATGGATGTTGAGTTTACATTGTTTCAATGCTTTAGTACTCAAGTAAGATAAAATGGCTCTACTCTATGAAAACATATTCAAGAAGAAAAGCAATTCCAAAGTGAGATGAATTGGTCTACATTATATTCATGAAATATGTCAAGCTAGAGAAGTTAAACAAATGACAATTTGATGAAGGGTGCTCCCCTTAATGCCACAAACTCATAACAGAAACAGAGAAACAACAACAATTTGCAAGAATAGAAAATGGGCTTCTTATTATCTCCACAAATGTGGAGTTACAACTTTCAGAATTACAATATGCAAAGCCACATGGGCATTCCCCTTACAAAATTTTGTAGGACAAAGCCTCGAATTATTACTCAGATCCACCCCGAACTGTCCCGAACTGCCTAAGACAACACTTCAGGCCTTCTTTATATAGGCAATTTCCACCGCCCGAGAAGGTTCTAGAAATCTAGCCCTTAGGGCCGACCAAACTTAGAATTATTTTATTTTTTTCAACTTAGTACACCAAAGTCGGCTCAAGATAACTTTTGAAACCCGAAAATTTTGAAGGAAAATTATTTTCTGCTATTTCAGGTGACCCAACTTCTGGAGACCATAAGTCATCACCAGTTGACTCGATTGACTATTATAACCCCATTTCAGAAATGCCACAAAGCGCTCTACAATGACTCAATTATGCAAGCATCATCGAGCCCAAGTTTCGACCTCATCCGGGGCCTCTAAAGCCTTCAAAATTGAGCTCAAAGTTTCTGTACCCTGTTTTCAATACCGAAAATTTTCAATATCTTCAAAACTAGACCTG